>CM053604.1:51350669-51396110 GCA_028646535.1 Procyon lotor
GCAGGATGGGGGAAGAGGGGCTCAATCCCAGGAGGCTGGGATCATGACCTAAGCAGAAGGCAGATGCCTAAAGGACTGAGTTACCCAGGCACCCCTAAAGCTAGGATTTTTGAACTTAGGTAGTCTGGTTGTAGAATGATATTTAAATAACTTCATAATTAGAAATGACATTCTGAACTAGCCTTCCTTAGCCAAAAGAAATTAAATTGTATTTTTATTTAATATATTTATGCCTACCTGCCAAAACAAACAAAAAACAAGGAGGGAATTTAAGGCATCTCCTCTTGTCAGTGAAAAAATTCAGGCCAAAGTGGGGTAAATTTTGATGATTTTGACCTAAAACGATTTCCTCAAAAAGATGAGATGTTGGAATAAGTGACTTTAGGCTTTTGTGATGAGAGGAAACTAACCTACCCCACAAAGGCCGGGAGTTCACATTCTTCTTAATCTAATCAGAGGTTTTCAACATAAACATTTACAAATCAAAGAGGTAAATAAAAATAAAAAAAATTAATTAAATCCTGCCATCCGGTCTGATCAATGTAACACAAAATGGAGAGCTGGTTTCCAATTGCCCTTTCATCCGGCTGGCAACGTGAAGAGCAATGTTTTCACTGGGCTTACGTGAAACCCAGAGACCTCCTGTCCCTGGGCAGTGACGCGGTCTAATCCTCCCTGAGGGAGAAGGAACAAAATGGCCATATACAGAGAGCAGCAGATCAAAGTATTTCTCTCTTCCCCTTCCCTTCGCCTATCACCCGTCCACATGGTAATCTTAATTCAACACTTAGTGCCTACTGCGGTCTTGACATAAATGTTGGCCTTCGTCTTCAAAAGATCTGAAGTCTGGGGGGCGGATATTGGTCAAAACTGACGAGGTTCGTGCTCTGCAAGTCTGGGCCCGCCCACCACCGAACAAGTCCCCATTCAGAGACCCTCATCTTTCTGCCACGGTAGTGAGGACGTATTCTCATCCCTGCGGGGGGGACTCACCTTGAGCCCCTCTACTCCTCCCCGGGAAACCCAGCCTCTGCTTCGCACCAGCCGGACCCGCGCCGCGAGCCCACTCAGCCTTCGCCGAAGGCTGCACGTTCGGATTCTGCGGCCCCCTGGGGACAGAGAGGTGGACGCAAGGCCGGGAGAAACGTGGGCGCTCGGTCTTAGGCCAGACTCGGAGGCGCCTCCCTCTCAAGAGGCAGTTTGTCTTTCACCTAATTCAATAGGCCCAGGTTTTCCCTGAGGGCGTCATCGCGTGGGCTGATCACCGCGCTTCACCGCCTCACCACCCTTCCCCCGCGCTCCCATCCAACTGGTTCCCCACCCCCGGCCCCGCTGCTGTCCTCAGTCACCTTGTCCCCCGTGGGCCGCCCCTCCCGCTCCACGACGGGCCGCGGGAATCTCCCGCACGTTCTGGCGCACCTCGCCACCCAGCACGCGCCAGGGCCCTGCCATTCTGCTCGCCACACAGACACGCAGTGACGCCCCAACATCTGCTGCAAGAGTCCTTCCCCACAGCGGAGGAGTTTTTCGGCCCCACGCGCCGGGGGTGGCCGCGCCCCCAGCCGCAATCCCGCCCGCGAGCCTCCGCTTCGGCTAGTCTGGGTCCAGCGATCAGATCCGGTCGGCTGAGCCCCCACGTGTGACCGTCGAGCTCTCGTTACACCAGGGGAAGGCCTGGGCCCCGCGCTCTAGGGCGGCCGACAGCTGCGTTAATTCTCCAGCGGGGGCGTTCTTTTCTTCCTCTCCAGCCGGCAGCGGTCGGGTAGTCCGCGGCAGCAACTACTACGGCCTTTTTCTCTGCACGGTGATCACCTACCCCGCCGGCGCGCTACGGCCACCGCTTCCAGCCGCCTGCCTGTCGGTCTCTCCCTTAGGAAGAGAAGAACTGTGGAGGGGCCGCGCTTCCCTCATGGGGCGGGGGTCTGCCCCGCCCCACCTCCGTCGCCCCCCGCTCTCCCCGGTGGGCCGCAGCCCTTCCGAACCGGTTCCTCCGGGTGAAGCCCTGGGCTAACTTTCCGCGAGATGATGTCCCCGCGGACCTGTCGTGCCCCACTGTCCCTTCACCCTCTCCGCAGCCTCCCTAGCTGTCCGCAGCGTGAAGCGCGTGGCGGGACCCGAGGCTGGGACCTCGGCGCCCAGGATTTTACTCGGACTCCAGCACGTGGTGGGGCGGGGGGTGGTGGCCAGAGTACAGGCTGGGGGAGTCTCGGCGGCACCGGAGAGGGTCGTCTGGGGGCCCACGGCTTTCGCGGAGGGCGAGCCCTGCGGCCTGAGCCGGCTGACCCCGGCTGGAGGCCCGCGCGTCATCCTCCCTCCCACAGCCTCAGGCCGGGCGTGCAGACTCACACCCCTTCCTGGGGAGGCAAATGGTCCCTTCCAGGCGGGTGGCCATGTTGCTCTAATAAAGCGGGAGGGGCGGCGGCGTGGGGGGAGCAGATGCTTCTGGCTTCGAGCGGGAGCGGGTTGCTAGCAGAGCGCAGCCGCGAGGGAGGAGCGGGGGAGGCGAGCCGGAGCCCGAGCCCGAGCCCGAGCCGGAGCAGCAGCCAGTGTTGGCGGAGAGCACCCAGGCGCAGCCGGAGTCGGAGCCGCAGCCGCGATGGCGGTGGCCGTGGGGAGACCGTCTGTGAGTGCTGGGGCCTCGCTTCCCTTGCCGGCGGCTCCTCGGGCGCTGGGTGGTCCCCTGTTTCGGGCGGGTGCCGGCGGAGAATATGGGGGCCCGGGCGGGGGCTCCGGATGGTGGCGGCTGTGGGTGTGTGCATGAGATTGGGCGCGAGTCTGGAGCTGAGGGGAGGGCTGGGAGACCAGAGGCTGGCTGGTCTGCTACGTGATGCAACAGTGTATCGCCTAGTCGCGCCCCGATTCCGGAGATGTGGGGGAGAAAGGACCCTTTTCCTATTTTCCCTTCAAAAGGATTCTGTTAGCCACGGTGTTTCTCGCCTGCCGCCCTCTCCGCGCGCACACCTTTTCTCTCGTGACAGTCGAGAAAGGCGCCGAGTGCGGGGGTTTCCTCCCGGCTCCCCCTCGCCGAGGGGGGCCACCAGGTCACGGGAATTGTTCGCCCGAGCGCGCTGTCACACAGCTGTAGAAGCGGGTCAAAAATAAAAGGGTGGGATTTCCGTGGTGGCTTCCCCAGTGCATTGTGAGATCTCGGACACCCGCAGGCACCCACCCCGCTGACCCGGCCCTGCCCAGGATGTGGACAAAAGCCCTAGATACACACACAAAGTTTTCACAAGGCCCTCTTGTCTTGGTGGGTGGAAGTATTAAAATGCTCTGCGGTTGGAAGACTGGGGGCGGCGAACCGAGGAGGCGGGAGCGCGAGGAAGAGGAAGGCAGGGCGGATGCGTGGAGAGCCGGGTGCCCCGAGGTTGGGATGGAGGGAAGGACCGAGGGGATGCTCCCGCCTCGAGCTCGCGGGCGGGACAGGGGCCGCCCCGGCTAGGGTGCAAAAACTCAGTTCGCGACTCGGAGCCGGACTTTGAGGGTGGGGTCTCAGGCGGTCTTCTGCATCCCCGAGTGAAAGGAGGGAGGAAGGGGCGGCGGCGGCGGTGGCGGTGGCTGTTCCTTTTTATTGAAAGGAGCAGAGCCCGGTGGGGAAGGCGAGTCCTCTTTCTCTTTACCCATTTCTTTGTCAATGTTCAAAGTCCACTTTCTCACTGTTGGTATTGGGGGCGCTTCGAGCGAGGTTTTTCCCGCTCTAACATCCCCTTTTCCTTTTCTCATCTCCTTGCCACAAGTGTGTGTAGCTGCAGGTGGTGGCTTGAGAGGTCTTGTAGTTATGCCGGAAAGTCTTACAGAGATACTGGAAGCTCTGAAGCTTTAGGAATGCAAGGCTGTGTCCTGACTCCTAAGTCCTGAGTCCTCCTCTCCAGATGGCGCCTTTTGTCGCCCCTGCCTAGGGAAGTTCGCGGGGACCCTCTGCGTGTTCTAAGAGGTTTGGTGGCTTCGCTGCCGAGGTGTTTTTGAGAAGACGTTCCCCACAGTCATAATGTACTGTGGACGTATTGAAGTGTAACCGTAGGTCTTTTAAGCATTTTATATTCTAATATGTAATGACATAGGCTAAAGAATTCAGGATGCCTCTTGCACACAATTGTGCTTTTGATAATTAGTGGTCGTGGATTGTTGTTATTGAGGGAATTTACACAGACTGTGCTAATCCCTTTATTTTGCTGGTGAGGAAATTGAGGTCCAGTAAGGCCAAGTTTATCTGATTAAATTACTCCCACCCTTCTTCCCGGTCTCCACACTATATTTATTTCTAGGGCACAGATTCCAATAACTAAAATAACAATATCTACTTTAGATAATTGAAGAGCGTCTGGGAATGCAAATTTGGGAGAGGGTGGTGTTCAGTAACACCTATTACTGGCGCATTCTTGAGGCTTGGGGGAGGTGGAAGAAATAATTTGCTGCACATTTTCTATAAATTAGTTAGTTCATATATGTCAGTTAAATGGGAACAGTATGTGCATTAAAGATTGAGTTGTGCGGCCATAATCATATCCAACACCAGGTCTGCCAACCAGATGTGAGCTTAATCCCACAGAATTCTTGTGTAAGACGTCTCTTAATCAAATAATAGAGGAGATTTTTAAAAGTATAAGCGTACAGAGGAGGTAACTGCTTTCTCTGCACATTCCCTGTTGTCACTGGAATTAAGATTAAATTACAGTTTAAAAACAGAAGACTTTTTTTTTGGACCGAGTTGTGGTATGAGTGATCAAGAGCTGACTACAGAGTTGAAAAGTCTTTTCATACATTTCCAAGGAATTGTTGAATTGTTTCACTTTGTTCATTCAGTTCTTGTTTTAAGTGTGGTGCCTATAGTTATGTCTTCAAAACAACCTGGATGAATGTAGAATATTTTTCCAAACCCAGCTCCAAGGGATCAACACTACATCTTTCACCCTGAATTCTCTGCCCCTCCTATTCCTTTATTTATTCTCTGATTTGAACAAATGGAAGGGTGTGTTAAGAGTAAAGAATCACCCTAAATTTGATTTGGAGTTTCCCTAGTTACTCCTTTAGAATTAGACTTTTTTTTTTTTTTAAGTTATTTAGGAAAACATGGACAGACTCCCTTTCCCTACAAACTGCCTCTCCCATCCAGATTGAAGGAAAGTTCAATTAGAATAATTTGCTCTTAATTTAGGTTTTCTTGAATGTCTTAGTGTGACATTTTAGGTATATAAGAGATTTTACTGAAGAAAAATCCTTATTTGTCAGTTGCAGTATGTTCTGTCTAATGAAGTTGTTACATTCAGTTGTAACCATTTAAACCTTAAGGCTCAATTCAGATTTTTTTTTTTTATTTTCATTTATTTATTTGACAGAGAGAGATCACAAGCAGGCAGAGAGGAAGGCAGTGGGAAGCAGGCTCCCTGCTGAGCAGAGAGCCCGATTTGGGACTCGATGCGGGGCTCATTCCCAAGACCCTGAGATCATGACCGGAGCCAAAGGCAGAGGCTTTAACCCACTGAGCCACCCAAGCGCCCTCAATTCAGATGTTTCTTAAGTGGATTTGTTGCCTGAAAACACAGAGGCTTCAGTTTAGTGTGATACTGTTCTAATCTCAACCCCCTACCTTCTCCGTTTGCTCGTGGATGGTCTTGGTGCATGGCTCTGGGACGAACCTAAAGCACATCTGCCGTTTCCAGAATATAACTAATGATTAGCAAGAGCATTTCTCTCCTAGGGATGTGTCCACATTTTGGATGAGTTAGTATTTTTGTGTCCAAGTCCCACGGCAGCTATTATCTTTCTTTTAAACGGAGCATGGTAATTTACTGTACCTGGGAATCAGGCTTTATGTAGCTGATCCAGTCTCCTGTAAGGTGTGATGTTCAAGTTACAGAGTCTAGGAGGTAAAAGGTACTTTAAGAGGTTTTTCAGTTCAGCCTTTTTCCCAATGCAGAAATATTTCCTACTTTATCTCAAATAGAAGGTATGTATTTAAACTTTGGGGCGCCTGGGTGGCTCAGTGGGTTGAAGCCTCTGCCTTCGGCTCAGGTCATGATCTCAGGGTTCTGGGATCAAGCCCCACATCGGGCTCAGCGGTGAGCCTGCTTCCTCCTCTCTCTCTGCCTGCCTCTCTGCCTACTTGTGATCTCTCTCCTCGCTGTCAAATAAATAAATGAAATCTTTAAAAAAAAAAAAATTAAACTTTTCTGGTGGTGGAGTTTCTCTTATATCCATCAAAAAATATGTTTAATTGTTCTTTTATCTATTGAGCCAAAAGAAATGGAAAGCCAAGTTCATTCATTCACTCATATAAAACTGTTAATTGAGCACTTCCTGCATGCCAGGTACTGTAGTAGGAGCCAAGGTTACAGCAGTGGACGAGAGAGCAATTCTCTTTTTACCCAGAGCTTTTATTTTCTGAGAGATTTGGTGTCCATGTGTATTAAAGTGATGAACTTCAGTGGAATATCTAAGCCATTTAGGGAGAAAAGAAATTATGTGCCTATTGCTGAGTCAACAGTAATGATGCAGGTAAAGATCTTGTCTGGGAATCATAGACAGTTCCTGAAGATATGGTCTTTTTTCAGCAGGAGGGTGGGGACTGACAATGAAATGTTATTTTCCCTTGTTATAAAATTGCCAAGTACATCTTGAGGTTGTAGCCCCCCATGTGGAGGGCTCTGGCTCTTTTCTACCTGGAGAAAGATTAATGGAGCTAAGAAATGTCCAGGGGTGTGGCTGTCTAAATGATAAAGGGGCTGTCATCTAGGGGGAAGCTTTTAAAAATTAAAACTCTTTAGGAAGTGGTATAAATGATACACGTTTAGTCTCTATAAGCAATTATTAAGGAATGAAGGAAGTGTTTGAGGTACAGTAATCTCCTTAAACCTTTTGAAAGCTATAGTTTTTTTATCTTTTAAAATGTCTTCTTTAAAAATGATACGTTTACATGACAATGAAAAATAGATCCATGGAATTGATTAAAAGAACAAAACTACCCCTTTCCTCCATCCTGATAAGAGCTCCTAGATTGTTGGTGTATTTTCATCACCAACCAATGTGTGAGATTTACACAGGTAAGCATAACCTATCTCATATAAACTGCGACTTAGAAACCAAACTGTGTGCCTGGTAGACCCTGTCTGTTTGGATACTCATATAATGCAGGAAACAAATGCTTAGTGCTTTCAAAGGGGCCACCCTGTGTCTGTGTCCAGACAGAGGAACGAATGATTTGGATGTCCTATGTTGATTAGTTGCCAGAAGAACTAGTGTTTATTTATTTTATTTATTTTTTTTAAAGATTTTTTTTTAATTTGACAGAGGGAGAGAGAGCACAAGCAGTCAGAGAGGCAGACAAAGAGAGGGGGAAGCAGGCTCCCTGATGAGCAGAGACCCTGATGTGGGGCTTGATCCCAGGACCCTGAGATCATGACCTGAGCTGAAGGCAGAGGTTTTAACCTACCGAGCCACCAGGTGCCCCAGAAGACCTAGTGTTTAGATTCACTGATGATGCCACAGCTAATAATGAACTTTGGGTTTAGACTCCCTGTGGGGCAGGCTACAATCAGCTTTCTGTGCCTGTGTTTCTCCTTATAGGACCTTAAACTTGATTGGGGGTGGGGTAGGGTGAGTAGGGGATGTTGTTGGATTTTATAACTTATTGAAAACCCTCTTTCATAGTGCTAATTAGACCTGTCTCAACTGGGGTCAATGAAGCAGAACCGTTATTTAAGCAAAGACCCAGAAGATCTAAAGCTTCTATCCTGTTCCCCAATGAGACCTACTTGACAATTTAATTGATATCCCCCTTTGTTGTTGTTGCTGTTTTTTAAACCTAGATAGACAGAAAACTGTCTTCAACTAAACAGTACCACCCCTGACCCACTCAGGCCTGCTGGCAGCCCATCAATGCAACCACTGTAAAACACACAAACAATACTTGGGCTAAGGTGATGGAGACAGGCTTCTAAAAAGAATTTGCTGGGTGATATGAAATCAAATTTGCATCATCATAGGCCTGGTCTGAGGTAGAAATCAGGAGTCTGTATTCTCATATGATTGGAACCCCAAGGCATTAGAACCGTGTTTTTTAGGATCTCTGCCAATGAGCGTGAATGCCTTGTTCAAGTCAAAGGGCTGAGGAAGTTGATCTGCGTGGACACATTCTGTCCACCTGCTGCACTGTGACCATGTGGGATTGAGTGTGCTGTGGTGATGGAGGGGGCAGGCTGAGGTGAAGAGGTTGGAAAGGCTGCATGCTCCAAAAAGAATGTCTTCGGTCCCCAACAGGAAGAAGCTTTGTTCATGCCCCACTCCTTTTTTTTTTTTTTTTTTGCATTTAAAAAATTGTGATAAAAATATATATAACATAAGAAAGTGTAGGCCTCCAAGAAGAGCAGAGCTGGCAGCTGGAGGCTGGAGAAGCAAAGCTGAGATGTTTGCAATAAAGGGCCTTGTACTGAAGCTGGACCTTGAGGAGATGAAAGGGAAGCTGTGTGAGCATGTGCTCTCCACCTTATGAGGCTTCCTCCTCCGTGTGGCCCTGCTGTGAGTCACACCTTTTACCCTAAAGAAACGGGATAGCATATGGAGATGGGCATCACATGTGCATGCAGGACATGAAGAACCCAGTTACAATTTCTACTATCTGCAAGTGAACAGGTCCAGAAAGTTGTAAGAGACTCTGATTGAATGGATGTAAAAATCCTACTTGTTAAGAACAAATTTGGTTCTGGTAACTGACCTGCAGAGCTAAAATTTAAAACTACTTGTGAAGTAAAGACATTTTGTGGTGATAGTGCATCCATATGCCCGTGATGTTCAGCCTCTGGGAGTGTTGATACAGATATAAGTAATGTCAAACTCCATTCTCTAGCAAGTATTAATTATAAGGGAATTCCGTCTACAAAAATAATAAGTCTACCTGTTTGTTTTGATAATTAAGTAACATTACTTTGGGATGAATTTGTGATTTAATAGTTTTTCTTATACAAGTACAATCACAATAATACAGATAGCTTAGAAATAAAAAAAAAAAACCCTCAACAACTTAAACACAACAATTACTCTTAGCTTCCTAATCCATCCGCTTCATCAGATATTTTTTTCATACTTCCTCATAGCAGGTGCTGAAGTTATGATGTTGAGTATTGAAATGCCATCCCTGCTGCTCTCTTCATATTTCTTGGAAGGATGAGGAAGCAGTAGGATTAGGGAGGAAGCAAAAGGATGAGAGTAAGGAAGGTGAGGTGGAAAAGTGTGCCACATGAAGAGAATAGCATGTGCAAAGCTCTGGGTGTGAGGTGGAGCCTCTTAAGGAAATCCAGCTCTGACATCAGCATTCAGGGTAGGGTAGGGAGAGTGCGTAGATGTGAGTTTAGGCAAGTGAGGGGAGACCAGATGGTACAGTGCATTGTTTGAAGATGTGTATATTTTCTACACAGTTTTTAAAATATTTTATATCCTATTTACCCCTGTGCCCCAACTTAGGATATCTCCAGATTCTTGGAATTGGTTGATAGAAGACCTTGAAAGTCTGTAGAGTATGAACTCCTTAGGATTCAGTAGAATAGAGGGGAAATGAGAGAGGATAGTGGAGTTGATTCCTTTCATGACCAAATTGCACCCTTAAGAATAGAGGAAGTGAAGACTGAGGAAGCACACAAAGAGAAGGAGGGGTCCAGTGACAACATCCCCAGCGTAGGTCTTCCTCTGTTGGGTCTTCTATATTGAGGCCTTCCTCGATGTAGAACTACAAATTCTTGTTTTCTTAAACGTTGAAGCAACTGAGTCCTGAAGGGAGGAAAATGGCAGGACTCCTCCTACCTTGGACTGCAAGTGTCAGTCAGTGTTCTCCATAAAGAAAATTAAAAAACCCTTTGGATTCTATGAAAGTAGGAAAAAAGTCTGTTAAAAGCCAGGGTTTTCTTAAGACTTAACACCTTTTTCACTCACTTCATCCCTTTGTGTAACATTTTCACGTCAATATAAATTTTGTGAGTCTCATTAAGGGTGCCCATTAAATTTACTCAGACCTGGTGTTGAAAGGAAAAGGCTTAGCCAAAATGCTCTGTGCACAGAAAGCCTGCTCAGTATCTTGATTTTTAAATTTTTTTAAAAGAGGAAAGAAATTGAAGATGACACAAATGGAAATACAGACCATGCTCATGGATGGGAAGAATTAATATTGTCAAAACATCCATACTATATAAAGCGATCTATAGATTAAATGCAATCCCTATCAAGATACCAGTAGTATTTTTCACAGAATTAGAACAAATAATCCTTTTTTTTTTTTTTTAAGATTTTAATTTATTTATTTGACAGACTCAGTGAGAGAGGGAACACAAGCAGAGGGAGTAGAAGAGGGAGAAGCAGGCTTCCCGCTGAGCAGGGAGCCTGAGGCAGGGCTTGATCATGACCACGACCTGAGGCACTTAACGACTGAGCCACCCAGGTGCCCCTAGAACAAATAATCCTAAAAGTTGTATGCAATCACAAAAGACCTCAAATAGCTAGGGCAGCCTAGAGAAAAGACAAAGCTGTAGGAATCACAATGCCAGATTTCAAGATATACTACAAAGTTATGGCAATTAAGACATAAAAGGTACTGACACAAACATGGACACAGATCAGTGGAACAGGCTAGGGAACTCAGAAATAAACCCACACTGATATGGCCAGTTAATCTATAACAAAGGAGGCAAGAATATACAATGGGGAAAAGGCAGTCTTCTCAATAAATGATGTTGAGAAAACCAAACATTACTTGAGAAAGAATGAAATTGTACCATTTTCTTCTACTATACACGAAGATTCAAAATGGATTAAGTACCTAAATGTGAGACCTGAAACCATAAAACTCTTTAAAGAAAACAAGCAGTAATCTCTTGGACGTTGACCTTAGCAGCAGTTTTTTAGATATGTCTCCTGAGGCAAACAAAAGTAAAAGTAAACTGTTGGGACTACACCAAAATAAAAATCTTTTGCACAGCAAAGGAAACCATCAACAAAACTAAAAGGCAGCCTACTGAATGTCAGAATATAACTTGCAAATTAAATAGCTGATAAGTGGTTAATATCCAAAATATATGAAGAACTTACACAACGCCACAGTCAGGAAAAAAAAAAAAGACTCAAGTAAAAAACGGGCAGAGGACCTGAAAAGATATTTTTCCAAGAAGACATGCAGATGGCCAACAGACACATGAAAAGATCCTCAGCCTCTCTAATCGTGAGGAAATGCAAATCGAAACCACAATGAGGTATTACTTTACCCCTCTCAAAATGGCTAGTATCAAAACAAAAAATAACAAGTATTGGCAAGGATGTAGAGAAAAAGGAACCTTTGTGCACTGTTGGCAGGAATGTAAATTGGTGGAACTACTGTGGAAAACGGTATGGACATTCCTCAAAAAATTAAAAATGGAAATACTATATGATCTAGTAATTCCACTATTGGGTATGTACCCAGAGAAAATACAGTAATTTGAAAAGATACATGACACCTTTATGTTTATTGTAGCATTATTTGCAGTAGCCAAGATATAGAAACAACCTAACTGTCCATTGATAAATGGAGGGGTAAAGGATATGGGGCACGCGCTTGTGCGCGTGCACACACACACACACACACACACACACACACACACACACAGGAGTATTATTCAGCCATAAAAAAGAATGAGATCTTACTGTGACAACATGGATGGACCTAGAAGGTATTATGCTAAGTGAAATAAGCTAGAGAAAGACAAAGACCATATAGTTTCACTTATGTGGAATCTAAAAAACAAGATGAATGAACAAACAAAAAACCAAATGGAGTCGTAAATGCAGAGAATAAACTGGTGGTTGCCAGAGAGGAGGGAGTTGGGGGATGGACAAAATAGGTAAAGGAGTTGAGAGGTGAAAACTTCCAGTTACAGAGTGGATAGGTCACAGGGATGAATTGCAGCATAGCCAGTAATATTGCAATGGTGTTGTGTGGTGACAGATGGTAATTGGACCTACGGTAAACATAGCTTGATGTACGGAGTTATAGAATCACCATGTTGTGCATCTGAAGCTAATGTAGCATTATATGTCAACTATAATTCATTTCCCAAAAACCTCTGTGCACAGAAAGCCTTCTTGGAATCTTGATTCTTAAATTTCTATTTAAATTATTGTCAGGATATTTATCTCATTTTATCCTTAATAAAATTCCCAAGAGGTAATATAGACATGAAACTGAGGAACAAAGAAGCTAACATTTCCCCATTGTGATGTGGTACAGCCAGTTGCCGGGAGGGTTAGGCTTTAGAGCCCAGGCTCTTAGACCAACACACATACAGAGTTACCATTTGTGTCAGTTTTTTAGACTAGGTTTTGCTCAGGTAATACATTGGTCCCAAATTTTGGTGGCTTACACAGCAAAGGTTTATTTCTCACCCACAGTCTTTGTTCCATCCTCTGAGATCTCCATGCTGTATTGACCCCAGGACCCAGGTCCTCTCTGGACCTTGCTGGTCTGGTGGCAGAGGAAGAAGATACTGAACCCTGAACTATCAAGTTCTTACATGGATCACTTCTACAGAGACTTCATTGGCCAAAGTAAATGGTCAGTCCTAAGTTCAACAAGATGAGGTGGACAGTCCTGCAAAGAGTGGCTGTGCCGGTCACTTGACTGAGCTTGACCATGCCATGGGATGGGGAAGCAAATCATCTTCAAGAGAGGGCAGGAAACATTTGAATCCTAAGACTTCACCATTCTGTCCTAGTCAGGGCATCTACCATAGAGCCAGGCATCTTTATTATTTTTTAATATTTTCCCGGTCCTAATGATTTTTCTCACTCTCTTTTTCCTCCTCTGATTCCAGTTGGATATGAGAAAGAGTGTGTGTGTTAAGCAGCCAGGAAGAACCGAAGGCAGAGGATGTGATTATTTCTATTGTTCACTCACAATGAGCTTCCAGTAGCATCCTCACTAAGTCAGGGATGGGTGGTGCCCTTCTGAAAGACCTTCTGTGCTGTTCTGTGGTGGCCCCAGCTCTGGGACTGGACTCTCTGGGAATTGGTTTTGAGGCCATTAGGACTTCCAGCTGCTTGACAGAATTATTTCCCTTGGGATGCTTCCAAATCTGTCCTTTCCCAGCCCATCTGTTCCTAAATGCAGATGCATCAGATGGCACCCTTCTTTTGCTTGCTTTGTTTTCTCTCGATAAGAGGCAGTAGTACTATATCACAGTTTGGTTAAGAACATAGGCTCTGGAGCCAGACGGCTCGGGTTCTAGGGTATCAGCTCTGCCATTTTACCACCTTTGTGACCTTAGGCAAGTTACTTACCTTGTGTACCTCACATCTGTCAGCTGTAAAATCATAATAGGACCCTTCCTCAAACATTTATAGGATTAAATAAGTTAAGACACACCAAGTGTTTGCCGTGATGCATGAAACATTCATGAATCCTCAATAAAAAGGAAATGAATATGGAAATAATAGTGACTTTATACCAAAGACTGGGCTCTAAGCAGAACTGCCATCCCATCCTAGCCGGGAGTAAGCATTTGCCCCTCTCTCACCCACCTGAAATGCCATCCTCCCTTTTTCTAATCAGAGCACACCTCAGAGGCATGGATCCAATGTACCCTCTCCTTGAAGCCTTGATTCACTAATCCAAGGTTTTGTAATTTTTCCCTCTGAGTTTCTGTGGCTCTGATTCTCTGCAACACTTGTGTCACCCTTAGAGTGTTCTGGCATCTCCGCACCACCCCCACTTTCTTTAAGCTCCTATTTAAAATACATAGCCCCAGTCCACAAGGGTGATTAGCTCTGTATATATACATTTAGGGTGGCCATGCCTCCTTCCCTGTTATCCTTCTCAGTCCCTGCTCCTGTTCCTTTGGATCACTTCCCCAAATAGCTGCATGCATGTAATAAGCCCTTGTCTCAGGATCCTGCATTTTGATGAACACACCCTGTTTCCTGGTTTGGGACTCTTTTACCTTATGCAAATGAGAGAACACAAATGTTACTTTGTAGCATACCAGATTACTCTGAACTTTAAAAGAAATATGCTGAGAACAAACTGATCTTTCTTTAATCAGGGTCTTAGGATTTATTAGAGGGAAGACTTCAAACTTGTCAAAAGCTAGGCTCAGAAAAGAAAAAAACTGGATACATCATCTAATCTTTTCTATAACTTTCGTTTCTACTTCTTTGGAGTGGAACCCAGACTCTCTGGATGGAAGTGCTTGTCTCTTGAGTGTATAGTGCCTACTTTGTTGTGTACTTTGTTCTGTAACTTCTTTAATGTACCCATTTCAAGTCAATTACATATTTTATAATCTAGAAACTAGATACAGAGTATATGGGGGAAGTATATTTTTGATACATGAACTGTGAACTTGAGCCAAAGCTTAAAACTCTTTTGAAAGAGAAATTTTGTAGCTTATACTGTATAGATGGAAAAAAGTGAGGTAAAAATTTTTGAAGCAACTTTTAGTGAGTTAATAATGTTGAGCAGTTTTAAGGGCCCAGCTTAACTTCAGTATCTACCTGAAAATTCTTCGACTCATTGGAGTTGTTTACATCATCTCTTCACTTTGAGTCTATCCCAGAGGCATTTTCTAATAATATAGGAGACAGGCTTGGAAACACCACAAGCCAAAAAAATTCATTGTCCAATTTTCTCAAAATTTGTTACTTTTACTCTCACTCTGAAGTTTGGTCTGACTTTTTGTAGGGGTGAACAATAGGACTGTACTTCCTCCTGTTGCAATGATGTGATTGTTTTAATACCTCCTTGTTTTCAGTGCCTTATCTAGTACTTAGATTTTTTTTTTTTTTAACTCCAAAATAAAGGGAGCAGGAGGAGAAAACTTAAAAAATTGAATACTGGGATGTTTGACTCTTCCATTTCTCAAACTAAAACTGGAATTATTTTTCAGGTTTCTTTCTTTTTTTTCTTTGGGTCTTTAAATAGACATTTGGAATGCTGTTGCTAATTTGCACATTGGCTTTGCCCCTGAACTTCTTGCACCCACGGCAGTGATGTCCTAATTGAAGTTGTGCAACTCCACACATTTTCCTGGTGATTAGATTTCAGTGGGTAAACACTGATCTTCATGATTTTCTTCTGAGGTAGTTTGGTTAGATGTTGTTCTTGAACGCAATCCCTTTAGCTCCCAATCCCTTTAGCTCCCATTTGATGGATCAGGACTCACGCTTGCCCAGGATAAACAGGAATGATCTTAAGGTCAAGTTTTCTAACTATTGTTTATACCTTCTTTCCAAATGGAGATACCACCGTAGTCTGCAGAATAATACTGTTAGAACTTTCTGAGATGATGGAAATGTTCTTTTACTGCATTGTCCAGTATGGTAGCCACCAGCTTATGTGGCTACTGAACACTTGAAATGGGGCTTGTGCAACTAGAGATTTAGATTTTTTTAAATCTTGTTTAATTATAATTAATGTGTGTTTAAGTTTAAATAGCTGCATGTAGCTAGTGGCAACCATATGGGATAGTGAGCTTTAGGAGTTATGGTCTAAAAGTATTTATAATCTGATATTTCTTTCTCAGTTTTTAGAAAACTTTTTTATTAAGAAAAATTCCAGGAGCACCTGGGTGGCTAAGTGGGTTGAGGCCTCTGCCTTTGGCTCAGGTCATGATCTCAGGGTCCTGGGATCGAGCCCCGCATCAGGCTCTCTGCTCAGCGGGGACCCTGCTTCCCCCTCTCTCTCTGCCTGCCTCTCTGCCTACTTGTGATCTCTCTCTGTCTGTCAAGTATGAATAAAATCTTTTAAAAAAGAAAAGAAAAGAAAAATTCCAAACATTATACAAGAAAGAAGGTATTAATGAACCCTTCTATCCCATCACTTAGGCCAATCTTACATCATCTCTTTTCCTTTCTCTCCCCACCCCAAGCTACTCCCCTCAAATTGTTTTATTTGTTTGTTTTTTAAGATTTTATTTTATTTTTAAGGTATTATTCATTTATTTGACAGCGAGAGCCAGAGAGCACTAGCAGGGGGAGCAGCAGAGGGAGAGGGAGAAGCAGGCTTCCTGTTGAGCAGGGAGCTCAATGTAGGACTTGATCTCAGGACCCTGGGTTCATGACCTGAGCCAAAGACAGATAGTTAAACTGAGCCACCTAGGCACCCGAAGAATTTATTTTTTTTTAAAGGTTTTATTTATTTGACACAGACATAGAAAGTACAAGTGGGCAGAGCAGCAGGCAGAGGGAGAGGAAGAAGCAGGCTCCCCGCTGAGCAGGGAGCACGATGTGGGGCTCGATCCCACCCTGGGATCATGACCTGAGAGGAAGACAGTCACTTAACCGACTGAGCCACCCAGATGCCCCCCCCCCCCACCAGATTTTATTTTTAAAGTTTTCTCTACACCCAACTTGGGGCTTGAACTTACAACCCTGAGATCAAGAGTCACATGCTCTACCAACTTAGCCAGCCAGGCACCCCTCATCCCCCCAAATTATTTTGAAGTAAATCCCAGGTACAGTGTGATCTCATTTTAAGAGCTAAGCTGGTGACCTGGGGGTTAGGAGGAGCAAGGCATCAGGAAGAGGTATTCAGGGATCTTCAAGTGGCTTTGTGATTTAAAAAAAAAAAAAAAAAAGAAGCACACTCCTTCAAGTGTATGGATAGTAAAAGTTGTGGTTTGACAAAGATGGGTAATGAGTATATAGATAAGTGCTATTCTGTGTGTTTAAGATACATTATCCCCATCATCATGATCATGATCATGATCATCATCATGAAATACTAAGCATGAGCCCATAGATGGAACAGTTACTGTACCGAATTCCCTTACATGTGCTTTTATTGAACTTTGGGTTCATGGATAATTTAAACATATGCAGTATTTATCATTGAGCTTTATTGAATGCCAACAGTGCTCTAGAGTCATAGGATCTTTAAAGGTGGAAAGCAGACTGAAGTTCATTTTTGGTTTTAGCCCAGTCACCTCAGAATGCTTAATTCCGGAGAGTAGTAGCTTGTTTTGAGCTCCCTTTGAATGGTCCAGCACTTTGTCATACCACACTTTCCAGATCAGCTGGCTGGCTGAGTAAAAATCTGCAGAACTAAGTCTCTTCTACCCACTTTTTAAAACTGCAGACTCTTCGGACCTCTTTTAGAGCAGACATGTTTTTTTCTAAGTCTATTTGAGTTATCGCAGATACTCTTGTTGGAAAGAAATGTTTTTTTTTTTTTTTTTTTGTAATTAACATAAAATTTTCTGAGAATTTATGCCTGTTACTGGTGTATGTTTTTATAGGAAATGCCTGTTTACTTTCTGTATTCCTATTTATAAAAGAAACCTACCTTGTAGCAAGCACATTTTGGTCATGTAGACACATTGCAGGAAATAATGCTTGCATCAATGATATTTAAAAGTGCATTTTTACTTCACAACATAAAGCAAGAATTGTTACTGTGGGGGTGCCTGGGTGGCTCAGTGGGTTAAACCTCTGCCTTCGGCTCAGGTCATGATCTCAGGGTCCTGGGATTGAGCCCTGCATCGGGCTCTCTGCTCAGCAGGGAGCCTGCTTCCCCTTCTCTGCCTGGCTCTCTTCCTACTTGTGGTCTCTCTCTCTGTGTCAAATAAATAAATAAAATCTTAAAGAAAAAAAGGTTATTGTGCTTTTGTAGTTGGATTTAGGAGCTAATAATGATTTTCTTCCTTATGATGGACTGCAGAATATGTATATTCTAAATTTGGAACTCTTCTTAGGATCTCAGGATTTAAGGGGAATGAATTTGTGATGATAAAAGGTTCTTGTATCATCAGAAATGCTCCCAGGCCTTGGCTCAGCTGTTTTATTGATGGAAAAAGATGATATGCTTTAGAATAAGAGCTATTAAAAATTTCAGCAACATTCCGAACAACTGCAAGCCTACTGTTGCAATAGGATGCCATTCCTTTTCCATGGTCAAGTCTCCAATAGAGTCTGCCCTTTGTGTTCCCTTGGACTTTTGTTAACCACAGTCCTGGGAGAGAGGGAAGAGCTCTGTCTAATCTCATCATATACATTGCAGCTTAGTCCAATTTACTTTTTTTGCATGGTTCCTAGAAATAGTGAATAGTTGGTTAATACCCTTACGTGTTAATGTTATTGTGACTCAGGATTTATGCCATTTTTTTGCAAATAATACTCCTGTGAAATGAACTTTCTTATCTCCACTTGACAAGAAATATTTGAATCCACATTAGGGCTAAGAACAAGATTTAAGGAGATGTTTTGTCAGATCATGTGCACTGTCCTTTTCATGAAGGGTAAAGACAGGAAACTATTAAGGCTTGTAAAATGACTGTGACCTGATTAGGAAAATATAGTACCTATTTTCAGCAAAGATGGTAAAATATTAGTATGAGAAGCAGTTTTTTTTTTACTGTATTAAGTTTATTAGATTTTGAAAAAATTCAAATTTAAATCCAGCAATAACACATCTTGAGAAAGAAAGAAATTCATGTAATCTAGGTATCAATTAATGCTTACACTTGGTCACAGTTAGAAAAATGCTAAATTTGATGTAGCCATTGCGTTAATAAGAAATAGAAGCTTACCTTATGTATTATCTTTAAAATAGTTAATGATCAGTGGCTTATCACAGCTTTGATAGGCCTTGGTTTGGTTCTGGATTATTTATCGCATGGTAAAATACAAAGGGAGAGAAATAACATAAACCATCTTTAACCAGGGTGAGTTTCATTATTTGGCTCATTTATTAGAGGGGGAAAAATGTTCTAAGAACTACTCTCAGGTTCTTTGGTCAAACTGGCGTGAATGGGCCAGCCTGTGCTACCTCTTAGCTCTGCCTGGCACACAAGGACCTCAGTGGTGCCAGAGTTCTCAGTTTTTCAGGAGAATACGGAATGGACATTTAGAGTTTGAGGTGAAATTTGCCCATGTGAAAATGTTGGCAGTTAAGTCAAATATTTTTAAAATACTGTGTGGGCCACATAAACATGTTCGTGGGCTGAGACTGCCAACTTGCAATCTGATTTCCATTGAAAATCATTCATTTATTTTTCTTGTATTTGAATAAAGAAACCACTAACTTTTTTTTTTTTTTGGTATGTCTTTTTAAATGCTTTAACATTTGAATAAGTAAAGTGCTTTTTGTAGAAAAATGTGCTTGTTTTTAAAACAGAAGTGAAGCAATTATTTGAACTTTGCTATGAAAGTGTCTCAATTGTTTGAGGGCCGTATCAAAACTTGAAATTTGTTTCCTTCGCAGGATATCTCAAAGCAGGTTTGAGCCAAAAGAGATCGGATTGGGAGAAGCAGGACCCTGTGTGGAGTGTCTGGGGCCCACAGCAGAGAGAGCAGGAGGGACTGGAGTGTGTGGCGTCCGGTGCCAACGTCCCTCCACAAAAGCCTGTGCTATATATAGTGGACGGGGTTGGATTTTTCTTCTTCTTGGTTTAGGTCCAGCGACAGTTAATGACTGTTCCTTACAGGCTGTGAAATTATTTATGAGTTTGGCAGTAGGAGGATGTAAAATGCAAGTAGAGATAGGTATAACAGGGTCCGTTACCAAATCCCAATAAATCGTTACTTCTAGAGCCGGGAGGGACTCCAGAGGTCACCCAGTTCAGGACCTTCCTTCGAGATAAGGAAACTGAGGCTAAGAGTTCTTATTAACTCTTACGCCGTCCAGGCCTCTCCCTTCTTTTCCTCTCTTCTTCCTGCCTTAGGAAAATGTGTCTGCCAGAGATTATTTGTGACAATTGGAGAGTCCCGCAGAAAAAGAAGTCAGATGTTTAGTGAACTGAATACTTACAAAAGATCTTCCTAGAAGTTGATTTAGCTTGTCTTTGTTTTTTATTGATAAAATTTCTGTTGTCGTTTTTTGTGGTTTTTTTTTTTAAGATTTTATTTATTTATTTAAGAGAGAGGAGAGAGAGAGAGCATGAGCAGGGAGAAGTAGGCTGAGCAGGGAGCCTGGTTATGGCCCGATGCATAGGGCAAGAGCCACCCAGGTGCCCCTTGTTGCTGTTTTTATGTGAGGTTTTTGTTTTGTTTTGTTTTTATTATATGAGTTTTGATAGACTTCTTTCCAAAACCCTGTTCTTCTGTGCTATTGTTTAGAAAACGAAAAACCAGTTAGGTATTCCTTTCACAGGAAAATGTGGCACTGTATTATCCTTCTGCAGTTTCCTAGTAGTGGGTTGAACCACATGAAATAGTTGATTTCAGCTGTTTCTGAACTACAAAAATGGTAGTTTCATGTGATTCAAGATAGTACCTTAAGCAAAAGGGTGGTAAGTACTGAAGTAGCTTCCTTTTCTTCTCATGACATTATTGGCATTTACGTGGTCGTCGACCATTCAGCCCTTCTCAGTTTATCCTGCTCAAACATTGTCACGCTGGAGCACTTTTACTGTGAAATGTGGAATTGAAAGCTCCATGTGCATACGTGGAGCAGCGTTCCTTCCACATGCTATGTTTGGCTTGAAAAGCCTTCCTTGCCTTGAAGAAAAGACAACCAAACTCAAGTCAGATGCTGGATTTGTTTCTGGATTTTTAGGCCAACAGAAGCAAGTTGGAATGGGAATGATTTTCATTCTGTCTTAGTCAATAGCATACTAGTTTGATAAGCAGTTATATTAGTATTACACCCTAAACTGAGGATCTGAGACTCTTGAAAACATTGTCCTGTTACTGTAATTGAGCCCTAATTGTAATTTGGGTGACGGGTGGTAGTGGGCAGGAAGCAAATGGGCCCACAGAGAGAAATGTTGTAAACTTTAGACCTTTTCTTCTAGTTTTCTGAGTTGAAGACACTGAATATTGGCTTTGTCAAAACAACTTTTGTAAAAGAAGTAGCATTTCCGCACTTTGGAGATTACAAAAATAAGTATAAAATAAGAAACATTTGCATTTAACTCTGATAGGGAAAATTTATTTGAAGGATGTTATGACCTCTGAATCATATTTGAGACTGCTGACCAAATAAATCTTTTCACTTTAGGCATCAAGGAAATTATTAATAAATACATGCATACTCATTTTTCTTGAGAAATTAGAAAATAAAAATCCACCCCAAATACAGTCAATTGGAGAAAGCCAAATTCTACAAAACTCATGATTTGTAAAGATCTTAGTGCACCACAGCTGAATAAATACAGCTAAAGAGCCATCACAAACAGCAACTTGGAAATGTGATTTTCTGCACTACTTTGAACTAGAAGGTTAGTTAGAAATTCACTTCTGACATTTAAAGCCCCTTTTGACTATTACTTTACAATTGAGTGCTTTACTCTAGTTTTTTAAAAAAAAGAACTATGGAACTAAACTGTAGAAATGAGGGGACTTTTATTGGGGTAAAAAGTTTTCCAAAGGAAAAAAGTGTTACATGGGCCGAATCTGTTTCCCCCCCCTTCATTTATTTTTGCAAAAATTCCCTTTTGTACTGTTCTCTTCAGGACGAAGGCTCACCTCTCCAGGGTGGCATGTGTGTCTCTCCATGATTTGATGCCTTTCTTTCTATAATCTGTAGTACGGCCCAGACATCCCCTTCTTTGACAGTCTGTCTTGGCGCCTCATGTAAGTGGCTTTCTCCTGCCCTCCTGCCTCCTCCTGCAGCTCCTCGTCCTCCAAGGCTCTCCAGGCCCCTCTGCTTTCCCCTCACCCGGGCAGTTAGGAGGACTAGCTTTCTGCATTCCCATCTCTCTTAGGCTCTTGTAAGAAGCAGATACCTTGTTGTGCCATAATCGTTCTCATGGCTTATTCATTTTTGTGTTGTACATTCAGCAAAGAATAGTGCCTGGCAAAAGCGGTTCCTCAATAAGTACATCAACAGTAACTGCAGTAATAGGCCCAAGTTTCTGCCTATGTAGAGGACTTTATCAGTAAAAATAACTGGCATAACATCCTGGAAGGAGAGTACAGGACAAGAATTGAACGATCTGCTAAATTTCCCTAGGAATTCTTAGTGAGCATTTAGTGGTTGACAGAGGGAGCTTTGGAGGGCTGAGAGATGAACACAAATGCAGTGGGCTGAAGATTAAATTTTCATTTCACCTGTTTCTTGTCTCAGTCCAAGCTTTCTTAGCCCTTGGTTGCTCAGACCATAAAAATTGGAGTTGACAGAGCATAAGATAATGTGTTCCTGTTTGTGAGAAAATAGTGTGGAGTGACCCGGTAATGCAGCCTCAGGAAATGGTAAAGCTAGTTCTCTTTGTGCGTTCTCTTTGATGCTATATTCAGGGCCTTCCCTGGGGTTATTTTTCCTAATTATTGAAATTCTATGTATGGCAATGACCCCTGAAGTTATTCTGTGTGGAAATTAGCATGTTGCTTTGAGTATTTTCATTACTTAATACCTTTTGGAGAATTCCCAACCTGCTTGGTGAAAACGCTAGAAATTGTAGCACGAGAAGTGTTTTTTTGTAGATGTCCTGTGGAAGTGAGGATACAGAATTCAGGGGAAGAATAAATATTTAGACTATTTTTAGAAATTTATGTGTGGATGTGTATATCTCACATAAACATATTTAGTGGCTAGCAGAATTAACATTAAATTGGTAGAGAAAAATATTCTATTTATTTATTTATTTATTTATTTATTTAAAAGATTTTATTTATTTGATAGAGAGAAACACAGCGAGAGAGGGAACACAAGCAGAGGGAATGGTAGTGGGAGAAGCAGGCTTCCCGTCGAGCAGGGAGCCCGATGCGGGGCTCGATCCCAGGACTCTGGGATCATGACCTGAGCCGAAGGCAGACGCTTAATGACTGAGCCACCCAGGCGCCCCGAGAAAAATATTTTAAATATTGTCTACTATGAAATTGCTTAAAGGGGGCAAGACTCTACCAGGGGCTTTCTATTTATGTCATTTGAAACTACAGCAAATCTATAATATAGATAGTACCTCTATTTTACAATTAAAGAAAAAGAGACTTAGAAGTATACTGCCTCCAAGTCATTCAGCCCACAAGTTGCAGAGCTGGAATTTTATTCCTGATTGATTTGTAGCCAATGGTTAGAACACTGTTCCATCCTGTTTTATGTTTTATATTAACTTCAGAGGGATTTTTTTTCCAAGTCTGTCGCTTAAGATACTGATATTTAAATATGAAATCTAAAAATGGGACCAGAGACTTCATGCACACCTGCCTGAGATGTGTGTTGGTGAAAGATAACACAAATTATTTTTAAAACTTAAATCATTTTATGCATTGTTCTGGAACATAAGATTAAAGTTGTTTTAGCTAAATATTTCTTAATTATGATCATTGAATCTTGTCTGCACATAGGATAATACTTGGGAATGTACCAATATTTTTATGACCTTAGAACAGCATAGTATTGGCTTAGGAGAATGGGGAAAAGAAAACCACCTTAACATGCGCGTGACTTTGGGGCTATTCAGTGATACACTGCTCATCTTAAAAGAATATTGGAACGAGCCAGTGAGGGTCTGGGTATGAAATGCCAAGTGGTTGTTACAGCGCCTCTTTTCTGTCCAGCTTCACATGGTCCTTTTAAAAAAAAAATAGACCTCTTAAAATATATGGATGTAAATTACTTTTCTGAAATAATTCTTAAGATGGTCAGTGGCTCTGCAAGATACAACCACTTTTAGGTGGTTGTCATATCTAACTACCGTGATTAGAGTGCGGTTGGACATCTTTTCATGTGGTCATTGGCCATTTGTACTTATTCCGCTGTGAATAACCTATTCACATCCTTGCTTTTCCTCCCTCTTCAAGCCCTCACTGGACTATTTCTCTCTATCTTGTTGACATTCATCCTTTTATATGTGCAAATAATCTTCTCCCTGTCTGCCATGTATCTTTACTTTTGTTTCTGGTGTCTTGTACAGAAGCTTTAAATGTGCCGTCCTCTCTTTGGTTTGTATTTTGGGTCTTGTTTTGGAAATCCAGTTCACTCTTCACTGAAGTTCATTTAATTATGGTTAACAACTGTTTTGTCTTTTGCTCTGTGGTTTAGAGGGGACAAGAATGTAGCAACTGTTAAGAAACAGAGTGCATTCATCCAGTGGGAGATGTCCTGAAATAATAAATTAGAAACAACTCAAAGAGGAGACAGAAGGAAAGAACTTGGAACCCAGGACACGAAAAGTAACAGAGCTCAAGAATCCAGCTCTTTAAGAGGGATGCAGACATTCAATGCTCTGTGATTTGAAGAAACTTTTATGAGATAATTAATACCCCACTTGTAATTAGCAGTTGAGTACACAGCTAGTTGGGAGCTTGGCTTAGTGATAGGGTCTTTAAGTTAAAAGGTTGTTTTTTGGGCGTGGGGTGGAGAAATCCCCTTTTAACACTCCTTTGAAGTGGGTTATTTCCAGTTTTATAGATTGAAGTTCTCTTAGTAATAATAATAATATTGAACACTCACTGTACGGCAGGCACTGTGCCTAAGCACTTTAGATGCATTATCTCATTTAGTCAAATCTGGGAGTAAGTGCCATAATTATGCCCTTTTACAGATAAAAACAGGCTCTAGGAGGTTAAATAACTTGGCCCATGTCACACAGCTGGTAAGTAAACGGTATCAAGATTTGAATTCAATTCTTTCTGAACTCTGAGCCTTCCAAATGTGACTGTTACACGTTTTAAAAAATAAAAAGTATTTGTGAAGACACAAAGTGGTGAGTCCTTGGAGTTGATGATTGTGCCTTTCTACTTGAAAATCGAGCTCTGTCAAGGCATCTGTTGGCATGCCTTGCATTATTTGCTCTTAGTGGAAGAGAGAAGATTCTGCAGGACTTTTCTACTTGAATTCTTTATTTTTTTATGTTATTTCTTTATTTTTTAAGTAGGCTCCATACCCAGCATGGAGCCCAGTGCAAGGCTTGAACTCACCATCCTGAGATCAAGACCTCAGCTGAGATCAAGAGTTGGGCGCTTACCTGGGTGGCTCAGTCAGTCAAGTGTCTGCCTTTGGCTCCAGGTCATGATGATCCCAGGGTCCTGGGATCGAGCCCCACATGGCTTCTGCTCAGTGGGGAGCCTGCTTCTCCCTCTTCCTCTGCTGCCTCTTCCCCCTTGTTCTCTCTCTTTCTCTCTGTCAAATAAAAAAAAAAAAAAAAAGAGTTGGGCGCTTAACCAACTAAGCCACCCAGGTGCCTCACCACTTGAAACCTTTAAAAACAAAGCAAAGCCCTTTCCTTGCCAGGGTCCCACTTTTCTATCCTGGCTTTGCTACCTTCTGTCCAGGTGAGGAGTGGGCCAGTCTTCTTCTAAGCTGTGGCCTGGCTCTCTGCACCCTGCACTCGGGTCCCAGGCCAACCTCCATGTCGCTCTAGTGCAAGGAGATTGGATGGACCTTGCTGCTGTGGCTTTGAGACACATCCGTGCGTGTGAGGCAGCCACACAGAGCCTGTGTGAGGGAAGCAGCTCTCTTGCTGATGCTCCAAGCATGACCATCTCTCCAGGGCTTCTCCATCAACAGTTCAGCTCCCCAGCTCAGCAAGTATTCTGCCGGACTTGCCTACACCTAACCTTCCCACTTCAGTGGAATTGGGACATGTATCAAGGAAACAGGAGAGAAACTAAAATCTGTTTATGTGGAAGAAAGGCTCAGGTGAAGCACTGATATAAAGCGGGTTAAAAATTCTGGCTTTGTTACTTACTTGCTCCGAGACCTTGTGCAAGTTTCTTTAGATCTCTGTAAAATGCAGATCCACATCTGTAAAATGCAGATAACAGTATCTCTCTTACCCGGTTGTGAGGATGCATAATTTAATGCATATAAAATAGCATACTATAAAATAGTATAAAATAGGATACAAACAGACCTGTATGAATGTTAGCAAGTTTTGTAGGTTTCAAGCAATAAGCCACTCTGGAGTGGGGGGTCCTTGCACGGTTTCAGTACACTTCATGCACATCGTTATATGCTTGCCTCTGACAGTTGGGGTGAATTGATAGTACTCTTACCTCCCCTTGTCGATGAAGCATTTCTTGGGTTTCTAGAGAAGTAGGGCTTATTTGAACCCCAGGAACACTCCCTCTGGCTTTGGGACTCTACTTTTTCACCATGGCCATGTTCTTTCTGTCACTTGGACGCAGTCCCCCATTTAAACCTAAAGAATTGGGTTTTCTCTCCTTTAGAATTGGTGGTGGTGATACATTCTACCCAGCAGCTGACGTCTGTATTAAAACGTCCTGGATGTCCCTCGTTGATGCTCCCTGCTTCCTCTTCCTGTTGTCCTCTTCCTCCTTAAAATTACTCCTTAGCTATGGGTCTTGTCAACTGTTAACAGCTCAGTGACTCCTGGCACCCTGTCCTAGATGCCACGGAGGCAGAGTGAGCCCCATGTCAGGTTTTTGTTGCTTAGCCTTTCACAGGGTGTTTGAACAGGAAGGATTTTTAAAGAAATAATCTTGTCCAGCCCTTTCATTTTACAGAGAAGGAAGCCAAGACTCAGGAGAGTAAGTGACCTGCTTTAGGCCCACAGACTCTGACTTTTGCTTAGACTACAAATCCAAGGACAGTGGAACTGAGGCATTCTGGATAGGTAGTTTGTAAGCAGATTCTTTGGTGGTTTCTAGTCTCCCAGTGGAGAAAACCTAAATTCCCTTCCCAGTTTCTTATCTCATGTTTAGGATGCTGGCCACCCAGTAATTTATGATGCAAAACGTCTTAACAGTTTCAGAGCTGGGCCCCAGATGGTATGAATCAAGGTTAACTTAGGTCCTCAATGCACTTGGAAATTTACAGGGAGCCACTCTTTGTAAAAACAAAAACAAAAACAAAAAAAACCCTTGTAAAAGTCTTATGTAACACGGCTTGGGTTACCGTTGGCGCTGCCCACGTGTGCCCCTCCAGCCAGTGGACTAGAGAATAATCAATGACTTACAGCACAGAACATGATTGGAAAGCTGTCTCTGCCATCCCAAAGTGCTTACTGTGGCATTGTCAGTTTGGGACGTTTTTGGTCAGTTAGCATACTTTACAAAAGAAAGTATGTCCTCTGCCATTCCCAAGGTAGTTTTTGTTGCAACATCAATCTACTTTTTTTTTAAGTTTTAACAATGTTTACTTATTAAAAGTAATCATAATCACATTCTACAGTTTTATGAAATGTAATTACATTCCAAACAAAAAAATTGATGAGATGCAATGCATTGTTTTACATTTTTGCAATTCTTTTTATTGTCTGACTTAATAGAAGACAGCTGGGTCTTCAGATCTGCTTTTCATTTACCCTCATGCAGTGCATTGTTTTGGTTGAAGATCCAGCCTCACAGAGAGATGGTTAGAAAAGTAAGAACTTACACGCCCCTAAAAGATTCCAGGAGAGGTCCCAGGGAAGCCGTGACCATACTTTGAGAAATACTCCTTTAAAGTAACTGTCCCAGTCTCTGTGTCCCCCCCCCCCCCATTCATTCCCTCTAGGGAAGAGCATTGGCTTTCCTGATAGGTAGCATGTAGAAGGGAGTGGGTACTTGTATATTTTGAAATTAGGACTCTTCCTGACTGTGCTGAGGTTGGTATACAAGGTAACACTATAAAGGAAAACAAGAAACTGACTTAATGCACATCCAGGAGAGTGCGTCTGGTGGTGGACATGAGAGAAAGGGGAGCCATCATGTAGGGCACTCTGGGCCATCAGAGCTTTCAGGAATGTTCAGTTACTTGGGCTGGGGTATTGAGTATACTGCTGTTTGTTACATTTTCTTTACACGTAAGGATATGTTATGGACACATTTAAAGAAAGCTCTGGCTTCTAGTACTTGGGTGAAACAATGAATCCATATTTTCTCTCATTAAATTCTTGGTTTTTTTGACGTGGATCTCCTGAATCTTTCTAGGTCTAAAAAACACCTGTTTGAATCTGTGAGTTGTAACTGTCCTTCAGAGTCATTTTTCACTTCCGGCACTTGTGTTAACACAAGATCTAAGGCTTATGTTTCCCTCATTATTGTATGAATAAACAAAATGAGAGAGTCTGAAGCTGAGATGGGGGGCTAGAATCCTGAGCTCTCTTGGTGTGGAGATGGTCTAGTGATAGCTTCCGCTGCACTGAGCCTTCTGTGTCTCATTGATATGGGCCCACCAAGGCTGGAGAGTTGTTTTGCTTTTCTGCTAGAAAATGGGCTGGTTTTGTGGTTTCAAAACTGTACTAAAGTTGTGCTTCTTGGACGGGGCAACCCACTATTGACTTGCATTAGCCCCATCCCTCTGCTGTTTCTTCACATCTGGCTTCAGCATTTTATACTTTTGTTTTGGTGACTGAATACTTGTAGTAGGTTTTATCTGAAGCCAGATAGTGAGGCTAATGTAGGCTCTGGTATCTTTTGTTCCCTTACCCCAATTATGAGTGATAGAACCCCATAATTTAAGAAGTAGACACTATTCGTGTACCCTTCTTCAACAACCCCTCTCCTCTCATCTCTCTGTTACAGATGATGAAACTGAAGCCCAGAGAAATGGCAGTAATATGTCGTTTAGAGTAGACCCAACCCGGAATAGGGCTGGAAGCCTTCGAGGGCTTGTTTTTAGCTTTGGAATGCAATGGCCAGAGTAACTTTATACGTGTGTATGCTTCTTTGCTTTAAGAAAGATTAGTCCAGCTACCTAATGCAGAAGGAGGTGGAGAAGGAAGCGTATTTGGTGGGAGAGAAATTTAGGCCACAGGAAAGAGCTCATGAAAAAGCCAACTACCAGTTTTTATTGGAGGGGAAGAAAAATGGTATTCAATAGTATGGAACTTTAGATTTATGAAAGTTCGATTTTTAGAATGCTTTGCCATTTGTTGCCCATGCAGAAATATCATTGCCTAAATAGATGAAAGCTAAATATGGTTTCCATGGGCCTGTGTAAACTATTTGTAATTGCCTCATAGATTGTTAACGAAAAAACAACAAAACAGATATTTTGTGTCCGTGCCAAAGTGGCTGGTAGTTTGAACATTTGTTACAAATCATAAGCTGCGAAGAAGTTCTGGTAAAGGAATGTGATTGAAAGTAAAATGCCTTCAGAGACAGTCTGAGCACATATCACAGCAAGTGAAACAGTATCAGCTAAATTGCCGACTAATGCCTCCCACAGGGTGACCTTTAGGATGAGGAATGTTAGTCACCCTCAGGTGACAATACTATTGGCTTTAAAAGGTTCAGTTTTTATTTTTTTTAATTTTTATTATTTTTTAAAAACTTTTTAAGAATTTTATTTATTTGACAGAGACACAGAGAGAGGGGGAACACAAGCGGGGGGGGGGGGTGTGGTGGAGAGGGAGAAGCAGGCTTCCTGCCAAGCAGGGATCCTATTGTGGGACTCGATCCCAGCACCCTGGGATCATGACCTGAGCCAAAGGCAGACGCTTAATGACTGAGCCACCCAGGTGCCCTAAAAGGTTCAGTTTTTAATATAAGCTCAGAAAACGTGGATAATGTGCTCCCTATGTATATCAACAGATACTTATTTTCTCTTTAGCTTTAAAGATGTGGGTGATAAACCTCCTCAGCTATCTCCTAGACAGAATAAGGTAAAGAATCTGGAGATGTCCTCTCAGCCCAAAAGGGGCCGTTTTTTTTTTTATGCAGAATTTTTTATTTTTTTTTATGCAGAATTAAGTTGATAAAATGGCTTGCTAGTTCCTTGCATGTGGTAGGCAGGGGTACAGAAAATATTTCTTCTCTAGCCCTTACTACTGGAAGTTTTAGGGGGAAATACAACCATATTTCTCTTTCCTCCTCAGTGGTCTATTGGTAGTTAAAGTGGAAGTGAGCAATTTGATGCTTTAGTCATGTGGCTTTAATTAGCACGGTTAACTGCCTCTCTTACTCTAGATCTGATGCATGTTCTTTGCATCTTCTGTATGAGCTTTGGTTGAGTTTTCTCCATGACCGGTTTTCTAGCTTATTCTCCAGAGAGAATAATTTTTGCTTTTTAGATGAGCAAGTGATTGTTGTTGTCTGCTCAGCTTTAGTCTGTAGTCTTTAGGTTACACTTGTTCCTTCTGCGTGGGAAATAAATCAATTTGGGCAGTTGATGGTGGGGATACACGTCTTCTCAGAGTCTTCCTCCCCTTGCTCCCTGTTTCCACACCCCCGTTAGCTTCTGCTCTCCTTATGTGCTCCCACATGGTGGCTTAGGGCCCGTGTGTGTGACCTCAGGAGGTGGTGACCTCAGTGGTGCGGTGCATTTGTGCGAAGCTGTGGATGTGCGTTGATGGCCAGGACACACCTATCACTGGCCTTGTTAATGCTGTAGCAAGCACTTTGGAGGCAGTCTGCCTGGTTTTGACCCACCCCTTGCTTGCTGCATGTCCCTGAGCAGCTCAATCTCTGAGCTTCAACTATAAAATGGGAATAGTAATAATAGTCCATACCTCAGAAGTGGTGGTGAGAGATAAGTCAGATCAATGTAAAGTACCCAGGATGGTGCGTGGCATATGCATATAAACATAGAAAGAGTACAAGAACTCATACAAGTGCTTTATAAATATGAACTTGAACTTCAGCAGTGTAATTATGTCCGGGAACAAGAGCCCTGATGATATTTGACCTCAAACTAGGCACAGTTGCTTGCCTCTTAAGTATTGGGAAGAGACCATACTGAAGCGTGCAACCGGAAGTATTACTTTCTCTTCTCCATTTTCCAATGACCCTTTTAAATTTCCTCCATCAAACACATTTTGGGCGTTTTAGCCCATATGAATGCCACTCCTGAATGGCAGTTGTTTTTGTTGGAGGAGGCAGAGGAAGACTGTTAACTCCATGAGAACTGAGTCTCTGCATTCATTCACCTTAAATATACAGCACCAGTCATGTGACCTTGTAGTTGAGTTCAAAGTAAGAGTGCGACAAGTTTCCTGTCCTTAAGAAATCCAGATTCTTCAGGGGGCTGGGTGGGTGGAAAGCTAAGTGTAGTGCTAGATGCTGGATGTGATGAGTGGCCCAAATGCCATGAATGTTGTTACAACAGAGAGCAATGGTATGCAATTTAAGGAACCAGAGAAGGCTTAATGAGGAAGATGGGACTTGGATGGAATTTGAAGGATGAGTAGGATTTGAGGGGTAGAGTTGAGGATGGAGGCTTTCTCTGGGCAGAGGTGGGTTTGCTCTGAAAAGAGTCAGTTGTCCAGCTTAAGGTATTGGTGGTGATGGAGTTGGCATCTGGCGTAACTGACTTAAATACTGGTTCTGCCATTTCATAGAGCTTTGATTTATTTTCTCATCTATGAAATGGAGCCAATAATATCTATTTCACAGTGTTATAAGGGATTAAGTGGAAAGATTTTTTTTTTTAATTTTAAGATTTATTTATTTATTTGAGAGAGAGTGAGTGTGCATGCAAAGGCAGGAGAGGGAGAAAGTCCTCAAGCAGACTCCCTGCTGAGCACAGAGCTGGTTGCGGAACTGGATCCCAGGACCCTGAGATCATGACCTGAGCTGAAATCAAGACTTAGCCGCTTAACTGACTGAGCGCCAATGGGAAGATGTTTTATAAAGGTCCAGATACAGTCCATGGCACGAAAGTGTCCAGTGAACCATTATGTATGTGAAGGTTGTGGAAGGGGGGAAAATACTGAAATGCTCGAAGAGTAGACCACATGTGGTAGTCTCAGAGTATCTTGTTTGTTTTTGCTAGACCATGCTTAACATTGCAGTCTTTACATAAATCTTCAGTTATTGCTTCTTGGTTGATCGATCGAGGGAAATATGACCCCCTCTCCTCCTTTTTAGTTCTCTGGCTAAAAAAGTGGTAGAGCCTCTTCCTTCATTTTGCTACTCTGAATATTTTACTTTGATTATTCAGGTACTCCAGGCAACTTTGAACTGATCCCTTTAAAAGATATCAGTCTCCTTTTCTACCTTGATCCCAGAATATAAAGTACCTTTATTAGGGCTTTACTCTCCCTGAGGACTGAAGCCTCACTAATAATTAGTGAGTATTCCCTGATGTTTTGTACGTGAGTAGCCAGATGACTTGTGGCTGTCACGCTGTCTTCCGAATTATTAATATCTGGGCTGAAGAGTGTGTAGAAAGTTGGCTTGAGCAGGAATCCCGGGGGTTGATGCCAAGCCTTATTTCCCTACATTGGTGGTTGCAGCTGCCACAGTGCACCAAACCCACTCCTGGTAAATAGCCAACCTCAGTATGCACGGTTGGTGCAATTGTGGCAAAAGGGGTTTAACTCTGGGTAGCCATGATTATAGTAAGATATATGGTCTGACCCTCTTTATGTGGGAGGGATTTGAGGCTTGGATTTTTCTCAAGTCCAAATGGCCAAAGTTGCTTTTCTTGTTTTTGCCAATGTAATTATCACTTTTTTCCTCCTGCCTGCCTTTCATTTTCACTATGTGAATAATAATTATTCTAATGAACCATTAGGCTTTGGAAGAGTTTAAAGGCAGCTAGCTACTTGGATCAGTGCCTAAGACTTTCTTTCACACTGGGGCCCATTTAACTTTCTCAGTTTCTCCTTCGTGCCGAATATATGAATTACAGCAAGGACCTCTTCTTGCCAAACTATAATTTTTCAAGTTTCGATTTCAGCTTAATGCCTCCCTGTAATCATGCTATCAAAGACTGTCAGAAATGTATTCCCATTCACGTATCTCCTAATTCTTAATCTGTTCATCTAGGAGTGTTGAGGTGGAACCGGACCCCATCTCAGTGAGAAGTCTGGGCTGCTGACCCAATCCCTTTGTGCTTTGTGGGAACAACGTGCATGAAATTGTAACCTCTGCTTTTTGCTGCACATATTTATCATCTATTTTTGAGAGCTAATGGGATTTTATATCAGATTGTTATATGTAGTGTCCTCCTTGGGTCCTACTTGATTATTCAGAAATACCATGACAGTTATGATAATGAAAATGCTTCTTTAAGAGACAATGGAGGGGGTGGAGGGGACTGTGGGAACATTCTTCTGTGGCAGCATTTGAAAAGAAGGTTTGTTTTGCATTTAGCTGATCAGGACAAAGAGAGCCAGCATCCAAAACCATCCATCAATAGCAAACCTTTGAGAGTAGAGGAAAATTATAATATAGTCCCTCAGGTCTACTTTCCTAAGCACACCATGATGTGTGAGAAAACCCCTAAACCAACTTTTTTTTTTTTTTTTTTTTAACAGCAGGATGGTTGCATGCTTCTGTAATATGCAGTTAACTTCTGTAAGGCAGAGAGTTGTCTGTTCTGCTGGTGGGAGTATTTTTTTTTTTAAGTGGTTAATTGATTCTATTTTTTTAGAAGGAGAGCAGAGTAAGAAAGAAGAAAGCTTTTGCTTTATTATATTGGCAGAAATTATAGTCCTAACTAATGGAGTCAATGGAGTCAATCTGTTAGGGTCTCTGCAAGATATGCTTTTTTTTTTTTTTTTAATGCTCAGAAGGAAGTTTGCATGAAATAGTTTACCATTTGGATGGTTGCCCAGGCTGTAATCTGGGTTAAAACCTTGGCTAGAAGGCAGTTTTATACTCCAGATCCCTTGGTCTCCTGCTCTGGTGAGAAGATATGTTTGCAAGTGCGTTGGTTGGTAGGAAACAGGAAATCTTTCATGATGTGACTGCTCAGTGGTTACTCCTAGATCCCATCTCTCACTTAATACTGGACTTTCAGGGACAGAGCCTGGGCATGTATTTAGTTATGTATTGCTTCTGTTTATCTTCATAATACTTTAAGGAATATTCCCAGTAAAATGAAATGTGAACCAATTTTAAAGTCTTAAATCCTCACTCTTAATTATTCTTCAGTTTTCCAGGTCATTGATTTCCATGCCCTTTAGATCTCTGTTTTCCAGCTGCTTCCTCTTGACTACTTCTTTATCTCCTTCTGTCTCCATTCCTTCCCTGCAACATTCTGAATCTTATTTTTATCTTATCATGACCTAGGTCGTGATCTCATGTGAGATCTGTCCTCCTCTAAGAAAGCCTTACTTTTTTGCTGTGGCCCATGTCAGTCTCCACTGTCCAACCTTGATAACCTTTGTTTTGTATTTCATCACCAAACATTTTATACTTGTCTTCTGTTTTATCTCATTGACTTTTCCCCCTAATAAGGCTTAAGTTCCTTAAAAGCTTTTGCATTTCCTAGAATTCTTATTATGTAGAAGAACTTAAATACTTGCAAAATTTACTTTTGTTAGTGGTAACTTGCCTTGGTAACTTGAGGGAGATCTAGTTTACTGTACTTGTACTGATTTGTCTTTTTTTTTTTTCCTGGAGACTTCATTGTGTTTTGTTTCATGTTCGATAAGTACTAATATTACCATATCCTAAAGTTAAACAGAAGAATATAGGAATATTATAACACAGAACCCTAAAATGCCCCAAATCCCAGCTCCCTGGTGAACATACCCTGTATCGTATAACCCCCAGAACTTGGGAATTTGATGAGATAGTCACCCCTATGATTAAGTTATGCTATGGCACAGCTGACTTGAAGAAGATTATCCTAGGCGGGCCTGACCTAATCAGTCCCTTGAAAGGAACTGGACTCTTTTTGAAAAATATTTGAAATATGAAGAGGGACATGAGAGGTTCCTTGTTGGCTGTGAAGAGGAGATGGCCACATGGCTGGTAACTATGGGTGACCTTTTGTGTCAGTCCTTGGCTGATAGCAGGCATGGAGAGAAGGACCTCAGGCTTACAGCTGTAAGGAATTGAGTTCTGACAATAGCCCACCTGAGCTCGGAAGTGGAATTTGCCCCCAGAACTTCCATATCCGAACTTAGCTTGGCCACCACCTTGATTTTAGCCTTGTGATATCCTGAGCAGAGAACCCAGACGTGCCTCATCCAGACTTCTGACCTTCACAACCAAGAGCTGATAAATAAGGCATTGTTTCAAGCCCCAAGTTTGTGATAATTTGTTACATGGCAATAGGAAATTAATACATGCCCCAAATATATGTAAACAGTCTCTATTCCACTCTGATAGTGTTTCATTCAGGTCTGAGACTAAGATGAAGTAGAACTCTTAGGAAGTCTTGAGAATTTTGGCCAGAATTGTTTAATAATACTTGCTGAGAGATATCAAATGTTAATTTGTATGTTTATTTCCTGAGAATGTATTTACCATGGCTTTGGGCATTTTTGGTATAGCTCCTCAGTTTTCAGGGGCTGGAAATCTATCACTGCATTCAGAGATGTTCTAGACCAGCCTGGGTTTAGGAACTGAGTGTGGCCTGAATATGGCCACTTTTAGTAGTCAGGTTGGGACTGAAACATCGCCGGTGCTTTTGTTTATGACTCTCTGAGAGCAGGTTTGGATTTTTCCTCTTCGTTTTCAGGGACTACCATTACACGGTCATTATCATAACTGAAATCCCCTTCCATTATCAGAAAGGGACTGAAATAAATGTTATCTTTCAAAAAGGAAGTGGCTAATTTATATCCGGTGATAGAAATGGTGGCATAGGGAAGGAAGTGTCCCATCCATATTTCATCATTTGCTGATTAATGCACTCAGCAAATAGAAATACATGACCCGAGTCGCGATATTTCTCAGATAGGAAGCACTAAGGAATTGCCGTGTGACTATGAGGAGTAGAAATGTACGTAAGAAGTTGAGGGGGAATACTTCCAACTGATGAGGGCCCCTCATAATCTTTGACCTCCTATTCATCACTGTTCTGAAAGAGTTTGCGTGGAAGCCACACCACCCCATACAGGCAGGGCAGATGAGCAAGCGTGAGACATCTGGGTGGTTTTCCCCTCTGCAGGATAGGTGATAAGTTTGACATGGAATCCGGGTATTTGGGATCCTGCCGCAGAGCCAGAGGATTTCAAGATGATTATGACCCTCCTGTATGGTTTTCTCATTAACTGTCCGAGGCGGCTAGCCATGGGGAGGGCTTCTCATCATCTCTGTGATGTGCCGTGGTGCGAGAGACAGCTGTAGCATCTGTTTCTAATTGGATCATGCCTTTATAAATACTTCTTGACGGTCGGTCCCATCGCTTCCCTCCCACCTCCTCTTCCTCCGAGCACTGTAGCGTTTGTAAGGCTGTCTGGACTGCACATGTGGGCCTCGTCATTCCCAAACACGAGACTTTCTGCTGATGAGCACTTTGTAACGTTAGGCTGTTGCAGGCATTAGTCACTTTGACTCAGAAAAAGAGTCATCTTCAGAAACAAGAAAATGTCTTTTTTGGTGGTTGTTGATTCTTGGCGGGCAGTGAGATCGAACCTTTCAGAGTTCACACGGACTTTGAGAAAAACATTCTGTCTGTAAGAAGAACGTGCTTCCACTCTGTACAATTTCTGGATTGCTGCGAGTCTGATTTACTAATAAGGCAGCCCTACTTCTCACGTCCCCCTCCCCTCCCCATCTCACCCCCTTGGGATCCAAGGTTGTAAGCAGCAGCTAGGGGCTCTTTTCGCTTCAGATGCCCATTTCTGTTGGGTCAGGGGTGCGACCGTCATCACAGACAAGCAGGCAGATCTCGGAGGCAGTGTGGGCTGTTGCTGTGATGGGCGGTGGGATGTAGAGAAGACATAGGGAGCTGGGGGCCCCCGTGGAGAGCTGGAACCCGGGCAGTGCTGTGTTTCCAGACTTGGGGTCAGGCTTCGCTCAGCCCTGAGTGTGATAGAGAGAGGGGTGGGCCAGGCACCCGGGTGCTGGGTGGTCCCTGTGGCCTTGTCTCTCCACCTGGCCTGGCTTATAGGGAAAACCCGTCGGCTGCCGTGCCTGCCTCTTTATCTGAGAATGAGGAGGGTGGAGAACATGACTGTGTAAAATGTCACACTGATACGTTTTGGTGAAGCCTAATGGGGGTAGCGTTAGGAGAAGGAGAATATTCAAGTCATGAACCAGCTGATAGACGGGATTCAGTCTGTTTAAGGGCTGGGTGGGAAAGATTGGGCTAAGAAAGGTGCGGTAGGTGGTTATTACATGTGGACGCAGAGGGGGAAAAGCCAGCTTGGTACAGGTGTCCTCAAGAAGTCTTCATTGTAGAATTCGGAGGCCAGCAAGGGGTTAATGATTATACAGTGGATTTTTTTTTTTCTCCCCTGCAGGAGGGTGGAAGCCTATAAATTTACGTTCATCTTTAATCAGGGTTAGGGATATGCATGTTGACCAGTGTTATTCTAGGGGGCTCTCTGATACCTTGAAGTAGTTGTTGCCATCTGACATAAGAAAAAGTGAGGGAGGACAGATTTAAGTTGCATGGGGGGTAGGATGAGTTCGCCTTAGGAGATGTGGGCTTAGCAGTGCCTGGACCACAGATGCACAGGAGAGAGGAGGGGATGCAGGTTATGACAAGCAGTCATTGGCCAATGGAAAGTCGCCCACGTGGTGGGCAAGAAGAAGTCATCTAGGAAAAGTGGGTAAGCTGAGCTGAGGATGGAGAAATATGTTAATTCTTGCAATGCCTCTGTAAAGTACTTTATCTTAAAGTTGACAGAACCGAGGCTGAGAAGTTAAATGACTTACCTTTCCTAGCTCACACAGCTGAATGACGTCAGAGTTGCCCCGAGTCCTCTGACTTCAGCCATCAAGCAATTTCCCCCGCACTGATCTGCTTTTCTGCTCACTTTTATCCTTTCAATGTAATTTGGTTCTGTTATTAGAAAAAAATAAAATATTTTATCCTATCACCCATCTATTTTTCACAGTAAGAATTACAGGATCACCTCCTTTAAAAGGATTTTTATTATTTGTTTATTTATTTATTATTATCCTTTATAGCCTTTCCTGATGTTTAAAATCTTTTATTTATTTTCTGTTTAAAAGGTGTGAGGTGTTTTGTTTTACAATAACTCAAATATTACAGAAGTATAACACTTAGTAAAATTTCCCTATAGTCATACCATTCCCAAAGAAACCCCCCCCAAGTTATTTTTGCAAGGATCCGGAAAAGCAAAATTTGTTCCTTCTCTGGCAGTCCTTTGGAGAGCCGTACTTTGAAATGACACTTGAAATTGGGGCTGTTACTCAATACGAATCAAGATCTTTTCTGGTTCTTGGTGGTGTTTTCCAGGCTGGCTCCCTGGGATTGTCAGAGCAGATGTCCCTGACCTTCTGACTTGGGAGCTGGCCCCTGGATGCTCCTTCTCAGTCCCCACTCCCAGCTGGGCTGCACTCAAGTTCTTTCCTCTTATGGTTTTCCTCCTAACTTTTCCCTCTTCTTCCTGGCTCTCTATTCTGCTGCTTGTGTGAGACAATTTCCTTGGGGGTTTTCTTGGCTCTGACCTTGGGATTTCATGGTATAGATGACAAGCAGAATCCCAAATGTTCTCCAAGTCATCCTTAAAGAACGCAATCCTCATTGGTAATGAGATGCTTCAGACATTTTATATTATGGAAATTACCCCAGCAATGCCTAGCCTTGAAAACATCCCCATGAGGACTTCATAGTTGTGGTTTGAGATGTTTAGCATTCCAGTGTTTTCCCTTTTGCATGGGAACTAAGGGCGTTTTCCATCTTCCCACCAACTTTTCTTTCTTTAAAAGAGAATATGAAACCAGTTCAATGCTCTCTAAAATGTAGTTAGATAAGAGTGTGTATTTATGGAAATGATCTATCAGGCACTTGGGTAAAACTTCTCGGGCAGTTCGTGAGGCCAGGATTTCTCCAGTAGTGGCTGGTGTTCAGGCAAGGATTTCACGTAAGGAACAGCATGTTCTCCTCCATCTTCAACTAGGTGGCATCTGTACACTGAAACAGGATCTCAAAACAAGACACTTCCCGAGGTGAGGACGGGACATGTACCTACTCTTTTCTCCAAATGGGCATCTTCTTTACGGGGGAAAGACAGAGAACAAAGGGAGTATGTCCCGTGGTTCTATTTCTCTCTCACTTAAAATTGAACATTCTTTTTCTTAAGACTGAGTCTTAATTATTTCTACCTCCTCCCCTCGGGCAGTGCTGGTCAGCAACACTCTTTGTTTTCACCTGAATACATGAAACTTGCCCATTAAGTATACATAGGGGCTCTCTGCTCAATTACTATCTGACAGTGCTGCAGACTAACACAGTTTTTATGTACTACAGGCTGGTGCTGGTCACGCGAGTTTATAAGGTTGCACTGCATCCTGTACTTTTGGGTAGTTTATGATTATATATTTCTGACTATTCGACTAACATTGATGCCCTAGACTATGGTCCGTGAGTTAGGGATGCTTTGTTTTCTCACCATCACCTCCTTAGTACAGTATCTAGCACATGTTGGTGAATGAAAGCATGAAAAAAGATTTACTTTTTTCCTTGAACACAGATGATTAACTTACACAGAAGCGTTGTTTCTTATTTTCTTTTGAGGCTATAAATCCACTTTTCAAAAATCTTGTGGAAGACAGCAAATACAGCTGAAATAAGAAATGTTTTTAAGCAGGGCAATTGTAGAGGGTGAGCTTTTTATAACTTTTTAAGAAACCATCATAATTATTACAGTTAAGCAAAAATGAAAAGCTGGAAAACAGAGGCATATACACAGATTTGTTAGGTTTGGAGTTTCCTGGGGTAACTGATAGAAACTTGCTTTCAAGGGTCATTTAAAAATTGAGCTGTCTTGATTTGGCAAGAGAAAATATACTACCAGGAATTTTTTGCCTTGTGTTGGCTCTTTTCAAGCAACATGACAGAATTGGATTTATGCATCTGTGATTTCCAGATTCAAGAAACCTTAGAATTAGCATTAGAACCAAAGACTTTGCTTAGAGGCTGCTTGGTTAAATCTCCTCATTTAAAGATGAGGCTTTGACTTGGGTCAATATATCTTATTATCTGTAAAATGAGGATTTGAGAAGAGTGTAATTGCCACTTCTTGTCCACAAAATCTCCAGCTCTCTAAATGAATGTATAAGTTATTGCTGAAGTTTAAAAAAATATATCATTTTAAAGGGGTGAAATCTTTCTAAATTTAAAGGGTAACATCTGTTTTTAAAGGCAAAAATTAGGCCTAATTGTTTGCAGTATACATTTAAACTGATCACCTCGGTGACTTGCTCCCTTGCTTCTGCCCGCTGATGAGGGTCAGCAGCCATAGATTACCTGACCACACCCACCGAAGCCTTCAGTTTTAAAAGCAAAGCAAGGGGATATCACTTCACTTTGAATATGGTGAATAGAACCCATTTGGGCACATCCAGTTGCAGGAGGCTCTGGGCTGGATTGAAATAGAGGAAAAAATGAAGAGGGGAATCCAGAATGGTTTCCAGCTGCGGAGGATGCTGATGGCTGCAAATAGGAATGTGATTCTATGGCTCCCCCCCAGCTTTATAAACAACTTTCCTATTTAGGGTGAATTTTCTTCCTGTTGGAATCCTCTCTCTCTCTCTCTCCTCTACTTCCTTTTTGTTCATTCTGTTCTTTCCTTTGTGGTTTTTCTTTCTTGGTTTGTCTGAGGGTTTTGCTGATCAGCAGCTCCTCTTGGCACGCTAAGCAGCACTGGCAGAGCTCATTCATTTCGGATTTTAAAATCAGTCATCTTTTCCGCCCACCTAATCAGAGAAAGGAAACCCAGGTTTCCTGAGGACCTGTTAAAGTGCTAGGCACTCTCATACTTACTGATTCCTTAACTCCTCCTAACCACCCTGCCAAGTGCTCCATCAGAGACTAAGAAAAGTAGGAAGCAAAACGGATTCAAATTCATGCCTGTCTGACTCCAAACCCTTTGCCGTCCTGCTCCTGGTTAAGCAAGATTTGGAGTTGTGGAACTTATTTTATTTTGTTGTTTTTTATTTTGAGAGCAAGAGAGAGGGAGTGAGTGCGTGAGTGGGGGGTAGGGGCAGAGGTAGAGAACGAATCCCAAGCAGGCTCCATGCTGGGCATGGAGGGCTGGATACAGGGCTGGATCTCATGACCTCGAGATCACGACTGGAGCTGAAGTCAAGAGTCAGATGCCCAACCGACTAAGCCACTCAGGTGCCCTTGTGGAACCTGTTTTAAAGCAGCACTCAGAATGTAGGTGTTGGCACACATTCCTAAATAATTCTCTTTATAATTATTTTAATAATGAAGTCAGCTAGGCATCTTCCAAAAAAATTTGTCAATTATAAACTTCAGAGTATACATTCATAGTAAAGTGACCCTTCGGGCATAGATAGCTTTTATCTAGGAGGCTTCTATAAGCTGGACTTTTGTTCCCCTGGTAATGTTGGGGAGCTTTGGCCTCCAAAAGGTGTTCTTGAATTTCCCTAGCCAAAAGCTATTTCTCTCCTCCTATCAACCATAAAGTCATGATATTTATAACTTTAATCCTTAGTGGTATTATTAATTAATGTCCTATCTCTACTGCTAATGGTAAATCTCTCTCACTCTTTCTTTTTAAAGATTTACTTATTTTAGGGGTACCTGGATGGCACAGTCAGTTGAGCGTCTGACTCTTGGTTTCAGCTGGGGTTGTGATCTTGGGGTCCTGAGAGCTCTGAGTTGGGCTCCATGCAGAGCGTGAAGTCTGCTTGAATTTCTCTATCCTTCTCCCTCTGCTCCTTACCCATCCCCGCCATTCTCTCTCTCTCTCTCTCAAATAAATAAATAAATAAATAAATAATTTTTTTTTTTTTTTTTAAAGATTTTATTTATTTGACAGAGAGAAACCCAGCAAGAGAGGGAACACAAGCAGAGGGAATGGTAGTGGGAGAAGCAGGCTTCCCACCGAGCAGGGAGCCCGATGCGGGGCTCGATCCCAGGACCCTGGGATCATGACCTGAGCCAAAGGCAGACGCTTAATGACTGAGCCACCCAGGCACCCCAATAAATAAATCTTTAAAATGATTTACTTATTTTGGAGAGAGAGAGCATGTGAACACACAAGCAGGGGGAGGGGCAGAGGGAGAGGAAGAGAGAATCCTCAAGTAGGCTCCCCACTGAGTGCAGAGCCCAATGTGGGGCTGGATCCCAGGACCCTGAGATCATGACCTGAGTGGAACTCAAGAGCTAACCACTTAACCAACTGAACCACACAGGTGCTCCTAACTAGTAAACCTCTTAAGGGCAGGAAGAGAGTTTATCAATGAAAAACAAACATAACATCTGGTCCCTTAGTGTTTTGAGCAGTGAGTATTTTTGAATGAGCACATAAATAATTGCGCCCATGTGGAAGTGACCTGAAAAGAGAAAAATGAGGTTGTTAAATTATTTTATACCATAGAATTAGTCACAACCCATTTCAAGATGGAGTGGGCCCAGAAATCATGTAAGCATAAATCCTCCATACATAGATTAGCAAATGGAGGGCTAAATCAGCTAAGATCTTATTGTTACTTAGTGGTTCCATGTTGGCATGTTCATTTAAAAGAATGGTCAAAGCTAAGCCTTATAATACTGGCTTCATGTGCCGTGGCTACGAAAATCAAAGTCTGGCCTTGGCGTTGCCAGGACCAGTGAAAATATATTTAGAGCTACTTTGCCAATTCTCATTGTCAACTTCCATCTCATGGTTGCTGAAGAATTGCGCCTTTAGAAAGTCTTTTGTTTTTTTCTGCTTTATTGTACTGGATTTTGATAGCTGCTGAAACCATTGTATTGTCTGGCACTGTCTGAGACCAGGTAGGTCATCCTGCCGTCTATGCCATACCAGGACTCAGTACAAGGTCTCTGTGCCGTACCATGACCAAGTACAAGGTCTCTGTGCCGTACCAGGACTAAGTACAAGGTCTCTGTGCCGTACCGTGACTCAGTACAAGGTCTCTGTGCCGTACCGTGACTAAGTACAAGGTCTCTATGCCGTACCAGGACTCAGTACAAGGTCTCTATGCCGTACCGTGAGTAAGTACAAGGTCTCTATGCCGTACCAGGACTAAGTACAAGGTCTCTGTGCCGTACCGTGACTAAGTACAAGGTCTCTGTGCCGTACTGTGACTAAGTACAATGTCTCTGTGCCGTACCGTGACTCAGTACAAGGTCTCTGTGCCGTACCATGACTAAGTACAACGTCTCTGTGCCATACCAGGACTAAGTACAAGGTCTCTGTGCCGTACCAGGACTAAGTACAAGGTCTCTAGATTCTAGAACCTGATGTCTGCGCTCGGGTTCCAGCTCCTCAGCTTATCAGCTGTGTGACCTTGGATACGTTACTAAACTTTAGTGCCTCTGTGTTCTCATCTAAAGTTGAGTGTGGGTCTTAATAGTGACTGTCTTGTAGAATTGTTAAGAAGTAACTAGCTCATTATTAAGGCTTTTCTGGAACATTGGAAACAGTCAATAAATGTTAGCTGTTATTATGGTCATGGAATATCAAATGGCCTTGACCCATCTTTATCCAGTCATTATTTTCCTTTCATTGGTAAGGGGAATGTTTACTGAAATTCTCTCTGAGATTTAATAATAAAGATAATGCTGGAGATCACATTTCAGCAGTATCTGGAAGGTTTGGATATGTAAACATTGGCTATAAGGTCTCCCCCAGACAGAGGAAATGGTGTGAATAAACTCTGATGGGGAGGAATGTGGACTTGTCTCAGGAAGAGTAGGAAATTCAGGATTTAGCTGCAGTGAAAGGTGGGTGCCCTGTGGGGAGAAGTGGGAGATTAGGTAGGAGATTTGAAATTATTCCATGGAGGCCCTGAGATGGCAGGCCAAGGAATTTGGGTTGGGGGCCTTTGAGTTCAGAGATCCCTTTTGCAGCAAAGCAGGGAGAGGAAGGATTAGAGGGAATGGGGTGGAGGTAGGGGGACGGACAGAAGGTGGTTGAGTCAGTAGGAATAAAGGGGAGGGGAGGATATGGTCTTGATAACACTTTGGAATTGAGGCAAGGAATAAGACAATCTCTAAGGCACTGCTAAGTGCCTTTAGCAGAAATAGGGTTTGGGATAAGTATGATTTCAGTTTCAGGAACATCAGTTTGAGGTACAGATGGGACAACCCAAGAGGATCGTCCCTTTGATAGAGATTCAGAACTGGAACTCGGGCAAAAAGTTCAGTATTAGAGATAAGAAGCTGAGAGTCCTTTCCAGATGCGTGGTAGTGGTTAAGGACATGATAATGTATGAAATTCCCTAAGACTGCACCCATATACTCAAAAGAGATCCTACACTTTTTGGGAGGAGAGATAGCTAAGGCAAGAAGCAGTAAACATGGTAACATGAAATTCTGGGGTGTAGGAATTCAGTTCAGCTGTTGTGTGTGACTTGGAGCCTCTCCTTGCTTTTCCTACAGCGCTTTCCAGTTTTTAAGTCTGCTCGTGAACCCCAGGAGGAACTTCCTACTTCCCTTGTTCCAATCACATACTGAGGGCCAGTGACCCTCCAAGTTCCTTTAATACTGGGCAGAGAATTAGGCTCAGGTTATGGAATTTTAAAATGGCAGTACGCAATGTACATATTTCATATTCCAAAGTCAGAAGACAGACGCTGAAGAAATAAATTTAAATTTAAAAAATTTGAAGACCAAACTGTTTTATAACCCTTCATTTTGTATGTGGTTTTCAGTGGGTATAAAAATACCCAGTGGGTGTGTGGGTGGTTTCTCGTGTTTTGGAAATGGTGAGAATATGAGATGCTGTGCATTGGGTTCTGGGATGAGAGCTATAATTAGTAACTCTGATTCTTTCCCAGGATTGGCTCATGGGTGGAAATCTATTTGAATCTAAAAACCCAACAATGCAGAATCCACAGTAATAAACCACTCTCCCCTGCTGCCCCCCCCCCCCCCCCCCGGAAATGAAAAGAATTGTTGTGGTGGGGAAAAGGAGGAGCGTAGGATCATGGTGTTTCCCTGCCTTGCCATTTTCAGGCCATTCACTGACTGTTCAGGTCAGAGATATGCAGCTCCCATGAACGCTGGTGTGGTGGCATCTCCCGGCCTGAGGCACAGCAGCCACTGAACAGCTGTGGTGCAAAGAATTCTAAATAGAACCCAGACTGATTTCAAGCCCTCCTCCCCCGAGTCTTGGAGGATGTGGTAAACACCCTAAAAATACCTGCTGTCTGAACCTTTGAGGTCTGGAAGAGGAAAAGGCAGGTGGTAGAATTAGGTCCATGTGGTGCTGTGAGGAGGCCTGGCTGGCTACCAGGACTGCTGCCCGTGGGGGCCTCCTGCTCTTGGGGCCTGCTGCCCCTGGGGTTCTCCTGTCCCTGGGGGCCTTTTGCCTGTGGGGTCCTCCTGCACATGGGGATCACCTGCCCATGGGGGCCTCCTGCCTGTGGGAATCTGCTGCCCATGGAGGCCTCTTGCCCTTGGGGACCTGCTGCCCGTGGCGGCCTCTTGCCCGTGGGGGCCTCTTGCCCATGGGGGCCTCTTGCCCATGGGGATCTGCTGCCCGTGGGGATCTGCTGCCCATGGGGGCCTCCTGCCTGTGGGAATATGCTGCCCATGGAGGCCTCTTGCCCTTGGGGACCTGCTGCCCATGGGGGCCTTTTACCTGTGGGGGCCTCTTGCCCATGGGGATCTGCTGCCCGTGGGGATCTGCTGCCCATGGGGATCAGCTATCCATGGGGGTCTCCTGCCTGTGGGAGTCTGCTGTCCATGGGGGCCTCCTGCCTGTGGGATTCTGCTGCCCGTGGGGGCCTTTTGCCCGTGGGGGCCTGCCACCCATGGAGGCCTATTGCCCTTGGGGGCCTGCTGCCCATGGGGGCCTTTTACCTGTGGGG
>CM053604.1:51396210-51433838 GCA_028646535.1 Procyon lotor
TACCTGTGGGGGCCTACTGCCCATGGGGGCCTCTTGCCCTTGGAGGCCTGCTGCCCATGGGGGCCTGCTGCCCGTGGGGGCCTTTTACTTGTGGGGACCTATTGCCCTTGGGGGCCTGCTGCCCATGGGGACCTCTTGCCCTTGGGGGCCTCCTGCCCGTGGGGGCCTCTTACCTGTGGGGACCTACTGCCCTTGGGGGCCTGCTGCCCATGGGGACCTCTTGCCCTTGGGGGCCTGCTGCCCGTGGGGGCCTCCTGCCCATGGGTGCCTTTTGCCTGTGGGGGCCTCCTGCCCATGGGGGTCTGCTATCAAAGCTGCTTGGAGAGCTGTGGACCATGCCATCTTGTTCAAGAATAAGTGCCTCCTCTTGAGTCTCATATTCACTGCTGGCAGGTTTCAAGGAGACTATACATAGCCCAGTCATCTGTGCTCTGTCCCATTGACCTCAGACCTGCAGCTGCCACCATGGGATTTGGGCAGTGTGCCGGTTTTTAGTTGTATTTCACAGAATTAGAATTTTAGAGCAGCAAGGACCTTAGCCATTTTATTGTTCATAAAACATTGCTTTAAAATCACTGTGCTGGGGGAGTCTTACTTCTCTGCCTAGATAGTGACCACAGTGATGTCAACGTGGAGTCTCAGTCCTTGATTATGAAAAGAAATCCCTGTCATCATTATGTAACATAGAACAAGAATGGAAACCAATCTTTTTAAAAATATCGATGAAATGATCCTTTGCAAAGCTTTTTTATTAAAAAAAATAGGGTTTGGGGGTTCATTTTCTTACTCAAACTTCAGTATTTTGAATATAAAGAACATTGATAACTGAACCAGAAAGAACACCAGGAGTGTCTTGTTTTCAAGGAGACTTTCAGTCTCTAGTTTCTGGAATCCCAAACCATACCCATGATGTTGTAATTGAAGGACCGTAGCTCACCTCTGTTTTCTTGAGAAAGAAGATTTTCACAGATTGCCTCCAATACATAGGAGACACGTTCAGAGTCACAGAGGCAGTCAGCACCATTATAAAATAGTATAAGTCACCCCAATTTTTAAGTGTATGGCAATTCTCTTATCCCAGGCTCTTTCAATAAGCTGAGAAGGCCCAGTGGGTCCAGAGCCTGTGCTGGGTGCTCTGCAGGGGGAAGCAGAGATACCCGGAAAAGCCTGCAGAGCTGATGGTGGAGACAGGATCAATTCAGGCGTTGACTAGTTTTAAAAGTGTTGCATTTATGGTGGTTACAGAATTTTTATAATTGTAGCAAGTATGTATCTTCCCTTCTGAGGGTCTCAGAGTTCCTTTCTGTATCTGGAAGACTGTTACTTATTTTATACTCTGGGTCAAAAGTAAATTGAAAGTTTTTCTTGAATTCTTGGAAAAACAACATCATGGTTGTTTTTTTTATGTCACTTAATGCCTATCTGACAGCCTAGATGTGCATAGTTCCTCAGACCAGTACACTTGGAAGCAGAAGTGAGATTCCTGGGGAGAGAGTCTGCTTTGGGAGTCAGTGTGATTTTTGTGGGAAGAGCCATGGCTTTGGGATTTTTAGTTCCTTCAATTGTGTAGAAGGCAAGGAGGATGTGGGTTTAGAGGGAATCTTCTTTTTCCATGCATGTCAAGAAGAGAGGGAGGGAGAGGGTCACAGCCACAACACGTGGTAACTCAGGTGGCATAATTCCTGAATTCTCAAACATTTCCCTCTGAAATTCCAGAATGAAGAGCTTCGAAACTTGTCCCTCTCTGGACATGTTGGATTTGACAGTCTCCCAGACCAACTGGTCAATAAGTCTACTTCTCAAGGATTCTGTTTCAACATCCTGTGTGTCGGTAAGTGATTCCTTTCTTGCTGCTGAGCAAGGACTCTGATCCTTAGGTGTTGGCAGGGGACTGTCAGAGGCACACATTTTGGGGAAGTAGGGGAATGACACTTTTACTCTTCTTTCTTTCATTAGTAAACTAGGGCAATAATGCACCCTATATGTCACACAGTTAAAAAGATTGGGACTTGTATTTCACAAATGTTTCATGAGCTTTGTGACATTACTCAAATTAGTATTTTTATTTGTGTCACACAGTCAAATGGTTAGTTCAGTGTTGTTATTAAAACACTTATTTTAATTTTTGGACTTCGAGCCTAACTAGACTGTAGGAAGTTGAAAGAAGGAACTGATAGGAACACATGTAATAAGATCATTCAAAAGCATTTTTAGAATTTTTTAGAATTTATTTCTAGGCTCTCTGATTACTGTGTGATAGTAACCTCCACTGAACCTCCACTGAAGTCTTTTTAGAGATTTACTACCTAATGTAAGTAAAATCTGAAATTACTCTAACTTCTGTAATAAACATAAGGTTTACATTTCTGGTTTTTAGAGCAAAAGAATTTAGAATTCTGTTTTATATTTGAAATAAATTTTCTGTCTGAATTATCAAATTAAATGTGTGTCTTTAAATTGGAATCTCAAACCTGACCTTTAGTTTATTCCTGGTAGATAAATGGAAAAAATCCAAGAGACTTGATTTATCTACCCCCTCTGTATATTTTATTCATATCTTGTAGATGTTGTACATTCGTCTAGGCCTCTGGCCTTGGTGTTTTTCTTCTCTCTAGCTATATCCTTTTTAAAGGAAAGGCAGAAAAGAAGATGGGGGAATAAAAAAAAGAGGAAAATAGAAGTATAAATCTGTTGGTTTGAAGCAGAAATGCCGCTGGAACAGATAATGGCCTTTCCTTCACTGTCCCTCCCGATGAATGGCCAGGCTCCACAGCAGTGAAGTGGTTTGGCTGCATTGTTTTGTTGCCATTGTCCTCTTGTTCTCTGGGTATATGCTTCGGAGACATCACTCTGAGACAGACCAGGAGAAATGATGAATGTGGCCAAGTGGACCTTCCCCTAAGCTTGGCAGAATGTACCAGACTTATTTCTCTTGTCCAAGTAAAATGAGGTGGATTTAAAAAAAAGGTAGACGTTGAGTATAAGAACTCCCATTTTTAAAATTTGTTACTTATTAGGGGAAGGGGCAGATATTTTCTTTTTCAAAAAACCTGAACATATTAAATGTAGCCCCTGCTGGGGGTTTACTTGTAGAAAGCCACAGCCGACTTGTACACTAGACCAGCTCACGGTCTGACATTATGTCTTCAGCACTGGATAAGAGAGCAACTTGAGAAGAGCATGACCAAAGCCGCCAGCTCTCATGTACTCCCCTTTTCCCTACATGAAGCTGTTTAAAATTCAGCAGGGGAGCTCCTGAATGGCAGCTAGTTCTACAGAGTGGCATAAATGAGTTGTCTTTTCTCTTAGGGTAAATGCTCATTGCAGAGCAGGGCAATTCTTCATTAAAGTAGCAATTTGTTGGCAATTTGTTGATTTTCTATTGAAAAGTGTGCTAAATTATAGGCCAATTACTATTCTGGCTTCTCTTCCCTGCCTCCCCCAGCCCTGTCTCCAAAATCAGCTTCAAGAATGCATGTGAGAATTATGTCCCAGCCCCTGCAAGTAGGATAAAGCCTTTCAGTGGGATTGGGCTTGCTGGAAGGACCTGGTTTGACCCGATGTGTGGTGTGCAGTGGGGTGTATTGGCTCACTGGCTGACCCTGTGTGTTAAATAGCACAATCATGATGCTAGTTGGAATTCATCACAAGCCACATCCACGCTGCCCGGATGGATTTGTAAAGCAGCTGCTATTCTGGCTTTCCTGGGTAGGTGATAATGCCTATGACTTTTAGATTTTTATTCTGGGCTCATTCTTAAACATGTTTAAAATTAGTTTTTAAATTTAATTAACATAATACATATTTTTCTAAAAAATTATGAGCTCTTCCCTACCCCCTTTCCCCTCCTGCCCTCATCTCCATTCCATAGGGATAGCCCTGTGGAATCCTTCTAGAAATCTTCTACGTTTTTCTGTACTTAAAAATTATTTTTAGTGGCTTAAAACAACACTGGCTTATTACCTTATGGTTCTGTAGAAGTCCTATCTGTGTCTTACCAGGCTAAAATTAAGGCATCCACAGGGCTGAGTTTCTTTCCACAACCTCTAGGGCAATGTACATTTCCTTGCTGTTGCCCGCTTCTAGAGGCCACCTGCATCCCTGGCTCGTGGACACTTTCCTCCATCTTTAAGGCCAGCAGTCTTGTGTTTCTCTCTGTTTTTTTATTCGGAAAATTTCCACAGAGAATTCCAGAAATCTAGTTTAACCTCAGTTAAGAGGCCTCCGCAGCTCCAAACACACTAAAAAAGTAATATATTGAATCATGTAATTAAGACCAGCTGGCTGTAGGGATTCACAGAGTGTTTTCAAGGCTGTGTCTCTGGTTCTTGATCCCGCTTGCTTCTGCTTGGCTTCATGTTCAGGCTTTTTCTTCATGAGGCCAGTATGGCTTCCAGCGGTTGTTGCTGGCTTAGCAACTCCCGAGGAAAGAACCAGCCGTTCCTGACAAGTCTCGCTAAACGGTCACAGGACGTCTCTGATTGACCAGGCCTGAGTCATAGGCCCACTCGGGGTGGGATAGGGGGTTAGTTCGCCACAAAACACCAGAGGTGCCCTGTGAGAAAGAAGACATGACCAGAAAGGAGGTGGGGCGTGGAAGAGACACACACTGGACAGATAGAGACAGCTTCCTCACAATTACATAAGTACTTTAGTGTTTTGGTTTTGCACCAGTGAGATCATGCTGTTCATATTCTTCTGCACCTACCCCTTTTTCTTTTTTACTCTACAGTAAGTCCTGGCTGTTCCTCCACGCCAGTATATCTAGCTGGCCAGGTTCTCCTCCATGACTCTTGGGAGCCCTTTGGTGGGAGCCAGCATTAGCTCTTTGGGAGACAGGGGTCACGGGGGGGTCAGCATACTTATCCACAGAGGGTAGAGCATGTCAAATCCCTTTCCCACAAATAATTTACAGCAAAATATCTGTATAAGAAAACAACTCAATGCCATCTATTTTATTTATTTATTATTATTTTTTATTATTTAAATTCAATTAGCCAACATATGGTACATCATTAGTTTCAGATATAGTGTTCAGTAATTTATCAGTTGCGTATAACACCCAGTGCTCATCACATCACATGCCCTCCTTAATGCCCATCACCCAGTTATCCCATCTCCCCAATCTCCACCTCTCCCCCAACTCTTCTATAGTTAAGAGTCTCTCATAGTGTTTCTCCCTCTCTGATGACTTGCCATTCATTTTGCCTCCCTTCCCCTCTGATCCTTTGTGTTGTTTCTTATATTCTGCATATGAGGGAAACCATATGATAATTGTCTTTCTCTGATTGACTTATTTCACTCAGCATAATACCCTCCAGTTCCATCAACAATGGTCCATTTATTTTTAAAGTTAGAGTCTATGAAAAAGTATTCTATTTGATCAAAATACTTGACAGCCACTTAGAAGAGTAGGTGTCATTTAATTTAAGCATATCCGTGGTATTTTTCACCTTGTCACCCTACTGTCCATTTGTATCACAGTATGCACATGTGTCGTATTTATAGCATCATTATTTTCATGTGATTTTCATGTGATTAAATATGGGAGGGAATTGAGAATTTTAAGAAAAGAGTTACAATCCTAGTGAGGAAACTGATCACATTTAACAAGAAAGCCTTACAATTGTAATTTTATTTTGTAGCAAGAGCTTTTAAGTTGCAAAGAGGGGAAACAAACCAGGGCAGTAACTAATCCTGGCATGAGCTCAGTTTAGTTTTAGAGGCCATGAATTAAATGTCTGGTATTAGAACCCATATCTGTTGAATCCTGGAAAGAAATGTAATAAAGGGACGCCTGGGTGGCTCAGTTGGTTAGGCAACTGCCTTCGGCTCGGGTCATGATCTCAAGGTCCTGGGATCGAGTCCCGCATCGGGCTCCTTGCTCAGCGGGGAGCCTGCTTCTCCCTCTGCCTCTGCCTGCCTCTTTGCCTGCTTGTGTTCTCTCTCTCTGACAAATAAATAAATAAAATCTTAAAAAAAAAAAAAAAAAAGAGAAATGTAATAAAAAGGAGAGTAGTATTCACTTAATAGGGAAGATAATCCTTTTTTTTTTTTTTTTTTAAAGATTTTATTTATTTGACAGAGATCACAAGCAGGCAGAGAGGCAGGCAGAGAGAGAAGCTGAGAGAGGGGGGGAAGCAGTCTCCCCTCTGAGCAGAGAGCCCTTTGTGGGGCTTGATCCCAGGACCTGAGATCCTGACCTGAGCCGAAGGCAGAGGCTTAATGCACTGAGGCACCCTGGCGCCCTGGGGAATTCTTGGAAGTTAAATTGGATGCCAGAACACCTAGGAGTTCATAGTCCCCCCACTCTCCATCTTGCTTACAACATAGTAAATGACTCCCAAAGCTACACTTGTATTTAAATAAAGCCTTTTCTTATCCATGCTATACTTCTCTAAGGAATCAGAATTATTCAACCTTTCTTCACAGTTTTAAATTTATTCATTTTCCAAAATGGCATTAACTGTATGAGAAGCTTCAACATTGATCCAGAAGTATGTAAGTTCTTTGAGTATATACAGAGATGGATAAAATACTGTAACATCCTGCTTTTGAAGAGCAACCAGTTCAGTAGTAGGGTCAAAGTAAATTAATAATATATCTTGAAGATAGAAATCTTCCTTATAATCCCACCATAGTTGCTTTGAGAGGATGACAGAGGAGGAATAGAAAACATGCAAGTTTAAGATCTTTTTAGCCAAGACTATAGTATGAACATAAATTGTGGAATTTTACGCTTAAATCTTTTTTTCTCAAGAATTTTATTAAATATTTTTTATTTGGGTGTAGTTGACACATGTTACATTAGCTTCAAGTATACAATGTTATCCCATTTTGCTTTTCTAGGAAAGGATATGAAATGATTTACAGGGTGAAATGAATGAGTAAATGAATAAAGATAAAATTAACCCCAGAAAATAAAGAGAAGCCAGGAATAGAGTCAGAACTCAAAGCAATCAAGTCAGTCTGTAGCAGTTCTATCAGGGATATAGTTGTCTCTCAGCCAGTGGTCAGAGCATGGAATGAATCCGTTCACCCAAAAGATACTCACTGAGCACATATTATGTGCTCATATATAAGCTAAAAGGTTAACAATGGCGCATGTATGGTATTCGTAAAGTGAAAACAAAATAGTTGTTCCAGATGAAACAGTTTCACCTAGAAAAATCTCCCCCACGGATTTTCAGAAGAGACATGGTACATGTCAGTGCAGTTAGGTCAGGATTTCTAAAATTCCCTAGACCAGTGCACTTAATCCACACAATGCCAAGTGTCATATACTGTTCTTTCCAGTCCCTCATGCAGGCTGGTGGTATTAGACAAAGCGTGCTTCATCAAAGGTGATTTGATGAGGAGTTAAAACAACACAGCTTAGGTACATAGCTCTCTGATTATCTAGCTTCATCCAAGTATAAAATTCTGGAATATTTAGAGGCAGACCGACCTTCATGCACAATTATTTGGATAATTAAGCAAGTTGCCGGACTTGGCAGTCAGTAAAAGATGCTGAATCATTGCTCTTTGATCAATCTATAGTTACCTTCTAATTAATAATATAATCCTTCTGGGTCTTTTTTTCTTTTTCTGTCTCTCCCTCTTTCTTCTTCTTCTTCCTCTTCCTCCTCCTCTTTCTCTTTCTTCTCTTTTTTTATGTCCAACTTTATGTCCAGCTTAGAGTCTGTGTTTAAATAAGCCTGGGAATAGAATGGAAGAGTTAGCAACGCTTTCCACTGTGATGTGGGTGTCCCATTCACCAGGGTTGGCAGAAGCAAGAGAAACAGAAGCCACAGATAGGGCCTTAGGAGTAAATCTCTACTGTAACAACGGAATGTTTAGGCAGATGTATTTATAACAGAATAAACAGCAAACTCTGAAAAATCTACCAAAATGGCAAATCTCTGTATAAATGATCATCATGATCATTTTTTTTCCTTCAATTAACTTTTAATAAATGCCTGTTTTGTGCCAGATACTCCACTAGGGAGTTCCGAAATGCTTCAGAATTGGTGTTAGTCATTTATTTTCTCAAAATATTGTTATAGTTGTTGGGTTTGAATCCAAACTTACTAGGCTTTCAGTTACTCAGAATGAAGCCTTTTTGCTCTTTTGGGTGGCTCAGAATTCTAGAAGATGCCCTGCTTTCTGAGGATAGAGAGAGGCCTCACAAACTGATGCACTCAAAACTCCCCTGGTTCTGTAATTCCTCTTATTCCAAAATCTGCCATTCCTTCTCAACTGCTTTTGGTGAATCACACTGCTGCGAGAGTAGCTGTGTCTAATTACGGCCCTTAAAAGCACAGAGCATAGAAATGGGAAGCAAAGCACTCTGAAATTTAGAGGAACAGTGGTTTTTCCAAGCCATTGATTAACCCTGTGCTATAAGTAGTGCCTGGAATGCTAATTGTTCATAATTTCTACCTTAATGTAAATGATAATTAAAATTACCTTGCCAAAAAAAAAAAGCACAATATTCCTGATTCACATGTGCTTAACTAATTCTCAACCTAGTAAAATGAATTGATAATTTCAATCCTGTCTAGGTAACCTGGAATCCTTACCATGTAAATTGAAGTCTTCATTGCTATTCTTAGGGAAAGAGATGAAAGTTAAATGGATCACTTTGTATTGAGAGAAGCTTTAACCTTGTACAGAGAGCTTTATAAGGTAGTTCTGCTGTTGTTCCTTTGTCCATGTTCTGAAAATGGGTAAATCTGGAAAAGAACTTTGTGGCACTCGAGAAAGTTACACATGTAGCAGATACTGAAATTAACTTCAGCATCTTCAGCATTAAATTGCCTGCCAGATTATAAGTATTGAAGAGCGAGAGCTCTTTTTGTTTCTGTATCCGTCACGTAGTAACTTTGTTTTGCTCAAGGTTATTTGGTTAAGCCATGAATCAGGATATCAGCTGTTGAGCTCTATCCCATTAGAGAAGCCACTAGTTTAGATATCTTACTGATGGGCTTTTTTTTTTTTTTTTAAAGATTTTATTCATTTGAGAGAGAGAGAGTGTGAGCACAGGAAGGGGGTGGGGGGGTGCAAAGGGAGAGGAAGAAGCAGACTCCCCGCTGAGCTGGGGTGGGGGTTGGGGAGCCTCGATCCCAGGACCCAGGGATCATGACCTGAGCTGAAGATGCTTAACCATCTGAGCCACCCAGACTCCCTTTGATGGGCTTTTTTGTAAGAATATTCAGGAAAGTAAGGAAGACAGGAAACAGTCTCGGCTGTTACATATCCAGACTTTGTAGAGATCTGGAATGACATTCAGGATATTGTAGAAGTTCAGTCAGTGTCAACTGTCTATTTTTATTCACAATTTGTCCCCAGCACCTATGCTTGTCACATAGAATGTACTTAAATATTAATGAATAGATTTCAGTTACTAAGCTCTACTGTGTCTATCTGCTCTCTTCCTCCTGTATTCCCAACTGATTGTCTATCAGCAACACATCTTCTATTTACTTATAGCCTTTTTTGCCTCATGGCCCCCGCTTATTCACTTCCCTCTGTGTATCTTTTCTTTTCCATACTGTTGCTTTGTGTGTGGATTGTGTATCTCTCATTCAAACTCCCAAAGAGAGAAGTTTTGATTGGATGGACAGGTCACTGTCCAGTAGGGAGCACTTTCTTAGAGCATAGTGACCAGGCTGGAATGGGGACCTTTGGTCGGGGGGGCTAGTCCTGGTCCAGTTACCTGTGGTCACTGGCAAGGTCACAGGGTATTGTCTTGCTCATCAGAGGAATGTAGTTATGGCAGACCCTTAGAATATCATTCTGTAATACTGAGTTAGAGTCTGACTGCCGTTCAGTCACACTCCAGGTCGGATTCTGAGCAATGAGAGAACCATATCAATCTAATTCATTTTTGTATTCCCAGAAAGTGGCACAGAGCTTGGCATATTGTAGGCCCTGGAAAAAGTACTGGCTGCATGAAGTCCGATGAAGGATGACATTCTTTGATGTTAGATGTATCAGGGGCCTGCCTAATGGGAAAGGTGAAAGAGTCCGGCAAATGTACTTAAACAGTCTTTAACCCTGTAAGTGAATCATTCTAGCCAGTGGTAAAACACATAACGCTTCTAAGTAGAGAAAGCTCAAATCCAGAAAGGCTCCATCCTCCTTCACGTTCCCATTCCATTTGAAAGTAATGAGTATTACAGAATCTCTCATTAGTAAGTGGATTCTGTCATATGGTGGGACAGTTGCCGTAAGGCGACAAATCCCAGAGCTCTTTTTCCCATAGAACTGTCACCGTCCTAAAAGTCTTCATAGCAACCCTTTACAAGAGGAACCTCATGGGATTTGGCTTTGTTGAAAGAGTTGCAGCATGTTGGCATGTTTAAATTGAGCTGGAAGGGTAATTGGGAGATGCTCCAGATTTGAAAAATAAAGGCATTCTTACGGATCATGTTTCTTGATTTCTGCCTCCCTCTTTCCACCATCATACTCAGTCACCACCGCCGCCACCACCAAGGGTGGGTTATTTCTCACTGCCAGCTGTTTTTAACTCAACATAAGAGTTAGGATTAAGAAAGAGTCTTGCTTAATACTCTTTTGAAGGCCTAGCTAACATTCTTCTTGCTCCACATTTGGGTCTCCTCCTTTGATTGGTGTAGTGGTCCCAGGTCCCTGCCACTCTTATTTGCACATGTTAGGGCTTCAGGAAACACCGATTTGAATTATGGATATGAGTTAACAAGGCTATCGTTGCAGGCTGTTTCGCCTCATTAGCTTTCAATATCACAGATATCCCCCGGAAACTGGAAAAGCTATCTAATAAATATTTTTCCATCTTGATTCCAGTTCAATAGGGAAGGAAGAATGGGAGTAGTAATATGGAGGAGTGACACGGATGTGTAACTATAACTGGAAAATATCAGGCATGGGTTTTCTCTCTAATGGGAAAGTCAGGATGTTGTGTTGGTTGAGTGTAGTTGTTAGAACCACACACAACTTGAGTGGAAACTGTGGCCCTGCCCCAGAACAGTCGGGCTTTAGACAAGTTCCTTAAACTCAGCTGGGCCTTACTGCCCCATCTGTGAAATGGAGGGGACAGTGGCGCCTATTTCATGGGGGACAGTAGCAGGCTTTAAATGTGACAGTGCATTGGAAGCCCTTGCCAGGGGCCTGGCCCAGAGTGAGCCCTTAAACCCAGCTTAGCTTTAGCTGGGCTTGTTATGATTGCTGTTCTTGTCGAGAGTGTTGTTTTAAAAATGTGGTTCTTTTCAACAACATTAGATAGTATCAGATAATTTGGTGACATCAGGTAATGTAAATGAGATTAGTCTTTTTTTCTCCTGGTAACAGAAACAAACAATACAGTATTTTTTTTTTTAAAGAAATGTAGTTTTATACACCAATATTTAGGAGAGGAAGACACAGTTTATGTCTTTGTCATGTACAAGCTGCCAGACGCAAGCTCACAGCTTCTCTATCCAGAGTTTAAGAAGAGCATCTTGATCTGTGAGTACAAGATCTTTCATGCTAACTGGTTTCTGGAATTCATTAAGGCCTATCTAGGGAGGTTCTAGGGAGGTATTTGATAGCTCACCCATGTAAAGAACTATCTTTTTGTAATGGGATTTTTGGTGATACTTTTACGAAAATTTTACAAATATGAGTGTGAGAAATTCCTGATGAATTGAACTGATGTCTGAGAGGCACTGACACATTCTCTTCATGTCTCCCTTGTGGTCCCGTAGGTGAGACGGGCATCGGCAAATCCACGTTAATGGACACTTTATTCAACACCAAATTTGAAAGTGACCCAGCTACTCACAATGAACCAGGTGTCCGGTTAAAAGCCAGAAGTTACGAGCTTCAGGAAAGCAACGTACGGCTGAAGTTAACCATCGTTGACACCGTGGGATTTGGAGACCAGATAAATAAAGATGACAGGTACGTCTTGGGATTTCATGGGGATGTAAATGGATCAGGAGATGGCAGGACCTGTCCTAGGTAAATTCAAAGGCTAAATGTTCACTAGTTATGGGGCTGGGCTTCTGTTGCCTAATAGAAAAGACATTCTTGTTCTCTGAGAAATTTTCTTGGAATGTTCTTCCCTGAGGTCCAAACCAGACAACACAATTGATTCCAGCTAGTGTAAGGAAAAAAGGGATTTCTTAGTTAGCTTACGGCATTTTTCCAGGAGGGTCATGGAAGTAGATTTGGGGGCTTTCCCAGCAGGAAAAGCAATCTAGAGCAACACCCAGTGATTCTACAGGACAATTGGCAGATGCCTCTTCCACCAGTCACCTCATATAATTTGGTACCCGTGACCTTGGGGGTCTAGGGGGGAGGGCTCTAGAACCTCCAGTTCTGTCCAGGATAACCAAATGCCTTCACCATCACTTGCGAGAACAGAGGTGGCCTGCGGGTGGCCTCTGCCGTGGGTTTCTCACTCCCTGCTTCCAGATCTTGTGTGGCTGCATCTGCTTGGTTGAAACTAAAGCACATCTAGAGCACCAGCTATGAGAATATGGGAAATGCAGTTTTTGTTTTTTGCAACTCTGCAAGATCAGAAGGCATTAAAGAGTAGAGGAATGTGGAATGAGCATCTGCCACGCTCTGTTGGTCCGTAAGGCAGATTAGGATATTTGACCTCATCCCCAAATTCTTACAGATATCAGTGAAAACTGATGAGAAGTCATCTGTAAGAAGCCACACCCCAGGATTTAGGAGACCTGGGTTATAGCCTGGATTCTGCCAATGACAAGCTATGGGACCGTGGCAATTTATCTCACTTTAAGGGAGTGTCACTAGACGTGTGATACTGTGTCCAGTCCTCTTCTTAGGCCGAGGCCTAAGGAAGGATACTGAAAGGCAAGGCCTAGGACAGGGTGTGGTGATAAGGGGGTCATCCTGTATTTTGAAGTCTTTGGTCAAAGTGGTTTTAGCTCCTAAAGCCTCAAAGTGGAGAAAGCATTTTTATGGAAGATCTGTTGGAAACATGTTGATTTCCAGCTGGGACTGGATCTTGCTATTGATGGGAGGGCTTGGTGTGAGGCACTGTGAGTCCTTCTGTGAGATGTCTGGGTCTTGCTCTAGGCTGCTGGAGGGGTGGGCAGCATGCTGGGTGCAGAACTGCCGAATCGAGTCTGAATGATTGTGGTTTCAGTCAAGCCCGATGAGGAATTTAGGTCGATTGGATTAGACTTCTCCTCTCTATCCAGTGGGGTTTGTTAAGCTAATGAAGTAATACATACAGTAACGTATATGTGAGAGAAAGGACGTGTTTAACCTGATTAAGAAACAAAATATTTTCTAAGAACTGTGTTCCAGTAGTTTGTATGTAGATAGAGGCTGCTACCTGCAAGTCTGTCTTACATATTCGTTCGTTAAAACCCATTCGCATGCACTTGAAGACATAATTATTAAAAGAATACAGTTAGGTTTTAGTTTTATAAAACACATACTCAGTTTACAAAGCCAAGTAAGTTTGGATCTCTCTGAGTTGCTGTATGCCTTTGAGGGAAGCTGTTAATCTTAAAAATTACTGGTGCTCAACCGATATGTTAACCTCGGTCCCCAAGTATTGTTCACACTTCTCGAGATCATCCATCCTGTTCATCATTCTTAACATCAGATATCTTATGACTATTTTAAATACTGTATTCATTTTCAAAAGAAAGTTAAAATTGTCCCAGGTCCAAAGATGATTCTAAAAGGGGCTTCCCTTCTAGAATTCCACCCCCCCCAAAATTTTTTTTGTGTGCAGAGACAACATTATGAGAATAAAACACCAAATCCATAAGATATATTTGCTTAGGGCTCAGAACTTTTATTAGTTCCAGGGTTTTTTTTTCCCTTTCTTTCTTTTTTAAATTTTCCTCAGAACTATGTGTATTCATTTTTCTTTTGTAAAGAGGAACTTGAACTGTTTTTATCTAGAATGTGTATTGCCTAGAGATATTTTAGCTATCCACCATAGTAATTAGGAAGAAGTATTTAATTCATTCTCTAGCTGAGCACTGAGCTCCATTTTATCTATAGAGCAATTTAAATGCTCTTCAATAAACATTGTCCTGTAATAACAGGAGCAATTGTTAGATGTAGTGAGAAGGATTTTATTTCGCATCTGGTCAAAATGAACTATCTGTACATTGTGTGGGGTGGGGAACAGCTAAGCTCAGACCCTGCAGCTGAGCTGTTGCTCTTAATTTATGACCTCAATGCCAAGGAATGATGGAGAGGTTACTGCCTGAAGGCTGTTTGTAATACCAAGTAAAATGGATGAAGGGAAGGCCTTGGCAACAGGAACAAGAGCACAGGTGCATCGTGGGGGCTGAGGAAAGAGCTGGCGGTTCCCTGTCATTGGGCAATCACCATGTGCTCCGAGCGAGCCACATCTCTATCTCTCCGCCCCGCACAGGTTTCTCCCTGGGGTTGGAGGGTGTCATGCTTGTGCACTCCCTGATTGGAAGGCAGTAACGGGACCTTCCTGTAGGATGAGAACAACCTTCCAGCATCTTTCTGCTACGACTCCGTGTGCTTTTCCTGGTCAGAGCCATTGCCTCGGTGGCTGCACTGAATTGCCTCTCCCCAGGTGGGGATTGTCCCTCAGCCTGCTGGTTTTCACGGGTGCCCACGAACAGCAAGTGGCTACTGTAATACCGATTCTCATATTTGCAGCTGGAGGCCTCTTTAAGAAATTATCTGACTCATTTGGGTCAAATAATAGTTTCCAAGGAGATTTAGAAGAGAGGAAGTGTGATGTTAACCTAACCTAGATACCAAATATTTTTTTTTCTTCTGAAATTTCTTGACAGCTGTTGCATAACCTCTTTAAATGGCATTTAGAACTCTGTGCCCCAGAAGGCATTGTTGACACTGTTGACTCCAAACCCAAATGACTGTTGTTTAAAAAAAATTTTTTTTTCGGGACAGTCTGCTTCCATAAAAGAATTGGAAGTGAGCATTTTTGCATTGATACGTAACCATATGGGAAGCAGTATGCTGTTCCTCTAAACCCGTGATTATTTTTACTACTTTGGGGATGAGGCAAGCATTTCGGCCATGAATGCAGGACTTCAAGAATGTCCCGGCTTGTTTATGTAGGCTTCAGTCATGTCAGCATTCCTGCAGGAGAGTCTGCCCAGACTGAGCTAGCTGGAAGGAGGCAGGAAGAGAGATCTGGTAAGGTTTCCTGTTGTGTTTAATAGCATTATTAACTCTTCATGGGTTAAGAGTTTCTTTGTTTTGCTGTCTGTATTCTTGAGTTGAGAAGGGAAGCGGTCTGGAGGTAAACCAAGTTTTCTCATAGAACTGGAAATAGAATAATTCATTTGCCCTGCATTTGGGAAATGGGAGTTAGAATGTCAATGACATGTTACTAACTGTAATGATAATCCAGCCCTGAAAAGTACGAATAATTGAAATTCTCAAACTCACCAGATCTTTGTATCAGAGTTATAAAATGATAGTGAAGTGGACCATTTGGTCTTTAATGTCTGTTTTTACCACACTTTCTGATGGAGGTAGTTGAGAGATAAGGAAAACTAACTTTAACTAACAGCAAGGTAGAGAAAAACAGATGGTAGGTGTTTGGCCATCATATAGGACAGGGAGTAGGCCCCTGAACAACTTGTTGGTTGTTTTGCAAGAATGATCAGGGGGTAGCCTGCGTGGATAGAAAATATTGTATACAATATTTTTTCCATCAGTTTCGGGTCAGCCTCTGTATTTTATTGTGAATTTTGTGGCTGGACGTAAATGAAAAAAATGAGTTGTGAGTGAAAAGGATTATCCCCATGCCTTAAAAGGAGATGATGTGACAATGTAAGGACTAGATTTTATTTGCCTTCCTCTTCTTTCCTCTGCTTGGTATGACTACACTTCAGAGAAGTTGGAATTGGCCAAACAGAAAATAATTAGGTGTCCTTTCTATAAGAATGGAAACTAGCAAAAGGCAAAATTGGGATTAAACTTCTTTATCTTTATGACTGTGAATGTAGATAAGAAGTGGAAAGGAGTAGGAGAAGAGGGGCCAATCATTTGTTTAAAGGATTGTGAAGGGCAATACAAAACTTCTGGCTGACTTAAACACAGGGAATGGTGATTTTGCAAAATAGCTCTCCTGGAATACATTTCTTTTAATTTGTTAAAATAATTAGAAGTTAAAGTTGGTGGGATTTTATGCTGGACTGTGTGTGGGGGCGCCATTCACCAAGGGAAGGAATATAGGGAAGTGTGGGTTTGGGGACAAGATGAAGGGTCCCATCTTGGACACATTTAGTTAGAAGAGCCAATTTAGTTAGAAGAGCCGACTCGTCAGCAGTTGGATGAATGGGGCTGAAACTTGAGTGAAAGATCGGGGTTACAAGCAGAGATTTATGAATTATCATCACTTAGATGGTAAGTGAAACACTGAAATAAACGTGATTTTTCAGGGAGCTCACCTATAGGGAAAAGAAGGAGATTGGAAGATTGGCTGGGGCTCCCTGACAAGCAGAAGGAAATCCAAGATGTAAGGGGAGAACAAAAGGTTTCTGGGGATATATTGAATACAGGGCAGAATGCATTCCTCCCTGGAAAAGGGGAGATGCTATACCTCCCATAATCTTTGAGGATCAGAATCAACACCAGAGGCAAGAGGGAAATTAATAGAAAGCAGAAACATGCTTGGAGCGCTGCTGGGGGGGAGGTGCCAAGAAGCTAAAAATCAGAAACTGATGAGGCAGGAAGGAGCAATTGCTTGTGAGCTGCTTTTCTTTTCCTTTCCTGAGAGGGTGTTGGGGAAAGACCCTGGTTCCCCAAACACATGCCTCAGTGTCTGGAGACAGGAAGATCAGGCCTGGGACAGGCACGGACCTTGGTGGAGCAGCCGGTTCACTTCTCTGCAGGGCACTGGCTCCGTAGCAGAATGGTTACCATGAGCCGGGTGAGGATAGGGTTCCTTTTCCCCCCCTTCTCTCTCTAAAAAATCAGGCTGGCTTTTCTCTTGTTAGTATTTTTTATTATATTACTATGAGATAGTTATATCTTACTCTTCTGTGCTAGTCCTTTACACATATTAGCTTATTTGTCACAGTAGCTCTCTGATATAGGTACTTTTTTCCCCTTGATTTACCTAGGAGGAAACTGAGACACAGGGGTTTAGTAACTTGCTCAAAGTCAAATACATAGTAAATTGTGGTGTTGGAATTGGTTTGGCTTGAATCCATACTTCTAGCCACTATTCTGTGATAATATTATTGTTATTTAATACTTGCCTGTGTTTTAAAGTGGAAAACAGAGAAGAAACTTACCACTTGCAAATTCTTTCTATTAGATTTTATTGGGATTTCTGTTGTCATATTTAGAACCTTATTATTACGGACGCATATCCTGCTTTTTCTTTAAACCGCTAGAGATTTTGTGTGCTCAAATTGAATCAGTGGATTGTGATCAATCACCAAGGAAAAATATTAAAAAACTTTTTTCTGAGTGCTTTCAGTTTTTGGTTACAAATGTGCTTTTTGTTTTGTTTGTTTGTTCTCTTAGGGTGTCTGCTGTCATCCACATTATCAAAGATTTGTAGTTCCCTTTCAAGGATTTCAGTTTAATATATGAGTCAGGGGAGCTGAGTGTTGAAAGGTTTTTATTTTTCTTAAAGCTTAAGTCATTCCTCAGTAAGGTTGTAAGTTTGGAGAGAATTAACCCATTGTGTTCCTAGTAGACCAATCTCATTGCAGCTAACACTGACTTCTGAGGAGTCCCCTGGAGACCTGGAAGTTTTATAGCTTTTCCACAGTGACCTACGTAATGTACTGCTGAGTCCCTGGAGAACATCTAGTTTATTGCATGCGTATTCCCGATATGCTATTAATGATTATGGTCAGTTAATAGAATTATACATAATCATTCAAAACAGATTTGAATTATGATTTGCTGAGAAGAAAGGGCTCAAAGTTTACCTTCCAGTCAGAAAATTTCAGAGTTGGAAGTAATCTCGAAGCTCCTAATCACCCAGGCCCCTCAGTTTATAGATGAAACCGCGGAAGGAGCACAGGGCTAGATGAGAACACAGAGAGCCCCCTCATCTCTGGAGGAATGGGGCAGATGACCAGGGAGTAGCTCCCATTAGGTGATGCCATCGCCTGAAATAAAAAACCACTTTCCTTTTGTGCACCAAATTCAATCAGTTTTGACAGCAGAGGCTGTCAAAATCCCTTTATTAAGACAGATTTTAAGACTCCGTTTTGGCCCAGCAGGAAAGAATGCCACAATCTCTTAGCAATGTCTTCCGTGGGAAGTGACAGCATAGTTCACAAGTTTATAATCTGTTTTGTTTTTTTTAAAAAAGATTTTATTTATTTATTTGACACACAGAGAGAGATCACAAGTAGGCAGAGAGGCAGGCAGAGAGAGGGGGGGAAGCAGGCTCCCTGCAGAGCAGAGAGCCCAATGCGGGGCTCTATCCAAGGACCCTGAGATCATGACCTGAGCCGAAGGCAGAAGCTTTAACCCACTGAGCTACACAGGTGCCCCTATAACCTCTGTTTTAAGGGATGAATGTGAGCCAGGAGAACGCTAGGAGGAAGACTGTTCCGGGTCGGGGGGCTAGCATGAACAAAGGCACAGAGGCAAGTGAAAGCTTCGTGTGTTTGACTGGGACAGAACCGGCGAGCCAGGGATGGAGTGGGAGAGAGGAGCATGAGAGATGTTCAGGCACCAGAGGATGGAAGGCCTAGGACACTGGGGCTTCAGCTCTTAAGCAAGGGAGCCGTTGAAGACTTTACTGAAGGATTGTCCTGCACTGAACTGCACGAGAGGTTTAAGACTAGAAACATGCTGATTTGAAGATGTGTTTTACAAAACATTCTTCTGCATTCTAGCTATAAGCCAATAGTGGAATATATCGATGCCCAGTTTGAGGCCTACCTGCAAGAGGAATTGAAGATCAAACGTTCTCTCTTCAACTACCACGACACCAGGATCCACGCATGCCTCTACTTCATTGCCCCCACTGGCCATTCCCTGAAGTCTCTGGACCTAGTCACCATGAAAAAGCTGGACAGCAAGGTACCCACTGCCACTCTGGCCACCGTCCCCTCTCTGCTTACATCACCTTTATCTGAAGGCTCTGATTTATTTTCTCCTTTTAATGTCATTCGGTTGTATTGTTTTGTTTTACAAGACTGTTTCTCACAGCAGTTTTTATGTTCACAGCAGAGTTAAGAAGACAGTACAGAGATTCCCATAAACCACTGCCCCCATGTCCACACCCCCCACCCCTTGTTGCAGTCGATGCACTCACATTGATGCATCAGCCCCCCCGAAACCCATTGTTTGCATCTGGGTTCCCTCTTGGTGGTGTACATGCTGTGGGCTTGGACCCATCTAGAAAGACCTGTCCCTCATTATAGTGTACAGAGTAGTTTTCTTACCCTAAAACTCCTCTGTGCTCTTGCCTCTTCATTCCCCTTCCTCCAACCCCGTAATTGTCTTTTTCTGGCTTATGGAACAATAGGGTTTAGCAATGTGAGAAAAATGCTTCAAAACCTCTGGATGTTGGGCTAAACAAAATAAAACAAGATGCAAATAAAACCATGGCACTCTTTACCAGGTATTTTTAGTTCTTAAATTAGCACCAGTGGGTGCCCTGAAGGACAATCCAGCTCCTTAGATTTAAAACTGAACTGTACCTATGTGTTTTTTTATTTATTTTATAATTTATTTGACAGAGAGGGAGCACAGCAGGCAGAGCAGCCGCAGAGGGAGAGGGAGAAGCAGGCTTCCCACTGAGCAGGGAGCCAGTTGTGGGGCTCCCATGATCCCAGGACCCTGGGATCATCACCTGAGCCGAAGGCGGATGCTCAACTGTCTGAGCCACCCAGGTGCCCCTGCACCCATATGTGTTTTTAAAAAGTAGTGTCCGTTTGACACTTGAGCTTTCCACATTAATAACCTCTCCCTTTCACAACATGTGAAGGAAAAGTACTGATAAGGCTGATAACGTTTACTGATCTGTTTTACAATTAATTTGGTTTTTCATTTTGAAATAAATGGAAGATGGTACATTCTGAAAACTAAGAAGCAAATGACAATGGGAACAACCACAAAAAGAAGCTGAGGTATTTTCTCTTCTAGCCTCCTTTTTGAGTTCCATGAAGAGTCTTACCGTCTCTAGAGGGTTTTGTTGGGTGTTATTTCTTGTCTGAACAAACACTGTTGGAAAGATGCTTTCTCTCCAGAGGAACATGATAGAGAGTACTCTGAAGACCAGCCTGTCCCCAAGGCCTCCGTCTGAACCCGCCCAGGCCGACGCCGGGCCAGGCTCCTCGGCTTCCAGCATGTGCAGGCACACGGCCTTCCTGCAGAATAGTCTGGGGGCATGAAGGGATTACTGCAGCTGGGGTCTTCTCCTGAGAGCAAATAGAAGCCCTTCTCCATCGTGTTTGTTTCAGCTGCAGTTAGCCACGGATGGTGGAGGGATCTGGGCCGCGAGGCCGGCTCCCCGGGTTGTCCTGTCCGGGCCACAGGGCTGGAGGATGGGCAGAGAAGGAGGCGGGGGGGAGGCAACCGGGGGCCCCATCTGTGGTCTGTGGACCAAGCTGGGCTGATATTCAACAACAGGGTTATGCTTAGTAGAGTTGAGTTAAAAAGGGAAAGAACATCAGGCAAAGCAAACACAGCTGGAAACAAACAAACAAACAAGAGTCCCCAGAAAGCAGGTTAAACCGCTTTCCAAGAATCACTATTGCCGTAGGCGGGACTTGCTGGGTAGCGTCTGAAAGTGGTATTTGCAAAAAGGTTTGTTGATACAAGGGAAGTGAAAAGTCCAGGCTCTTAACTATATAAGTCACGAATCTATGATAATTTTAGAAAAGCTTTTCAAGCCCCTGCCGCCGAGGACGGTTTTAAATCCGAATTGCTTGATTCGTGTATGTACTCTGATAAAGAAACGATGAGGCTCTGCCATTTTGTCTGTGTCGAGTGAAGTGAGTGCTGAGCATGTCCGAACGACAGCCAGTGAGAACAACTTGTTCCTTGAGTCCTGGCCCACACATTTCCCCGCCACTGGTGTCTTCCTCGGTCTGTGACTTGCTGGGTGACCCAAGCATGAGGAGGGTAGGAGTGGGTGGAGGAGTAGGGGAAGAATAGGTTTTTCTCTCCACGTGTCTTCTCATGGTGATGGGTCAGGGATTTTGATTAGGCTCTTGGAATCAAAGGAGAAGCAAAGGAAGGCAGACATGACCAAGAGAATCCCCTGAAAGAGTCCCTCACTCTCTCATTGGGGTGGCTTTCTCGCCGGGTCCATCCCCCTGTCCCGTGAGCTGGGTGGGGAGCATGACCCCAGGTGTCGGATATCAGTACCGTCTCACTGACAGCTCCCGACCTACCATGGAGTAGAAGACAGTTACTCTTAAAAAAGGGATTTTAAGAAAGGTGCTGTGTGGACGGTGCTGGGGAAAGTTGGAATAATGACCGACATTGGGTTTGGGGTTGGGGCTTGAAGGCGTCCCTGGCTCTCACACTGCACTTCCTGCCACGGTGGTCAAACTCTGCCTTCTTCCTGGTCTTTGCAGCCCCTGTTCAGAAAGTGAGCCTTGTCTTTGGCACCAGGTCTCATTCCGGCACGAAGAGGTAATGTGCCAGAAGCTGGTGTTGCAAGAGAATTAGTTGGTGTGATTTTGAAAAATTTAAAAGTAGGTGAAGCTGTTTTTGTTTGGTGAACATGTTGGCTCTCCGCTCCTGGCGGTCCTTAGGAGAAGAGAGAGGATGTTGTCCCGGGAAAGTTGGCGATTCTGCTCTTCTCACACACACACAGTGTCGGCTATTACACTGTTAGGAACATGCAACAGTGGGAGGGGCCTAAAAGGAGGGGTTGCTTATTCAAAGGATAGGCTTCTTTGTTATCGCTATTTGTCATAGAGTAACACTTCCTTCTACTCTGTAAAAAAAAAAAAGGAGGAAAAAAAAAAAAACACGAGGTAGCACAGAAGAGGAAATTACAAGTATGCTGTCAGGGCCGGATGGGAGGAAGTAAAAGTTTCACAGATGGAGCTCCGAGATTATCCTGTATCTTCTTCATTTTGCCCCTGGCCAGAAGGTCTGATTTTCAGTATCATCTCTGTTTTTTAAGTGAGGGTTTACAGTTTTTGTTGTTTATTACATTTCATTCATTTCTCTTATTTTTTCTTACGTTGGAATGATATAAAGCTGGATGTGTTTGTTTTGTAGGTGAACATCATTCCAATAATTGCAAAAGCTGACACCATTGCCAAAAACGAACTGCACAAATTCAAGAGTAAGATCATGAGTGAACTCGTCAGCAATGGAGTCCAGATATATCAGTTCCCCACAGATGAAGAAACGGTGGCAGAGATTAACGCAACAATGAGCGTAAGTCCTCAACCTCGGAAGAACTACCAGTGATTTTTCTGAAAGCTTTCCTTTTCCTTGGTAGCAGCCTTGTAGTGACTAGAAGCCTGGACCGGGAATCTATTCTTCAGTGTGGTCCAGCTCTGTCACTGCGGTAAGGCCTTTAGCCACCTTATTCCTCAGTGTCTCCATCTACCAAATGGGCAAGTTAGGCAAGCTGATCTCCATTTCCTTCCCGCTCTAGCAGGTAAGGTTTCTACGGCAGATCTCGTGGGAAGGGTAAGCCCGCCCAGCACCATCGCGCACAGAGCTGCTTGAAAGGACGCAGCTCTCTGCTTGTTTCTGGCATTGTTGGCAGAAATGTGTCCACCTGCCTCATTTGGGTTTCTGTGATGGGTTCTTGCCTTTCCCTCCTCTCTGCTTCCCCTACCCTTTCCTGAGTCATTGGGTTAACTGGCAGTTGAGGTACGATTTCTTCACCTCACAGGCGGGATGGTCAGGAGGGAAACGACTAAAGAAAGCTTCAGCAGTTCTTAAGTGTACCTGCGATACGATGTCTTAACGGTGAGCTCCGTGCTGCCCGCTGGTAGCTGAGTCTTCCTCACTGCCTCTTTCGTATGTGACAGCCATGGCTCCTCTCGGGGCCACAGTCACTATACATCTTTTATTCTTCAAGGGCTGCATAGCTTCTGTAAAAGTAGCATTCTTTGCACATGGTAGCTGCCCCGTGACGGTTTTTGGAATTCTTAAAATTGTAGGTTAGATTCAGTGAAATGTAATTAGAAGTTATTAAATAAGTTGGCTTTCCCTGGATACATGTTAAAAAATGATTCAAAAGAATGCTCGTGGCAGCAGAAGTCACTCTAGATTTTTAAAATGTGGTAGGTTGAACTATGTTCTACTTCCCTGGGATCTGGTCATGAAAAGTGTCTAATGAAGTCATTATTAAATGCACTAAAAACACTTTTTTTTTTTAAATTAACAGCCTTATAATGAGATAGAATTGATACACTGTACTATTTACCCATTTAAAGCATACAGTTCAGTGGTTTTTAGTGTAGTCAGAGTGGTACAACCATTGCCACCATCAATTTTAGGACATTTTCATCACCCCAGAAAGAAATCGTGTACCTTTTAGCCGTCAGTCCTCTAGCCATCCCAGCCCTACGTAACCACACTCTGCTTTCTGACCTCTGTAGATTTGCCTGTGCTAGACCTTTCATATGAAGCGGATGCCTACTGAATGAAGCTCATCCAGAGAATTAAATGACTTGGTCAAAGCCAGCTAAGAGCAGCACTGAGACTTCAACCCTGGCCTCATGTCTGTGTTGTTTGCTGTCATAATTTAGGAGAACACGGTTCTCCCACAGAGCTCCTTGCTTCTTCAGTTCAGCTTATGGACTTTTCTATAGAGCGCCGTTACGATTCAGGGAGGAATTCCGTCCCTAAGTTATTACCAACGTGACTAGGACTTTGGAGGCCAGTGCAGCTCCTCCCCTTGCTGGGACTGTTGTGTGAATTTCAAATTTAGGAGCTCAGGAAAGCCAAGAGAGCCCAGCTCCACTCTGAGTTGTATGACCCACTGTTGTTGCCGTGCTCCTGTGGCTTGGGGGTAGTAGGGGCTCTGGGACTTGTGTGGAAGCTGGAGAGCAAATGTTCCCGGGGAGATGGCCCGAGGGGCTGTGAAAGGAAGGTCCTCATAGGAGAGCACGACCACTGTTATTCAAAAGACAGAGCTGAAAGGAACAGGTGAAGGGCAGGGAGGGGTTTGGCCATAGGGACCCCTGTGTTGTAGTGAGTACCCGGTGGAGGAGCTCGTTCCCCACAAGGGTAGGTGGACCACAGATTCTGTATCAACGCGCTTAGAAGAGCTGTGGTGGAAGGAATCCCTAAGCAGGACTGAAACAGGTAGCGTGTGAGGGCTCTTTCACGTCCAGCGCAGGTAGAGTGAGCTTGTGTTGCAGCATTGTTGCCGGAAGTTCACACTGGGGCAGCACTGGGTTATTCTGCGGCAGAGCGGCGATTTGGGGCGTCAGTGTAGGATTCGAGAAATAACGTGAATGAATATCATCTAGTTTTCTCTTTGTCTCCCTCCCCATCCTTTTAAGTCATTTTGGGTGGTCACGCAACTAAATTTGTGTTAAATTTCTTGGAAAGAAAATGACCATTAATCTTGGCTCTTTCTCTCTTTATCTGATTAATCAAGCCGATCATCCCAAATTAATCTTGTTCTTCAACAAGAAACTGTTTTTAGGCTCTTCGCTGCAAACAATTCCTGGTGATGAAATCCCACAAGATAGGTAGGACACAGATTCTTTGGCAGTTGATTCTGTCCCTCAGGGTGAACAGAGAAAAGAGTTTTCTTGGGTTGTTACACCAAAATGTTGGCCAGAAGGATCCTGTCGCTCCTCAACCTCAGGGAACATGTTACGGTTCCAGACTTGGAATCTGAAAAAGAGAGTGTGCTTTCTTCCTTCCTACAGAGTGAGATGAACCAGAAAATAGAAATGTCTTGAGCATCAGCGAAATACCACTTGGGCAGCCTGGGTTCAGGGTTATGCCCTCTGTGGGAGAGGATTTGGCCTGGAAACATTCTTGTCTTAGCTTCTCTGCAGTAAGAGAGCAGTGGATCAAGGAACTGGAGATAATAGGTCTAGAATAGTCATTTCAAATATTCTTATTCTTACGTGCTAATAGAAAAAAGGTGGAATTACTAACCTCTCACCCCCACCCCTACCTCCCAAAATGACCATAGCTACCAAATACATCAATGTGGAACAGTCCGGTGTCTTGAACACCACTTCTGCTTGACATAAGTTTGAGGTATAAGTTTTGGGCCAGTAATTTGGGCTAAAATGTATTTCTGGCTTGAATTTTGTGCAATGGCCATCTAAAGGAGTGCTATTCAGTAGAAATATGAGTCACACAAGTAATGAACACTTTCCAGTAGTCACATTTAAGAAGGTAAAAGGGGGGCAGGGTGCCTGGGTAGCTTAGTTAAGCATTGAATTCTTGGTTTTGGATCAGGTCACAATCTCAGGGTCAGGAGATCAAGTTCCCTGTCTTGCTCTGTACCCAGCATAGAGTCTGCTTGGAATTCTTTCACTATCCTTCTCCTTCCCCCCTCTGCTCATGTTATCTCTTTCTGTCTCAAAATAAATAAATAAAATCTTTAAAAAAAAAATGTGGCAGAAGTGGCATTATAAAAAAAAAAGTAAAAGGAAATGTGAAATTAACTTAAAAGCTTAACTGAATATATTCAAAATATTATCATTTCAACATGTAATCAATATAAAAATTAATGAGATACTTTCACAGTAAGTCTTTGAAATCCAATGTATATTTTATAATTACAGCACATCCCAATTTGGATGAATACTCAAGTTGCTCCTAACGTACTTCAAAGTTTTTCAATATGAAATAAGTATCAAAAAGATAATTTTCATTTAAGGTTTGCATCCACATTGAGCAGACTGGTGCTTTTTTTTTTTTTTTTTTTTAGAAGATTTGAGTTTGAAGCAAAATGAAGTGCAGTCCCCAAACAATAGAATTTTATTTAATGGAAAAATATTTTATCTTCCATTTTAAATTAAATGTAAATTAATTAAAAGTCAGTTAAACCCAGTGTCTTAATCCCACAAGCCCCATTTCAAGGGCTCAGTGGCTACATGCATTAGTGGCTATGGTCTCGTACAACACGTGTCTGAAGCTTCCTGTGTGGGTGCAAAGACTCCTCCCATTCCCCTTGAAGCTGGCGCCTGTCACCTATTCCATATTTGGTTGTAGAAAGCAATGCAGCCCAACCCCACTGACCTGCAGAGCTCCGTCCCTCTCCTGCCCTCCCTCCCTGTTTTCTCCAGCCTCCGGGTGAGGCCTGCAGGAGGGGGCGGAGCTGGAAAAGGTGACCAGTCTCTGTGTTTGTGTCGCTTCACAGGTCCACCTCCCATTTGCAGTGGTCGGCAGCACCGAGGAGGTGAAGATCGGCAACAAGATGGCAAAGGCCAGGCAGTACCCCTGGGGTGTGGTGCAGGGTAGGTGACGTCACGGGGAAGGGAGGTTCACATTTCCCCCCTGCAGCGACCGTCCTCGGCCTTCCCTCCCTGCCGGGCTTGGGGAGGTGCTCAGCCGTAGGCGGGAGGAAGGGGGCAGCAGGGTTGTACATATGGCAGTTGTCAAGCGCGGAAGCAAGACGCGGTGACCAGGTGGGTAGACAGTGGGGAGAAGTCAGTGCAGAGGCCTAGTGCACTGAGGCAGCCGCTCAAGAATGTAGGCTTGTGTGGCAGATTCATTGTACATCCCTGATGGAAAAGAGTTCTTCCCTAAGCAGTTTCAACCTCTTTCCGACCAGTTTCAGCAGCCAAGTATAAAAAAAACTGCAAAACGTTTCTTGTAAATAAGAGGATACTTGTTTCTCTGTTATCTCTGGAAAACTCGTCTTCCAGTGCAATGTTATCTGAGTAAATATCAGAGAACTTTCTGCCTGGCTGACCTATGTTTGGCACAGTCTCTGACCTAAAGAGGCTTTCCATATGTTGCTTTGTTGGGCAAGCGCTCTGTTAGCCGCCCTTGTGCCTTTTGGGGGAAGATGCCCAGAGCTAGAGGTTAAGTAGGATGGCTACAGAAAATTCCTTCCTTGGGTCAAGATCTATCAGCCCTCCTTTTCTTTTGTTCTGAATAAAGGCAATAAATCTGTGAGACGTGAGGGGAAATTACACCTTTGGAATCCCTAGGAAAATTATAATTTTTATGAATCTTATCTATTTTCTCTACAATAAAACTGTTTTCCTAGTGTTGATAAAAGTAAAAGAAGTGGATTGTGAAAACTGCCTTGTATACTTCCAGGGGGTGTGGAGTGGCGGAAATAGGCCTGGCTTTGCAGCCAGATGCTGGGGTGTTTGAACGTAGACCCCACTACCTCTCTTCCGGAGGTCAGTGTGCTTACCAGAGCCTTGCTTATGCATCTGCAAGGCAAGAATCACAGAGCCTGTGGGCACAATTCTCCTGAGTATGGTAAAGACCATACTTACAAAGTCCCTCCCGCAGTGTCCTGCCCCGAGCAGACCCTCTGCAGTCCCTGTTGTCATCAGTATTACGGTCCATGTTGTCAGCAGTCTTGTCCTCGTTGTGAAGTCGAGGCAAATCCAGTAAAGGGTCTGCAGGTGGCTTAGAGACTTCAGGAGTAATGGGGATAAGCTCTTGAATGTGTCACTTGGGATCTTTAGGGACATCGTTGCTAATAGCCACCCCCACCTCACCATCTCTTGCAGTTGAGAATGAAAACCATTGTGATTTCGTGAAACTTCGGGAGATGCTGATCCGTGTGAACATGGAGGATCTGCGGGAGCAGACCCACACCCGCCATTATGAGCTGTACCGGCGCTGTAAGCTAGAGGAGATGGGCTTCAAGGACACGGACCCTGACAGCAAGCCTTTCAGGTACGAAGGCCCCGAGCAATCAGCTGTCCCTGCACAGTGGCTTGAGTGGCGCATTGGTGCATCATGGAAATGCTTATTGGATTGGGGCCCCTGGGTGGCTCACTTAGTTATGCAGCTGATGCTTGGTTTCAACTCAGGTCGTGATCTCAGGGTCGTGAGATCGAGCTCCGAGCTCCACACTGGGCTCCGTGCTCCGTGGGCTCTCTGCTTCAGGATGCTCGCCCTCTGTCCTTCTCCTTGCATGGGCGCACGCACACGCTCGCTCTCTGTCTCTCAAGTAAATAACCTTTAAAGAAGAAAGATATCAGCGACAGAGGGACCTGGTGGGGACACGTTAGTAGTATAATTGCCAGGCACTGTGATCCCCACTTTATTGGCATCATTTCAACTGACCGAGGTAGTTGGTGTCATTAACCTCCTCCTTTTACAGGTCAGGACGCTAAGGCACTGAGTGTAAACAGCCTACCCACGTCCTATAAGTAGGAAGTGCACCCCGGCTCTGAACCGCTCCCAGAGGACAGAGCCCGGCCCAGGCATTCGCAGAGCTGTGGCCGCTCACTCCAGCGCGCTGTGCTCCGGGCCGCCAGCGGGGTCTCCCTCCCCAGGGCTCTTCCTAGCTCTCGGTGGCTCCCGTAATGCCAGCTGCTCAGGAGGAAAGGGAGCAACTTGGAGAAAATGTCTTGTGTATTTTCCCACATCATCGATGGATGGAGATGCAGAGGCACAATGTGAAGGGGAGAACATCAAAATGGATGTAGAATTAGCGGCCTAGCAAAGGCGCCATCTCTGTCAGAACCTGGCGGTGGGGAGGGTTGGCAGGGGCTGAGTACCTCGGCCAGGGAGTCGTGGGGGGGCTCCCAGGCCAGATTTGCCCCCTCTCAGCTCAGGATAGGATTGCTTTGTCCATCCTGGGCCCACACAGCATCTTGGTGGAGATTTCAGTTGAGGTGATGATGTGAGGTGTATCTGGGCAGGGGTTAGGGGCCGCAGTTCCTTGGAAAAGACTATTTCCTCCTCTGCAGTCTCTGTTTTTGTCATTTAAATTAAAATCCCTCCTGTAAGCCCTCCAGGAGGCAGAGTTGCTGGGCGGTCGGGTCCAGCTGGGCTTCTGCAAGGACCTGTCTGACTCCCCTGACTTCCAGGGCTCTCAGATGGTGGCAGATGTCTAGGCCTTCTGACTTGTAGACAATATGCTTTATTCGCATATCTCCCGCCTCCTGTTTGCTTCCATTTCTTCTGGCCTAAGGTTTCCTTGTTTTGTTTTTACATCTCACTATAATCTCACTACACTTATTTGTTTTTTTATTGAGGTATAATTAACATACAATATTATATTAGTTTCAGATGTACAACACAGTGATTCAGTAATTCTGTTCAGCCCTCAGTGCTCAGCCGGGTGCGCTGGTGCACACCTGTAGACCCAGCTACTCGGGAGGCTGAGGCAGGAGGACCACCTGAGCCCAGGGGGTTCTGGGCTGTAGTGCACTCTGCCGGTCGGGCATCCGCACTAGGTTCGGCATCGATATGGTGACCTCCCGGGAGCGGGGGAGCACCAGATTGCCTAAGGAGGGGTGAACCGGTCCAGGTCGGAAATGGAGCAGGTCAAAACTCCCGTGCTGATCGGTACTCAGTGCTCACCAGGGTAAGTGTAGTCACCAAACAGCATTAGTACAGTATCATTGACTATATTCCCTGCGGTGTGCTTTTCATCGCCATGACTGATTTACTTTATAACTGGTACAAACCTGATCTGTTCCTGTCTTCCTTTATTTACATCCATCTTCCTCTTTATTCCCCCCATCACCTCCCCCTGCCCCAGCCACCAGTTTGTTCTTACTTTGTTCATTTGCTTTTTTTTAAGATTTATTTATTCACTTAGAGCAGGGGGAGGGGCAGAGGGCAAGGGAGAGAGAATCTCAAGCGGATCTGCACTGAGCACAGAGCCTGACTCAGAACTCAATCCCACAAGCCGGGACATGACCTGAGCCAAAACCAAGAGTGGGATGCTTACCCAACTAAGCCACCCAGGTGCCCCTGTTCATCTCTTCTGTTCTTTAGATTCCACATATAAGTGAATTCATATGGTATTTGTCTTTCTCTGCTTGACTTATTTCACTTAGCATAACATCATCTAGGTCCATCCATCTTGTCATAGACAGCAAGACCTAATTCTTTCTAACATTCCCCTGTGGGTATATGCCACGTTTTCCTTGTCCATCCACTTATTGATGGATGCTTAGGTTGCTTCCTTATCTTGGCTACTGTGAATAATGTTCAATAAACATAAGGTGCATATATCTTTTCAAACTAATAGTTTTATTTTCTTTGGGTAACTATCCAGTAGTAGAATTGTTAGATTATATGGTATTTCTAATTTTTTGAGGAGCCTCCACACTTTACTAGAGTGGCTGCACCAGTTTACATTTCCACCAACAGTGTGTGAGGGTTCGCTTTTCTCTACATCCCCACCAACACTTGTTATTTCTTGTCTTTTTCATACTAGACATTGGAAAAGGCATGAGGTGATATCTCATTGTGGTTTTGGTTTACATTTCCCTGATGATGAGTGCTGTTGAGCATCTTTTCATGTGTCTGTTGGCCATGTCTTCTTTGGAAAAATGTCTGTTCAGATCCTCTGCCCATTTTTCAGTTGGATTTTTTTGGTGTTGTGTGAGTTCTGTATATAGTTTGGATATTAACCCCTTATCAGCTACTTCATTTGCACATATCTTCTGCCATTCCGTAGGTTGCCTTTTTCTTTTGCTTTGCAAAAGCTTTTTAGTTTGATGTAGTCCCAGTAGTATTTATTTCCCTTGCCTGAGGAGACATATCTAGAAAGAAAAAGCTGGAGGTATCACAATCCCAGATTTTAAGATATACTACAAAGCTAGAGTAATTGAAACACTGGCATGAAAATAGACACATAGATCAGTGGAACAGCATAGAGATCCCAGGAAAAAACTCATACTTATGTGGTCAGTTACTTTATGACAAAGGAGGCAGTACTATGCGATGGGAAAAGAGAGTCTCTTCAACAAACGGTGCTGGGAAAACTGGACAGCTACATGCAGAAGAATGAAACTGGATCACTCTCTTACACCACACACAGAAATAAATTCAAAATGGATTAAAGACCTAAATGTGAAACCCGAAACCATAAACTCCTAGAAGAGACCACAGGCAGTTTCTCTCACATTGGCCGAGGCAACATTTTGTAGATATGTCTCCTCAGGCAAGGGAAACAAGAGCAAAAAAAAAGTATTAGGGGATCGAGGTTTCCTTTTTGATAATAAGGGGGAGTATATATTATAAATATACATCCAAAGCCTTTACTCGTTATATAAAAAAATAAGTAAAGTAGACCTTCTGGAATACTTGCTATCATCTCAGTTACTGGGAACACTGGAAATGGTTTGTCTTCTTAGAAATCCACTCATGTCAACTCAGGGTGTCCATCTTGGTGCAAGCAAAGATCATTTGGAGGATCAGAGCTGGCTTTGAATCAACTGTGTTGGGAAATAGGAAGGTGAAACCAACCTGGTTTTCCATTTCCTGGGAACCACTACTTTAAAAAGGGCTCAGACTTTCCCTCTGAGGCATCTCCTGGCATCCCCAGTGCTTCCAGTGAGCCTGGGACCACACTGAAGGGGCAGGGGGGCGGGGGGGTTGCAGTGAGGGGCCCCTGCATGAAAGATGACACAGTTAAGGAAGAGCAAAAGCCACAGCTGAGTTGAGTGGCTTCCCAGAATTTCATTTTCAAAGTCCTCATTGCTTGACGCCCTTAGATGTTTTTCCCGTGGGAATTTTGGGTGAGCTGAGAGGAGTATAACTCTCAAACCAGAGGATTGCTGTGGAGCTGTGCAGTGAAGTCCATCCTTCCCTTTGAGCACCCTGCGTCTACTCTTGGTCCTCCAAGCCCCGCTTGTGTTTATGAAGCAGACGGTGAGCCCTAAAGCCAAGGCTAGGAAGGGGCACCCGAATACACTGTACAGTGTAGAACAAAAGCAGGCGCTGGGTGACACAGTCACAGGCTGGGAAGTACACTGGCGGCCGTAAAGCCGAGGCCGTCCCTGCCGGTGTCCTGGAGCCTGCCTCAGTTCGGTGTCCTGTGGCAGAATCTCTGTGTCTGTCCACCTACATACCTACCCAGGGGTCTGCCTGCTCGCTCGCCCCCGTGCGCACCTTTCCCACCTGCTGCGCTTAGCTCAGCCGGGGCAGCCTGCCTCCTCTGGACCCCGGTCGCCCTTCCCCAGACCTCAGCAGGGAGAGGATTAGGACCTAAATGGGACAGGACCGATCTTGTTCCTTCTTCTTTTCTCCTGAGACACCATTGCCCTTTTCCCCACAGTCGCTGTCCAAACTGCCCATTCCTTATCTCGGAATACCACCTTTTCCTGACTCTGGTCACAAAAAGAGCTTTGTTGCCACCATTCTCCCAAGAGATCACAAAGTTTTCAGGTCCGTGAGACCCATTTGTTTGGGGGGAATATGTAGACCTCAGTTCACCAGCTGTGCAGTGTGGTGGGTAGGGCTCCTGTCTGAGCTTCTTCGTTGTGTGACTTAGACAGATGACTAAACACTTGTATCCAAGTTTCTTCATCTAAGAAATGGGAGGTGGATAGTAATACCCACCTTACTGGGTTATTGTGAGGATTGACGAATTCTCGTGTGTAAATTGCTCCATAAACACTGGTGATGTCTTATTCTCTGGCATGCCCTTCACCAGGTAGTTCCTGGGGATTGGAACAGAGAGAAAATTATGCTGTGTGAATTATCAGAATAAAGTCTGGACTGAACTACCTGTACTCAATTCTCCTTTCCCTCGACTTCGTGAGTGACACCTACCTCTGCTTAGAGCTGTTACGAAAACAAGAGGGGCGCCTGGCTGGCTCAGTCCAAAGAGGATGTGACTCTTTAACTCAGGGTTGTGAGTTCGAGCCCCACATTAGGTGTAGAGATTACTTAAAAATAAAATCTTAATTTAAAAAGTGAGAAAATGAGAAGATGGAATCTGCAGTTTCTGACTCTCCCACCAGGAGACCTTATGGAGCCTTTTCCCTGGACTCTGTTGCCTCAGGAACCTCATGAAAAAAATCGGATATTCTCACTGAGAAAAGGGTGTTAATAACTACAATTAGAAATTAAGTTGAAAGAGCTAAAAATTGCCAAAGATGTCATCCCATTAGGTATCTGTGAGTGGATGACATAGAGCTGGTTCCTTCTTAATTGGTTTTTACTGACCCGAAGCATGAGTGAGAGTTTCTGGTGTCTCTCATTTATCCATTGGCAGAGGCTTCTGGGGACCATGACCCCATGAGTGTGTGGTTGTTTGAAGTCATTTCTCAGTATCTCCCTGGAGTTGTGACTCCTTGGAGTAGAGTCTTATGATTTCCTGAATGTTGCTTATCATTTCCAGTGTTGGCATTCAGAGCCTGGTTCACGTCCTAGGACACAGTGATGGCATGGGTAGCATTTGTTGAGTCCACTTTCCTGTTCCAGCCCAGATGTCAAGGCTGTGGCCACGTCTCCATGACCGAGGCCATTTGACCAGTCACAGCGTTGCTTGATTGCCTTTTTCTAGGACATGGGCTTTCTGACTTGGGGTGGCAACCTTCACCATACAGTGTGTTCTCTGCATCACGACCCAGTCTGTAAATTTTGAAGCACATCCACTCTTCATGTTTGCAGTGCAGTCTGGTACCTTCTATCCTATTCTCTTAAACTTTTTCATTTAACATAATGGTTAAGACCCTTGTTTGGGTCATGACCCATCATTTGAAAATGTATCTCCAGAAACTGGAGCATAAGCTAGGTTTTGGCTGGGCCTGGGTAAGGCAGAGTCATCGTGAGGGTTCTCCTGTCCTAGGTAGCATTACCTAAAGTACATTCTCTCTGTGGGTTACTTTAAAAAGTTTCCATGATTAAACAAATTTGGGGAGCTCTGAGTTAATAAACTTATAGGTTCTTGTATGTAAGAACTTTTAGAGCATTTAAGATAAGCAGTGGTTGGTAGAAGAGTTACATCAAGTCACCGGGAAGCATATTAAAAATACAGATTATTTTGTCTTCGCCTAACACCCTGAATCAGCCCCCCAGGAGCTGGGTTAGGAAACTGTTCAGAAAAGTCCAATAAAACGTGCCCAGGTGACCCTGATGTGCTCCCAGGCTTGGGAGCCATGCGTTGTGACTCTCCCACCAGGAGACCTTATGGAGCCTTTTCCCTGGACTCTGTTGCCTCAGGAACCCCTCTTCTGAAGATCTCTTGAAACTAGGGATTTCCGGAACACATGTCGGGTATTGTTTCTGTAAAAGGTGTTCCACTCCTTGTTAGAAAGAAGTGGGCAGTTATATTCATTATCACAAATTAAAAAAGTTTCCCTCAAAATTTTGTATCAGAGACAGTTCTGATCTAAATGAAGGTGACGAAGAGTTCATTAGAGGCTAACAAGCAAAATCAAATTCATGAATTAGTTCTAACAGTACATTTCTGTATCTTAAATTTCAAGTCCAAATACTGCTACTAATATAAGCCAAGGTCGACATTGGCCAAAATTGTTTTTGTTTTGAAAGATAATATGGAAGCTAAATATACCTCTGGAAACTCAAAGTACTTGATTGTTTATTAACAGGTAGTGTTGACACTCTTGAGGGCAGGAGAAGGGTTTTGTTGTTTTGTTTTTTTGAGTTAGTGCAGGAGCGATGGGGGAGGGGGAGTGCAGATGGAGAGGGAAGGAATCTTGAGCAGGCTCCACGCCCAGCACAGAGCCGGAGCCGGGGCTCAGTGACCTGAGCTGAAGTCAAGAGTCAGACACCCCACTGACTGAGCCGCCCAGGAGAACTTATTTTTAATAAGTTGGGCGTCTCCCAGATGCCCCAGGAGAACTTTTTTTTTTTTTTAAAGATTTTATTTATTTATTTGACAGAGAGAGATCACAAGTAGGCAGAGAGGCAGGCAGAGGGAGAGGGGGAAGCAGGCTCCCCGCTGAGCAGAGAGCCTGATGCGGGGCTCCATCCCAGGACCCTGAAATCATGACCTGAGCCGAAGGCAGAGGCCTTAACCCACTGAGCCACCCAGGCGCCCCGAGAACTTATTTTTAATCAGGCAGTGAAAGTGTTGATTAGAGGATTATAAGCAATCCTAATTAATACACCTTCTGACCATTTGTCTACATGCATTCGTGCTCCCAGCACCAGAATGTCCTTTTTCTCCTCGTGAAAGGACGAGTGTGGATGCGGGTGGCTGCGCGGCGGCGGGGTGATCCGCGGTGCTCTCCGGTGCGGAGTCAGCACTCTGGATGGCCTCGGACCGCAGGTCAAGGGGCTGATCCTGCAGCCCGGTGTTCCCGTAACAAGTCTGGCTGGGGGTAAGCGGCAGGGGAGAAGTGGAAGTAGCACCTTGTCAGGTAGCAGCAAGCGCTTCTCTGTGCAGGTGTGTTTCCTTAACTCGTGTTACCAGAAGCCCTTTTTCTGTCAATGTATTTGTTCTGACGTAGAGATAAAGCCGAGTCTGGCATTCAGTTTAATATACTGGGCTCAACATTCTGCAGCGAGTCAGGAGGAGGATGGGGTTTAAGATAAAACAGCTGGTAATAGAACTTGAAAGGTAGCAGTTTTCTACAATATCCTCAGATATACTGGTGTCTCTTTAGATGGGTCACTGAACCCACTTTCTGAATTGGGGCCCGGAGGGGGGTGCGTGGTGGCAGGGTAGGGTTTGCCACTGATGGTGTGTCGAATGCCATCCTCACTTTGCCCCCATGTCACTCCCGTGATCCTACCCCTCGGAGGTGAGTGCTGCCGCATTCACATCTAACTCAGAGAATGTCCAGGCCTAGGGACCGTGCCCATCCCCGCATCGGCCAGTGAGTTGCTGAGGCCAGAATGCAAACCCTGGTCTGTGGCTCCAGGGCCTTTCCAAGCTCTCCCTACACTATGCTGCCTTCACCTCCTAAAATGCTAACTCTTACTGGTGTCTGCCTTGTTGGCTGATCTGGAAGATACGGACCAGCCCAGCCCCAGCCTGTGGGAAGATAATCAGGGTCAGCGTGGCCAGTAAGACATCCTGTAGTGCTGAGTCGTGCCACTGACCCAGCCGCAGTTCTCGGTGTGCTTGTCTTTCTGATCACGGCATAACTAAAAAGATGGTGTGCCATTTTATGTGTCCTTTAATATAAGAAGTGGCAACCTCATCTATTTTTTTGGGAAGCAATGAGTAGAGATTGTATGAGCTGAAAATTAGCTGAAAAATTATATGAGCTGAAATTTCCTATTCAACTTAATAACACTGTCCTTGGTTTGTGGATTTTGAATAGTCTTCAGGAGACCTACGAAGCAAAAAGAAATGAATTTCTGGGAGAACTTCAGAAGAAAGAAGAAGAAATGAGGCAAATGTTTGTGATGAGAGTGAAGGAGAAAGAAGCTGAACTTAAAGAGGCAGAGAAAGAGGTAAGCCATCTGTCTTCCTTGAGGGCAGAGACAAATAAGCGAGGTGTGTTATTAATACATCACATTTTATAGAACTTCGTGCTCTCCTAAGTGCTCTCTACGTATATCTTAGCACATGAGCAGGACCCCTGTCCTGTCCCCTAAATGCAGACAATGTGGCTGGTATTAGAATTATTAGCAGACTAACCTGGTAAGGAAAGCAGGTCAGGTATTCTTTTTTCTTTTTTCTTTTTTTAAATATTTTATTTATTTATTTGACAGAGAGAGAGAGAACAAGCAGGCAGAGGCAGGCAGAGAGAGGGGGGGAAGCAGGCTCCCTGCTGAGCAGAGAGCCCGATGTGGGGCTCGATCCCAGGACCCTGAGATCATGACCTGAGCCGAAGGCAGAGGCTCTAACCCACTGAGCCCCCCAGGCACCTCACAGGTCAGGTATTCTTATCCTCATTTTCCAGATGATAAAACTGAGAGGTCTGGAGGTTAGATGATTTCTGCAGTCACATAACCTAGTAAGTAGCAGAGTTGAAACTAAAACTAGACCTTAGGTTCTCCAGGTGTGGTCCCGTTTAGCTCCATATTTCCTCAATTTAGGAGTCTTGCAACATAAGATTTGGGATTCTGGGACCGTTACAGTTTTAGTCTGTCGGCCAACTCGGTGGGCTAAACAGTGGAGGGGCCCTGTGGGCACCACCTGGCGGGTGATGTATGCGTGCTCCTTCCTTGGTGGGCTTATCCTCGCTGCCCCAGTGTCCTTGTGACTCCATGTCACTGCCCGTGACCAGGCCAAATTACCTGCTTCCTCGAATTCACATGGATTTCTGCTGTAGCACCCATCCCATCGGGATGGGGGTGGAATGCAAATAATCGCTCTGTCTCTCGAGGTAGGTAATGAATATCTCAAGTGCTTGGCCTGTAGCTCTGTACATCTCCAAGTCATCTACATAATTTCCTCCTCATTCCCTTTAAATTTACCTTTGTAAAGACTACTGAAATTTAGTGGTTATTTAAATAGCTAAGTACTCAATATAGTTTTGTTGCTGAGAAAAGTTGATCCTTATTTGTTGTTGGGTCTACGTATGAAGTGGATGCTGGAGAGAAATCTAAAAGGATAGAAATCTTGAATTATTTAGTAAGAGTTTTTTTTCTTAATTCTTTCTGTCCTGCCTCCCTCCCTTCCTCCCTGCTTTTGTTTCTGCCTCGTGATAATTTTCTTTTCTTTTCTCTTTTCTTTTCTTTTTTTTATAATTTTTTTTATTAATTTTTATTAACATATAATGTATTATTTGCCCCAGGGTACATGTCGGGTACATGTGAATCGTCGGGCTTACACATTTCACAGCACTTAACAGCACATACCCTCCCCAATGTCCACAACCCAGCCACCCTATCCCTGCCCACCCACCCCCCTTGCCCCCCGCCCCCCTGGCCACCCTTAGTTCATT
>CM053604.1:51433938-51481066 GCA_028646535.1 Procyon lotor
ATACACCACATCTTCTTTATCCATTCATCTGTTGATGGGCATCTAGGGTCTTTCCATAGTTTGGCTACCTAAAGCAATCTACACATTTAATGCAATCCCTATCAAAATACCATCAATTTATTTCAAAGAAATGCCTCGTGATAATTTTCTAAATTCAATTTGTTAAGAAATTTGCCAGAAACCTCCCAACAGATTCTTATTATTTGAATAGCCTATATCCTCTGTAGTCACTGTGTGTGTCTGTAAGTAAATATGTATCACACACTTTGGAAAAAGACCAGAAATCAAGAACTACTCTTAACACTCAGGTAAATTGATAGTTAGGAGCATGGATAATTTTTTTCTTCTTTATGCTTCTTACAATGACCATGTATTTTATTATCCGTAAGAATGAACAGGATTCCCTTCAGTGCACAGGTGTCCAAGTCTGACAGGTGTGTAGTAGGGCTGGGGGGCGCTCTGCCCACTTAGCCAACCCCCACCCCCGAGCGGTGCCAGACGGTGCTCCCCTCATGGGATGGTCACGGGGGCAGCAACGCGGACCATGCTTTGTTTTGGGGCAGATCCATATGACCTTCAGTAGTGATCTTCCCTCCCTTCACCCAGCTTGCCCTCCTCTTTTCCTCTCCAGCTCCATGAGAAGTTTGACCTCCTGAAGCGGACACACCAAGAAGAGAAGAAGAAAGTGGAAGACAAGAAGAAGGAGCTGGAGGAGGAGGTGAACAATTTCCAGAAGAAGAAAGCAGCCGCTCAGCTATTGCAGTCCCAGGCACAGCAGTCTGGGGCCCAGCAAACCAAGAAAGACAAGGATAAGAAAAAGTAAGCGGCTGTCCCCCCGTGCTTTGGGGCCCTCTAACAATTTATTCCTCTTGCATGTTTCTACTTTTCCCATTTACAGACTGGAAACTGGTCTGTTACCAGAAAGATAAAAGCAAGTCTTTTCTCTACAGTGCAGGGAAGATGATACAGGTTTAAAAGTATTTGTAAAGGGTACACAAACATTAATTTATAGAACTTGCCCGCACGACCGAGCAGTCAGGGCTGGACAAACCTGCTGTCTGCAGGGGCATCTTCTGCACCAACACTAGGACCTGGAGAAGACACTCTGTTTCTCTTCACTACTCTCTGGAGACAATCCTCATGACTCTTGATGAAGGGCATCCTAAAATGATGGTGGTTAAGATTTTTCTCTTCTATGTCGTGGGGCTTGATGAGCCAGTCATGGAAAGTCTTGTTTCCAAAGGGGAAGATTGGGACAAACTGCTAGTGGCCACCTCGTTTTCCCCTAAATTCAACAAGATGGTGAACCCTTTCATTGCGGAAATGGGATCAAAATACCCTTTCCATTAAGACCCCCCCACCCATCCTCAAAGCACACAAAGGAATATTTGAGATACGGCCTCGATTTAATGTGCCCGAGGGGCAGGTTCTGCTCTCTGGTTAGTCACTTCCTATCATGACTGCGTGGGAGGTGTGGGCCTGCCTGGAAATCCTCTCATGATTTGAAGTTCTATGTCAGCTCACCTGAATGAGTGGAGAATGCAGTTCTGAGACCATCGCTGCTGGATTGGCAGCGGGCACAGTGGGCAGGACGAAACTTCTAGGTTGGCCAGCCCGTGAGCGCCGCCCTCCTGCATCTCTGGGGGGCGTGGGGCGCACGAGGCAGTGACGCGGCAGCCCCAGACCGGTTTCAGGATCCTCACTGTTCACCCTTAGGTGCCAGGGTTCTAGGGGTAGAGCTCACAATTAAGTAAACAGTGGAGCTGTTGGTAGTCAGACAGGCAGAGGACAGAATCTTGCAGAGCTTCGCAGACAGGAGCGGGTCGGCAGGGTGTGTGCACTGCGGCAGTGCTCTCTCGCGCTCCTGGAGCACGCTCACCCCTGGCGAGTGTCGTCGAAGTCACGATGCACTACCACGGTGATGCTCGGAGAGAGTTTTCAATTCTACCTTACAGACTTGGGCTTTCCAAGCTCTGAGACAGCAGAAAACGTGTCAAGAGAGCAAAGAAGTAAGCACATTTTCCAAGCAACGGAAAGTAGTTGGTGAAGGTGCGGTGCGATTTTAATGGGGTTGGTACAGACCCCAGTGATCAAGGACTCCAAGGGCCGAAACTTGAGTTATGCTGGATTAAGCCTGAGTGTAACAGTTGCCTGAGTGGCAGTCACTCACCGTGACATTCCCTGTGCAGGGATTCAGAGATTTGTGACTCTTTCAGTGAAGATGGAAGGGAAGTCATCTGGCAACATAACCCTTGTGGATCCTGACTCACCCAGGATAAAAATGTGTGTGAGTGAGAGTGAGTGTGAGTGTGTGTGAGCATGTGTGAGTGGGCGCACGCATGCACAGGTATGGATGAAACAGAAAAAGCTGCTGACTCACAGCTTAGGAACCCCAAAGTCAAGTTTTTCTTACCCTGAAGCACTAATGTGCATAAAGGTACACGTTTTAGAACTCCAGATGTTTTTAAAAGACCAGCAATGTTCCGAGGAGATTTCCCGTGCTCTGGATGTGCCTTTAAGCCACACAAGCTCCACGAACTGATCCGCACTGTGCCTCCACGAGACGACGGCTATGTAGGGACAGACTTCCCAGGGAGGGAGGGTTCTCCTTGCCCTGTCCATCATTTTAGGTTATTTTGTCCCAGCCTCGGGCCTTAGCATGTATAATGCTTTTCAAGTTTACACGAAGTATGTGTAAATTCTATTTTAGCCTTATTTATACATTCTTATATATTAGTTATAGAATTAGACTTCATGTGGTGCACAGTAGTGACCAGGTTTTGTACCTGACAGTGGCACATATTTTTTGGATGGGTTCTTAACCTTTTCTACAACTTTCCCATCTCAACACTGAAGGCAACTGCCAGGCCTGGGGGTAAAGGCTAAAGAACAGCCCCCACCCCCGCCCCCTGCCCCGCCCCCTGCGCCTTGGGGGTGGGGTGGGGGGAGGGGAGGTGGGAGTTTGGGTTAGAGAGGACACAGGAAGACGGTGGCCAGAGCAGCACTTTGGACACGAATGGGAGAATGGGAGACTCTTGGGTTCTTATGTGGCTGAAGGAAATGTGGGGGTCACCATACGTGCCCCTTAGGAGCTGGCTTTGTTTCAGGGAGAAAATTGTTCTAGAAAGAGATGTTTATTCACTCGCTTTGTTTCCACCTTGAAAATTAACTTCCTGTTTCTAATAGTTTTAAATTCTGTTTTGCTAGTCTAAGGACGCGCCCCCTTTTTAACGTAGGTAAGGCTTTATGCTTCTTGGCCCGCAGTGGCATGAGAGCCCACAACATTTCCCAAGGCGACAGACAGACAGGCAGAGTAGAGCCGACCTGGGGCACCTCCCGGCCGGCGGGGCGCGGCGATCCCTGCTCACAGCTACACCACGGTGCTGGCCCCGCCGGGTGAGCTCTTCAGCGGACGGTGTTCTTCCTTTCCGAAAACTCTGCACGGTTGCCAGGAGGCCTGGGTGGTGACGTTTCAGCCATCCCGAAAGAAGGTTTTAAGATCCATCATTTAAAAACGGTCGCTGGCATCCGAGAACTACAGTTTATCCAGTCATCCGCTCATCTTTCACGAAGAAAGCTTGTATTTTTGATCCTCGCCAAGGAATGAGGTTGCATGTTTCGGAGGCCCCTAAAGTGAGCCCGTGGCTCCCGGGGTTGGGGGGGTCGCACTCAGCCTGAACGAGGGGGGCGCTCTGGCGGTCCCACTTCCCCTTCCTGAGTATGTGCACCGTGCAGGGCGCGTGCGCCATCCCCTGTGCTCCAGTCCCCGAGTTAACGGCCCAAAGTCGGTGTTGCGGATTTATTCTCTGACTCCAACCACTCAGACATGGAAAGATGCGGCTGCTCTTCAGCGCCGATGGGAGAGCCAAATCTAGTAGCTAATGTGTTAATGTTATTTGAGGAAAAGAAAACCAAACAGTAAATCCTTCCACTCTAACATGGAGTGGTTTCAACGAGTCACTCATAGACTCTAAATTACATGCAAATGGAAACTAACCATGTGTTCTTTAATTCAGTATTAAAATTTTGCTTTTGCTTGTCATGTAGAATAGCTTACTCCGATTCGTGGTTTTAATTTCCATCAATTCCATAATCATTGCATGAGCATTCACCATCACCGAATGCTGGTGCTGGCGCTCCTAATTTTCCTTTCTTTTTTGTTTATTATTATTTCTAACTTTTTTGTTTTGTTTTTTAACTTGCAGTGCAAGCTTCACATAAAGCCTGGCAAGCCAAGGATGGTCCCGCATTCACCTGCTTTTGCAGTAATATTGTATCTCTGCCATCTGTGTCCTTTTGTTTTATTTTATTACTTTTTTATCCCTCCCCAGACACCAATAACTATTAACTCATTTTGCTGAATGTTGTTGGGTAGTGGAAAATGATAGAACAAGAGAATAACACCAAAAGCTATGTGCCGCTGGACTTTGTTTCTGGAAAGTAAATGATTTGCCTTGTCTGCCTGTTCCGAGTGGCAGCAGGAAGCATGCCTGTTGCTTGCGTGCTGCTTTGGACCGAGGGACGGAGGGTCAGTGGCTCCGTGTACGTCAGTCAGGAGAACTTCTCACCGCCTCAGCAGCTGAACTCTAACCCCGAACACCCATGACGGCAGTTTGCTTTTCCCGATTTCTCATCTCCATGGTGGCAGAAGCCCTGACCTCACTCTGCCTCTTCTCCATACCTGCCCCACACCAAGGTAGCCTCCCACATAGGCAGAATGGTGGGTCAGCTTTCTAGGACTTGCACATCTGCCTGGATTTTTCATGGTCGTAACATTATTTGACCTGTATTGTGGGTCTCTTCAGACCATCCCCTCTTACGGCTTTAAGAATGTGCCTGAACCCCACTCTCTCCAATCTTGGCCAAGTTGGACCATAATGAGAAAGTTCATTATGTTCCCTTTTATCAGCACGACCTTGACCTTGTCCTAGTCAGCCATCTGCAAGGTCGGGTCATCCAGCATGGCCCAGCAGAAACCGCCTGTGCTGAAGATGACGGGCTTCCCACAGCCTCCCTGCTGCGTACAATAAGTGCTCTTTCCTCCTCTCCGTGGGCAGTGGCTGGTTCTAGGACCCCAGTACTTCTAATAATACTTTTCACTGATCATGAGGAGAAAATTTTCAGGAATATGTCAGATAGAGAGTTTGCTATCAACTGTATATCATCTGTAGCCTCAATTCTGAGGGGGCCTCATCAGTTTCAGGCAGGACCGGGGAGGAACATAACACAAACCCGCACACTTCCAGTTTCCTTGCGTAGTCTCCTTCTCATGTTTGGCAATAAAGGGAAGAAGAAATAGAACAGCTGGTGTTTCCAATCCAGTTGTCTTGAAGGAATCTCCTCACCTTTTTCCTCACCACGACTAGCGCCACCTGCTCTGCGTCGGAGCCCGTCACCCTGTCAACAAGGATCAGGGCCAACTGGCGCAGACTCCAGACCACATTTGGATGGGAGGGGGCGTATTTCATCTCTTTTCTGTACTATTCCTTTGTGAGGCTTATCTTTTCATCTTCTTAACTTACTCCCCACTGCTAACAAGAGCCTCCCGCCTTCTAACTCTGTAGTCTCCTGTTTCTTACTTGAAAGAATAATATTTCTCATAAACCCCACCTCTTGCTCCTGGCCTTCACTGGTCACACTTTAGGTAAATAGGACAGATAGACTGTATCTCCCCGACCAACACACATATACCTTTTGTTGTTGTCGTTTTAATAAGTCTCTAGTTCATTCCAATAAAGTTTTTTTTCTCTTCTCTTCATCCTCAACCATACTCTTAGGGGAAAGAAGTTATGGTCTTCAGTGGACTGATGTAGACCTAATTAGGCAAAGTAAAGATTCCGTTTCGCTGAAGGCCAAGCCAGGCTGGGCTAGAAACTGCGAACTAGAAGCAGCAATGGTGCTATAAAGACAGGGGATGGAGCTACTGGACTAATGGTTTTGTTTTGTTTTTAATGATCCTAGTCCAAAGCCAGCTGCACAGCAGCCAGATACCAGACAGCATGCTGATTCTAACCGGGGCTGAATTTGCTCATACGCCGTGCACCAGATTCAAGCTTAAATACTTGTGTTGTACGCTTGTTCCAGCCGCTGCTTGCGTGAGCATTTTTGTGCCTTGTAACAGAAAATATACTTCTAAGTTCCAAAAATGGTCACCTTAAAATAATCACTTTTAACGCATCACTAAAGCCTTTTCAAAACTGAGCCTGTGAAAGGCATCCAGCTGACAAAATTTTTGATTCCAAGATTGTTGATTGATTTTTTTTCCCCACGAAAATTTTTACAACAAAGTAAACCATATGGAGAGTCAGGGAATAAAGAGTCAAAAGAAAGTTCTAGAAGCTTTTTTTTTTTTTTTTTTTTTTTATATAAATATGTTGCTTCCGAACTCTTTTTCTACCCCCGCTCCCTGGCCCTGTTTGGTTTGTTGTTGCTGCCCTTCTCTTCTTTCTGTATCTGTGCCTTTTTTCACAGTAGTCCTTGGCTCTGCACGGAATAAATGATACCCTCAAATCTAATTGGATGTGCTTTCGCCTTTGCATGTAAGTACAGTAGTAAGAAAACTTTGAGATCTTTCTGACTTCTTAAAATTAGAGAAACAAATGGGATAGATGCGCCCCCCCCCCCCTTTTGGAGGGAGGTAGGGAGGTAATGGTTTGAGTAGCCTTTGTTTATTAAGGAAAAAAGAAAACAGTAAATATATTTTAAATAGCCACATTTGTACCTTTCCCACAGTAAATACAAATTCAACTTTTCCTTGATACCAATAGGGAAGTCAGAATTATTGTTCCCAGGCTGTGGCTCTGCACAGCCTTGTGGGCATCACTGGACATTACAGAAGGTCCTTGTTTCTGACTATGGAGTAAAGCTAGAATAAGAAACTACCACCTTCCTTTGGAGAAAACCAAGAAGGAAATATTTTTTATGTTAGGTTGCCTTTTATGACTGCCTAATTTTTTGATGATCTTTTGGTGATCTTGGTTTAATGGTCTTTCCCTCCTGCTAACTGCTGGCAGTGAACACACCTCTTTTTTTTTTTTTTTTTTTTTTGCCAGACAGCTCTAGCTGGCCTCTCCCCATATCTTCTGTTCAACCACAATGACCACTGCTTCTGGATTTTAGGTCCCTGTAACGGTTGTATGTGCAGTAGAATGACAGAAAAAGCATTTATGAGAATTTACTGGCAGTTAAAGTCTGTGTTTTCCCAGCTTAGGCTCCTTATTAATTGGTCAGAGTTTTGTCCAGAAAGGGCATCTCAACCAGGGGAACATTTAATGTCACACCTGGCACAGGTTACTTAACTGTCTTCCTTCTCTGCTTTGTAATCTCACCAGCAATAACACTCATTCTCCATTATCTTGTGCACCTCAAATGAATGGACTGGGTTTCTTCACTTTCTTGACACACCCATAAGTGTTTCACATACAGACTGTTGAATCTGGGTTTCAGCTGTTAACCAGCCCATGTCATACCGTGTCTTGTGTGGTCCTTCCAAACCGTCCTTTCAGATCCCTCTGCTTTGCCATTTGCAAGTGTCTGAAACTGTCAAGTCTCAGCTTCCAGAAGTCTTGGTTCCACTGACAGGATACATATGTGATGACTCTCTAGTGGAAATTTTGACCTACAAAGTCTAGATTGTATGTAGGTATGAAGGGAATTTTTTAAATAAATGAAAAGCTGTGAACAGCATTAGAACTTTGTCTATTTCTTAATTTTAAAATATGCTGATATGCCTTAAACTGTAGTTGTAGATCACTGTCATTTTGCTGTTTGAAAATAACCGATGTGTTTCTAAAAGTGTTGTGTAATCTACTTTTGGTGTTAATGCAGAATTGTCATATGTGTAAGCTGCATGTTAGACACTTGTCTTTTTTAAGAACTAAAATAATTGTATTGATACGAAGTATACCCTTGTTTTAAGTACGACAGCAACCCCTTAGCACTCATGCTCGGTCACTTGGCGTCTCTTGAGGTAGGAGAGTGACGCGCAGGTAATCTATGCATCCATCACCAGTGCCAAGACGCAAAGTGGGGGAAAATATATTTTTACTCAAACAATGTGTGCCCTTTTGTGAGTTCTTTTTAGTCAGTGTTTGGTATGCGTTTGTACACACGATTCTTGTATTGGATAAAAGAAATAGGAATGAAAGAGTCTCATGCTTTCCTGCCTGGTCCGGTGGATTTCAAACGCTCCCATCTGGGCAGCAGCACCTTCTCCCAGATACTTGCCTTGTGGTGTCCTGTACTTCACATGTGTCTCTGCCTCCCTATCTCCCATGTCCCCTTCTGTCCACTGTTGTCCCTGGGCCCTGCCCGGCCCCTCGTGTCGGCGCTGCTGGGGCTGCTCACCGCTGGCTGTGCTCACAGCAGTCAGTCCTTGGACTGTTCTTTCCCAGTTTTTGTAGAAAAGCCCCCCCCCCCTTTTTAAGCTTTAAGAATCAAATTTGAATCTGAATCTTTCTTTTTTCTCTTCTGTAGCTTCTTCTTTATGTAACCATCCTGTTGACAAGCCCTACTCTCTCCTAATGGACATAGAGCATTAGAAGAGCAGGAGCTGTCTGTTCACCCGTGTTGGGGAAGAGTTACCTCATTTCCACCATCGCCTCCTATTCTTTTAAAGTCCGGGTCAAATACTGCATTGCTGTTTGTACTTGTCAATGTCTGTTTACAAACCACTGCCCATAGTGGTTACTAACGTGACTTTTCACTACCAAAACCAGTAATACTTAATAATGCCTAAAAGGAAATTGAGTGAAAAAGAGGACTTGGGCCAAGACCCAAGGTAGCCATGTGTTGGGATCCTCTTCTTAGCTGTCATGTTCTTGAAGCTGCTGATCCGAGAACTCATGGACTGAAGACAGCACGTACCCTACCCTGAGGTGGTCAGCACCTCCAGGGTCCACAAACTCGATCTCACGTTAACTCCAGTCCTCTCTGTCCCATGAACGACATCCTGAACAGCCCCATCGGGACCCTCAACCATCAATCAGGTCATAAGAGCTGGGCAACATTCTCCTTCCTTTTGTTAGTTTTTAAGGGTTGTTTTGGAGTTTGGGATTTTTTTTTTCTTCAACTTTTGATATTGCATGAACAGAGATGGCTACAATTTTTTTATTTGGAGTGTTCTATTGATGCAATGTTTTTATTTTTCAGCTGACCATCTGCCACTTGAGAGAGAGAAGTGGGCATCCTTCCTTTAAATTCAGGAACCACTGTTGTTTTATTTAACTCTTTTTCTGTGACCTGCATCCCTTATATAAGTTGTTTACGGTATGGGATTCTGTTTTGGAAAAAAAATTCTTCCAGTTAGCCAGTTCTGTCTTATGTATTGGTTATTCGAACTTAGTTTGGTATCAAAATTATGCCAGCTTTAAGTTCAAGGGGAGATTTAAGTGAAGTTTAAGTCACAGAATTCTACTTAAGAATTTCTGCTCATCTCAGATACAACCACAAAAATCCCTCTCCTGTCACTGGGGTTTGGACCTACAAGTCTTAATCATGTTTAAAATGTATCAGTGTTGGGTAGAGGACTTTTCTGCCTCTAGGACTCAATTTATACTTGAAGGTACCTTAAAATAACTTTCTGGCCCATCCCTGCCTTTTTATTTATTGTGAAGCTGTGCTTTACCTTGTTTCCAGAATGTGTGTATCCCGGGCCTTGGGGACAAACCCCGGGGAAGTATATACCCCTCCTCGACAATAGCATCGTTACGATGGTTCTGATCCACAGTCTTCTTAGTGACCTGGGTGGCTTTCTCTACCATGTCTGTGGGAAAAAATTTTTTTTTTTTTGCTGGGATTCACTTAAAATACACCCAATGTAGAAACACAAACTTCTGGCAGTCGAGGCTGTGATTCCTAATGCTGACCCATTTGTGAGGGGCTGGAGAGATGAAGGGCTATTGTTACTTTATTAGCAGTCACCTCTTGGGGGCAGTTTTCATAATCAAGGGACGTCTTTCAAATTCAGTTCTATTTTAGAGCGTGAACATGCATTTTGAGGTATCTTATAATTTCATTACTTGTCGATAGTCTTTGCTTATTTCCATCGTTTTTCAGCCCCAGATTAGGAAGGCCATAAACATACTATTGGTGGCATGGGCTGGGTTTGGGAAAGATCCCCAGGAGTGTTCTCCTCTATTTGAGAAGGGTAACATAGGCTTCTGTTGAAAGGGGAGATGAAATGATGAAGCAAGTCCCTGCCTCTTGAGTCCCTTGCTTCTTGGAGAGAGGTCATTTAATGCAACTGGATGAGGATGCTGGCAAGAGGCTTTCTTAGAAAGACACATAATTAAATGCAATAAAGTCAGGTTCATCTGAGCCATTGAATGCTCAAAATAGAAGCGTCCAGAGCCATCCCCTCCATATTACATTATAATCGATAAAGGTATCAATCTGCTAGTGAGGTCACCAGTGGCTTGGGGGAGGGATGGGTGGGCACCAACTCTGATGCCAGAGCATGCCATCTGTTTTTTAAGTCAAACACAAACACCCTTTTGTGTGAAACCACTGTAAGCACAGAAGTACAATAATTGGATTGTTAGTATTTTAATATGAACTTAACCGCACCACTCATTTAAAAAAAAATTCTGCATCAGGTTGTAAAGACTTGTTTTGAGCAATATTTAAAAATCGAATCAGGCACTTTTTTTTTTTAAGCAGAGAAATGTGTAGTCTGTTGTTGCTATTCCCTTTCATTCTCCCATTTTGGACAGGTTAGAGGAAGTATGGGGAACAGGTTACTGTAAGGCGGTTGGCGTCTGTTCAACTCCCTAGGGAAGGCTGATCACGGACACCACGGGTCAAGTGCACCGTCCTCCCTGTTGATGTGGCATTTTCAGGTGGTTCCTTTTCTCAAGTGTTGATAAAACTGCTAAGTTCTCGAGTTCTCCTGGTTGACTAATAAGAGCTGTGAAACCGTCCCAGGGCTGATTATCATCAATAACAATGATTTGCTCATCCCAAGCTGGATTGTAGAAAAGCAAAGCAAGAACTGAGTCATCTGAACCGGGTAAATGGCTTTTCCATGGGTAAATGGCTTTTTTTCATTCTTTTAAAAAGTATTACCTGATTTCAGATATAGACTGCCTTATTGCTTGCAACAAGTGTAGTCTGCACCATGTACTGGAGATTGGCACGGCACGTGTCTAAAGGAGAGAGCTTCTGAATCAATACTTGCTGGCTGGTGGGGCAGAAAAAATTTAGGTCATCTTCCCAATATGCTTGGTCAAACTCCCCCACCCCCATCCCATCAACTGTACGTAGAACATGAAACTTGCCTCTTAGCTAATGATGGCTTTTGCCTGTTGGCCCAGCTTCTAAGTATTATACTGAAAAACTCAGTACATGATTTTCACTGTATTTAAATGATGTTTCTACACAAAACCTGCTTTGCAGAGGACTGTCATCTTTCCACTCTGGAGACCGACAGTGACGTCAGTGTGGATCATTTGAAGATCCCGTACTTGAGGTTTTCAGATCAGTTTCTAGCAAGTAGCGAGACTCCCCTGGCTGGTGAAGTGATATAATGTGTTAATTTGGAAAGATTGTGAGCCTGTGTATCCACTCACCTCCCTTCCTGGCCTTCCTATGCTCTTAAGTAGCTGTACACGAATGAGATCTCTTGGTGGTCAGTGGAACAGTGTGAGGCACAAATGAAGACCTCATTATCTGCCTCCAATCTGAGGCACTGCTGTGAGCTGAATGGCATCTTGGCCCACTGTGGAAACTTTCTTTCCAAACTGCAGCACTTAAGAGGCGGCAGAGGCCATTATGAGATTGTTCTCTGTCCCTCCCCCCACCCCCAACACACACACACACACGAAGTGTGCATGGCGGAGGGAGTGCAGAGTAACATGCTAAGTCTTCGGCTTAACCAAGCATTCCCCACACAAGGCTTTCAGAACCGTGAAGGTACCGTTCTAGCTCTCCTTGCCCTTTCACATCCATCCACCCACCTTCCCCACCCCCTCCCATTCTCCTTTTCCAAATACTTCATTCTCTATACCGTCCCAGGCCTACATTGGATGCTGGGGATGTAGCCAAACACTATGAATTGCACTTGTCTCTGTAAACATCACGATCACAGCAGATATTTGGAGCAAAAGAAAAGGTAAGCCCTTTCTATGCTAAACTACTAGACAGACTGTATTCTGAAAAACAAAAGCCCTCTCCTCTCACCTGGCCCAAATTGCTTTTCAGTGGCTGCTTGGTTGCCCTTCATTCTAGAGTGTCCTCTTGCCTAACAGAAGCAAGTTTGAGAAATGAGAAACCAGTTCACTGAGCCTATGCCTTTCTACTACCCTACTGTTGTGTAATACAGTACGATCAACAATTTTGGCATATGACACTCTAGGAAGATTGTCCTGTCTTACTATACTGACTTATTCTAAGTCAAGAGAAAGGGAGAGGTTTTTACCATTTTATCCTTAACTCAGAAGTTCCTGGGAACTAAAAAACGAGTTGTGAGCTTTCCCCAAATTTCTCTGGTAAGATATTCTTGGTTACCTCCTGTGACACCTTTTCAGTAATCCAGAGATGGCATGACAGAGGTCTCTATCCTACCCATGGGTCTTTGGCATAATAGTACATCATAAAAATCACTAAACTCATCATGGTTAGTGAAAGCTTTTAATTCCTTGATAAAACCTATGCTGTTTAAGCCTCTACTTCATCTTTTCTGTCTTAATGAATTTGGTCAAATCCAACTCAAACCGAAAGCAGTAAGGTTTGGGGACTTGGGAATAAATCTCAATTCCATTTCTAGGTTATTATGCAGGACTAGACAACTCATAAAAATTAGGATTATTCTTGTAAAACTGGTTGTTTTTGTTATTGGTATGAGACCTATCTGGACACAATCTGCCCCATACCGCAGCAGGTCTTGTTCATTTGCCCTGAGTCCCAGGTACACAGATCCCTGTGCCTTAAATGATGTGAATTTGTAACTGCAAATGATGCTAATGTTTGGCAACAAGAGACAAGTGCTCAACTGCTCATTCTCATACAGTAAGCCTCAGGAACTCAATTTTTCCCAGAAACTCAAGAAGATGGCTTTATTTTTCTGGAAGCACCATCTAGTGGCCAAAGCTCAAAACATTAATAGCGGGCATAGATAGGAGACCTTATCCTATTAACAATTTAAAGGCTAATTTCTAAAATTTTGGAGGCTTCAGAAGTGACAATTTACAAAACTTCATGTTAGCAAATATAAAGGGTAAAGGTTGGAGTTAGAAACTGAACCCTGGTAAAAATTCATAGCTATATGGCATTAGACAATTCTCTAACCCTCAACTTGTTAATGCAGACCACGGATGCGATCTCTCAGGATGGTTGTGAGAACAGGTGGCACAATATCTTCCCTTTCCAGCTGGAAATGTACAAACTACCTTATGGATGAAGATAAGCTCCTCACCATGTTGCCCAAGAGTCAGCAGCTTATTCACAGTTAAGTGAAAGGCCACTGGGCTGCTCTGGGCAGCTTTGCTCAAACATGACTGACTTTATTTCAGAACTCCAGAATGAGTAAATTAAGCAGCTTGAAAATCCAGGTATGAAGAGTATGGAGGACACACATACATGTTTCTAACATAGGAGAAAAGAAACGCTGCTACTTAGGGGGAGACACCAATGTCTTAATTCCCTCGATGATGGAAATGTTAAGCTCAGTCTCATCAGCTTGGCTGAGTGAAGAGCTGAGCTCTAGCCAGCTTCCTTCAGGCCAAAGGCTGTGTCAGGAACATTTCCAACAAATCGGCTTTTTATTGGCATTTGGGAGCACTCCCCCTTCTCAGTCCTCCCCTCCCCACCACAGTAATAAATCATCTGTAGAAAAGATCTCCCATTCTCCACAGGTAACTTTATACCAGTGTTGCAAACTGAATGAAAAATATTTAGCTGCTTCACTATATAGTCTGACCTTTAAGAGAGGATGCACTTTTTCTGTTAAATGGAAGATTAGAGAATAACTAATTTATGCCTGATCATCAAGTTTATTCCTTTGCCTCTGTGGAGGCCTCATGGAATGATAGGCTTTCTAAGCATCAGGAGACACCAGACAATTACCCGTAAAGCTCAAGTTTCCGAATCTTGGAACAGTTTGTGCGAGGTGATGCCAAGACTGGCCTGCTCTCACAAACTGGTCCATCTGATGAAAATTTACTGTTTGGAAGGTGAGAAAAGGACACAAAAGAAAAATTCTTATGTCAAAACCTACATCCCTCAGTCACACTTAAATCCCTTTTTCATGTTTTATTTTCCGTGAGCATATATTTGGGATTTTTATCATATCTGTAGTAGAAATAGCAGTGTCTAGCAATCAGAAACTTGTACCACTTTGCAAGCAGAAAAAAGTTAAAGATACAAAGGTTTCAGGACAACTTTTATTGCTACCAGAGGCTTTTATCATCAGTACATGGTTCTGACTGCAATACCTTCTTCAGACTGCACAGGGAGCTCAGGACCCAGAAGTCATTAAGAGAAATACAGGTAGGGTGAATAACTTTGATCAAGAAAATACTAATAGCTTACAGAAATCTTGGGTACTGAATTCAGTTATTATATGTTACAGACCCCAATCATAGAGCTGCCCCAATATCTAGACAGTCTCTCCTATTGATTATAAATGAGTGGAAACTCATCAGTTACCAAAAACAAAACAAAAAAACCAAAACCTTAGTAGTTACATGTTTCTTTGGTGAGCACCTGGATATATTAACTTTATCACAAATTCTTTTATACAAATGTCAAAAATGCTTTCAACAAATCTAAGAGTATCCTAATTACATGCCACTTTTAAGCTCCAATTTGAGATAAACAAAAATGAAAACAGTAATTTTGTTTCCTAACTCCAGGAACTGAAGTGAGACAAACACAAAATCAATGTGGTAATAATGCCAGTCCTTTTTCTATTACCACCTCTCATTCATATGGGGCAATTCTGAAGTACCCTTTTTGGATTAATTTGAATCATGGATTTAAACATGGCTGTCATAATGAAATAATTTATTCACTAAATTGCTAAAAAATGATTTTGAGGGGAATCAATCAGTGGAAGTCAGGCTATAGATCAACATGCATAAAGTTCATTAAGTATTCAATAAAGAAGCAAGCAACGAGAAAAATTAAATCAGGATGCTGGAGACAGGGTGTGCCAGCTATGAATTTTGGAACTTTAAAAAGAAACCACCAAATATGCACTTTTGAGATGGGTCAATCTCCATCACATTTTAGCAGAGAAAAAGGATGGAACTGACAAAGACTCCAAAACTTTTTTACTTAAAAAAAATTTGGATCTTTTTAATTTTACACTTTTTTTTTGGTCTTTAAATGCTTAAATAATGTTGATTATAACTTGCCACACAAGTAGATGGGGTTTTTTTCTGGCTCACTTCAAATTGGCCTGATAAGGTATACACCTTTATATAGCCTTTCCTGGTTTTCCCATGTTCCCATTCCCAGAGTAGTCTACCTTAATTTGCACTTGAAGTTACATGACAGAAACTGGCTGCAAAGGTGGACAAGGGGAAGCATGTCCCTCTTGCCTTGATAAATCAGTGCCACATACAGAACCCACATTTTCTGAAGCATTATCTTCATTATAGAGCCGTTTGATTCCATCATAGAAGTCATCCACTTCCATTTCCTCTACTTTGCGTTTAGCAGAGGTATGCTTGCACCCACTGGCAGCTGGGAGATGATGGTAGAAGGCTGCTGCACCTCTGACTGGCACTTCCGGTTTGCTGTTGTCCTTGGAGAAATCTAAATCTGGGCCTGGGACAGAGGAGGGATGTAATCTGAACACTCCTTTGTCACAGGTCACCAGGGTGTGCTTGAGGGGACGGTAGACATAAACGGAATTTAGAGGCAGGGAAGACTGCAGAGAAGAAAGGTGATGTGCCACAAGCTCCCGACAGTGGATCAGTTGGGAGCTATCCATCTGGGCCAGGAGGAAAGAAAACCACAAAGTCGATCATTTAATTATTACAGACTACTCTTGTCATTTTACTGGCTACTTTCCCGTCCCTGCGCCCTCTGTCCTCCCCAGCTTTCTTTTTTCTCCCCACACCTTCTACATGAAACTCCTCGATCCCTCCAGCCTACTCATGATCTTCTTAGGAAATGTGTCCGAATCTGTACTTCTAATGTCAGACTCTTCAGAACTTAAATTCTGTATTTGCAATTATATGCTGAACATTTTCATGAAAACAAACTATTCTCTTTTGTTCACTGTATTTACCCAACAATTACTTTTGTTCAGTCGAATTCCTTCGGTCGAGAAGACCTCACCCTCTTTGCCTCTTCTAATCTCTTCATGAAGACAAACATATAAACACAAAAATTCATCAAGAATTTAGGGTAAAAACCAGAGGCATGAAAAAATTTAAATAAGGGATGGGGAAGATAATCTGGCTAAGAATTCAAAAACAACTGAAGTGTTTTGTTTTTAAAATAGCAAATGAGAACTTTCGATAAATTATATTTATGTAGAAATTAGCAGACTTGACAACATTAACAAGAAATGTTTTTGTTTCATTTGGAGGTTTCACTACTTCCTTCTTAGCCTTCAGGATAGTTCAGGTCTCCTGTCAAAGCCACCCTTGACTCCCCCTGGCCCCCACACTCAAATTCTAGGGTTATCTATTTCTATTTCAATCTGTCATTATATACCACATTGTATTAAAATAATGTACTTAACCATTTAGCTTTTCCTTTATAGACTATAAGCCCCCAAAAGGCAGGCACTGTATTATATTCATCTTTATTTCCTAAGTTTCTTTTCTAACACAATAACTACTCATGGAAGGCTTTTTAAAAAAATCTTACCTGTGCTGTGGTAAGGGGTACAAATAGTCTCTCTGTTCTACTTGCCCTATAATTACAGCTCTAGTTAAAATCATCTTCCTCTAGCAACATAATTTCTCCCCATTCAAATATTTTAGCGGCAGCCCAATGCCTACCAGAAATAAGCTAACCTCTGTAGCTTGGTACAGGGCTCTCCACACAGGGCTGACCCCAACCTTTTCAGCCTTATTTCCTGGCATATCCCAAATTGTGCTCTCCATTTCTGCCAAATAGGCCCGCTCTATCTCTACCTGTTGAAATTGTATTACCTATTCCCTTCCAGGTCTGGCTAAATGCCACCATCTCCAGAAAATCTACTTAGACTATTATTTACCAGGGATCACTTTCCAGTCTTTGCCTATTTTATAAGTATTTTTGGACATTTCTTAACCATATCTTATTCATACACCTATACAACCTACAGAACACACACGGCATGACTGCAGTACCACAGAGAAAATAAAGGAAAATAGCATGATCTGCAAAAACAACAAACACACTGGGTCACAAGTCTATTTTTATCTCTAAAAATATTCATTACTTGTTACCCAGGAAAAGTATCAGTGGAAAGAAGAATGGAAGGCAGGTGTTATCATCACAGTACAAAAGTTAAAATTGTCAGAAACAATACATTAAAATGACCATTTTTAATTTCTACCATTTGGTTCACTAACTTTTTTCCTTGTTTGAAGGACACTAGAAAACACCCAAAAGGTAAAATACTACTACCTAGTCTTAGAATTTCTTTTCATCCCTTAAAAGAATTCATAATACTTAAAGATGGTCCCCAACTATTAAGCTTACAACTGCAGGCGAGGGCTTATCACGTCCCAGTAATGTAGAACAATCTGAGCCATGCTAAAAACAGGGGAACAAAAAACACAGAAGAGGGATGGGGCTTTGAAGTTCTTCAAGGAGCTAGGTACCCTTGTCAATACTTCAAGAAGCCTACAAAAGGGAGATAAGAGAAATGAAAGACAGAAATTGGGAAGTGAAAAAAAGGCTAGAGTAAAAAATCATTTCTGAAAAGTACCTACTTTAACAAACTGTTTCTTAGCAAATGACTAATACTCAGGGGCCTAGAAAAGTAAAAAGGATCACAAATATTCTAATGCCTTGGTCACTGGGCATAATACCACAGCAGATTTCCTATAAAGAAGAGTTCACACAGATGGTACTGGTTTGAAAAAAGACATGCATTTCAAGTAAAAGGAAGACCATGCCACTATAATCTTTCTCTGTGCAAAAAGCTGACAAAGTTATACAGCTGACCCCGAACACCATGGGGTGGGTTAGGGGTGCCAGCTCCCACAGTTGAAAATCTGCATCTCATTTTCCACCCCCAAAACTTTACTAAGAACCAATAACATAAATAGTCGATTAACATATATCTTATATGTTATGTGTATTATACACTTAGAATACAGCTAGAGAAAAGAAGTATTGAGGAAACCCAAAGGAAGGGAAGGCACATTCACAGTAGGGTATGGCAGCGCAGTTCAAATGCGTGCTGGTCAAGAGTCAACTCTAGTTTAGGAAATGACAGAGCAAGACAGACATTATTCAAACGAACACCATCTACATGAACTCTCTTTTCATCCAACTAAATCCTTTGTCCAAAATAACACATCAAAAGAAATTCCTTCTCATCTACTACCTGAATTTGTTCTAAGAAAACAGATCGAGTGTGACACCTGTTGAGATCCAGTGGACGATCAAAACGAGACAAGCAAACAAACAAAACAAGCACTGGAATTCCCACAACTTCAGACATCAGGCACAAGTCCTCTAATGACACTGTTTTAAAATGAACTCATTCTAATTGTGGAATGTGCAGAGGACATTTATTGTTATTTTTCATGACTATCTCTCTAAATTTCAAATAATGGTAACCATTTTTAAGTAACCCTCGCTAGAAAAACAAACGCCACTGTAAGCTCACCAAGGAAGGCGGGACAGAAAGTGTGGACAGTTTGCAGGGCAGACATCCAGACGGGTTACTGATGGGAAGGGGGCACAGGAGAGCAGGACATACACGACAGGTTCAGATGGCCCCAGGTGAGACAGCACGAAACACTGAAAATAACTGCTGCAGCAGTTTGACCTTTGGCACCCTCAAGAACTGGGAGACCCTAGTGGGGAAGGCCTGCTTCTTTAAGTCCCCACTCTAGTTTTAAACTACACCACTGCCGAGGAACATCTACTTTGATGACTGTCTAGCCAGGGACTAGGGAAATGACTACACTCAGTCAGCAGAGATTCTTGAGGTGGGTCACATTAGTCAGAAAGAGGAGGATGTGAGTATAGCTACAGAGCCAGAGCAAGGAAAGAAGGGAAGAGAAAGAGGGGTAGCCATCCCAGAAAAGTGACCAACAGGAAGCATGGGAACTAAGAGGAGCAGGGGTGGGCAACTGGGAGGGAAGCTTGCCTTTCAAACCAGGCTTTGTCTGCCCCTCCCAGCATGGGATGTCTGTGATGGACACTGGTAGTCTTCTCAAGCCAGGACACTGGGAAACATGTCAGAAGTAATTCTGACATAATCTCACCAATACATTGCAAAAATTTCCTGTACTAGAACCAAGAATCCAGGAGGAATATTTGATATCATATAGCCTCATGACACAACTAATTACAAAGATATTAGACCTGGTATTCCTACCTAAACACAGGTAACTCAGCAAAAGCAGCACTGAGCCTTAAAGACTCAGGATCTAGATCCATAAGGTTTGGGCCGCATATGCAGGCTATCAGTCCCAGCTGTTTTTAGAGAACTGTTAAGACCGAGTCTCAAAGTTTGCAATGCTGTTTTTAACTATCTTCTCCATTATAATTTGAATACCACGTGGGGCAGAGACCCTTTTTCATTTTTTAAAATCACGGTATCCCCAGTGCCCAGATCATAGATTTTTCAATAAATGTTTGTGGACTATAACTACTCATTTAAGAGAACTGAACACTGGTTTTCAAACTATGTCCAAACAGCCTGCAGAAGGGAAGAGGCCATGTGGATTAAGACTGCACCCAAGAGGTCTCTGCCCCAAATACGTATTAGAAAGTATTACTTTCCTAACCATATTCTGGGATTGTACATGTACAAGATTTTGCTGGAGTCAAGGGAAGGATTCTAGTTCTAAAAGAAACTCTGAAAACCACTGAACTAAATCTTTAAGGTGTGTATGGAAAAGCATGGTTTACTACTAAGCAGTCTTGTGTGTCTCTGAGAAAGTCCCAAGTTCCCTACACTTCCCTGAACAGGTCTAAAATAAAAAGCAGATGAATGAAATTATTTCTAAGAAGATTCTTTCCAATTCTAAGTCTGTAATACTCCTTCAATAAGAAGGGAACAAATTTCAGTGGACATTCTTACAGCACCAAAACACTAGAAGACTTATGAAAGACAATAACCATATTCTCCAGTATTTTTTTTTAGTAAAGAACAAACTCCCAAAGCTACACGATACAAATGCTATTTACAACAGTCTAATTATTTATGCTTCAAAGTCTGTTCTTTCTTTGTGACAGTAACACTTCATATTGCACATTTTCTCTGTACTGGCTTTGGGAATAGGCACAGAGACCAAGTCAGAACATTTAAACATGTCAGTTGTTCCAATAAAAAAATGAAAAATGAAATGTAGAGGTTTTCTATTGATATCCCCTTCCCCCATTTTCACAGTCTAATGTAAATGATTAATAGTCAACTTCATGTAACAACACTGTAGGTAGGAAAGTAAATTTCCTGTGCCACCCTATTGTTATATGGTGGTTTATGATAATTTCTAAATATTCTCACTAAATATATCTCTCCTAGAGTTTATTTTCACTATAGCATTTTTATTTCAATGGAAATACTTCTCAGTTATAACAATCTAAGATATGCTATTAAAAGAAAATGTCTTCCTTGTATGAGAGAAACAGCCTATGTTACTACCACCATTCTATGCCTGTCCTGGGGATGTAGAGCAAGCCGAGCCCCATTAGAGACAGTGGAACAAAGCACACACAAAAGGAATGGGCCTCTAGCTAATATATTGCTCTAATCATCAACCTTTTTAATGAAGAGACCCTCAATCCTTCTCTGCTCAGACCAGGGTCTGAAATTCTCAGAGCTGAGAGGTAGTACTGAGGTACTTACATGTCTGCTAACTTTTACAGTTCATATCTATGAGATATCTTATAACACACCAAATTCAAGTATTATTCTATTTTTCTTTTGTAGTATTCTAAGTTTTTTAAGTTCAATAACTGCAGCTCTTTCCTAAAATTAGTTTTTTAATTATAGAATGTAATTACTTAAGCTCAGAATTTAAGTCTTTTCTCTAAATAAAATCCGATAAATCAGAATAACTATCATCAAATAAGAATAAACAGGGACATATAAAGGCAAAGTAGATTCATAAGTCTTTTATGGACTCAGTTGGTAGAGTAGTATGGTCTGCATCAGATGTATTAATTTTTTTTTTTTTTTTTTAAGATTTTATTTATTTGACAGAGAGAAACACAGCGAGAGAGGGAACACAAGCAGAGGGAATGGTAGCGGGAGAAGCAGGCTTCCCGCAGAGCAGGGAGCCCGATGCGGGGCTCGATCCCAGGACTCTGGGATCATGACCTGAGCCGAAGGCAGAACCTTAACGACTGAGCCACCCAGGCGCCCCCAGATGTATTAATTTTTAAATGGGGACATGAATAGAACCAATAAGCTTATCCAAAATAGTTGCTAACGTATAGCATCTTTACTAACTTTCCATTTGAATGAGAATTTTCTCCCTTAAAACTCCTACATTTTATATGGATAGTTGATAAAAAAATTTAACTGGCCTATTAATGTTTTATGCCAATTTGCAGATAAAAGTGATGGAACAGTCTCAAGCAATAATAGGAACTACCAGAACAAAACCTCTTTCAGAAACATAGCTTCTACTTGCCGAAGTCTAGTATGAATACTTCACTTTCTAGCCAACAATAAATTATTTGCTTGTCTAAAAAGCAACTTCTTGCCATTTATGTTTTTTAATTTATCTTTTACAAAATAAGTGGAATATAGAAAGAAGTACTATGATGAAACCTGCAAATGGAGGTAGAAAGGTTCTTCATACAAAACTAAAAAACAATGTATTATAGAGAATCTTAATTTTTCAAGATTCTTACAAAAAGATTATATGTAACCTAGAAGGGTTGAAAAGAAGCAAGAAAATACGATCTAACCTTTATAAGAGAAAAAAGTTCACCTAGCCCATAAGTTTAAAGTGTGTATGACTTTACTCTTATCTTCTCTTCAAAGTGGTTTGCTATTACAAGATTAGATATGTCTCTCAGTTTTATTATCAACTAGTAATCCTACATAGTAAGAGACGAACTTAAAATGAACACTTACTCTGACACCTACCTGTGCTTTCTGAAGCAGTTCAATTGTAAGAGGAAGCCAATCAGGAATAAGTTTCTCCATTTCCAAACTAACCATGGCCAGAGCAAGCATGGATCCTTTGAATTGTAGAAGTTGGTTGCAGGCCATACAGTGAAGGAGTTGCTTGGTAAGGACTGCCAAATGTTGAGATGGGCTCAGTTTGGGCAAACTGAAAAGTAACTGAGGCCTAATTGACACTGCAATGGCATGAAACTGAAAAAAAATCATAAGAACATCTTATTAGTTTTACTTAAAGCTTTAGGCAATTATGTACAGAAATTGACGTAACCTCAGGTATGACTCAATTTCTTAAGTTTGTAATTTTAGCTTTATGAAATTTGACATAGGATAATTCCTAATTTCTAATTTTTCTTTTTCTAAAAATCACAACAAATGAGTGGGCAATCTACTTTTCTAAGTTACTAAGACTACATATTCCAACAGGAAATTAAGAGGCATTAGGTATATTTACAATATGAAGAAAATCCAATGGTGTAGCTGTGTGAAGATCCCAGTTCAACTTATCCAGAATAATTCTCTCCATCCTCAGAATTTCAGATGAAGAACATCCACAGAAACTGTCTCTTGCCAACACCTTCAGTACTGGAATTCTCTGTCCACAGCAAAGCAGAACGGGGCAGAGGGAAGAGAAGAGGAAAAGAAATTAATTTTCAATTTTTGTTCCGGTAAACATAAGAAAGCAAGTTAGTAAATGGAGAGAAATTTTCAAGAAAGAGACATAACTAAATTTTAAAGGAAAATATTTACCTCATCCTCCTCCACAGTCTTGGCAGCTAGGAAAAAACAGCTGATTGCAATACAACTCAAGTATTTTGGATGGGCCTAAAATTTTGAAGAGGGAAAAAAGCAACTTCAGTGATTTTCAAAAGGTTAAAAGAGTTTACTTTTTAAAACTAGATATGTACGTGAGACAAGTATGCACAAAATTCTAAGGAATAATTAATCTGATTCCCAGCTACTGCTTTCTAACACCAGGGATAACTTTTAACTTCACAACTCTAGCCATAATTATATTCTATGAAAATACCAAGATACTACATTGTTGAAAGTTCAATCAATGCTAGTTAGCCAAAGTTAAATTTCTATCTAGCAGAGAAGAGCTTAATTTTAGAAGACATTTTATTTAATAAATAAAATTCCAAAAATTAAAAAAATCTATTTGTACATGTGTGTATTCTGTAAGCTAGTTTTACTCTCTTTACCTGTCACATCAGTAATATTAACATACCAGATTTAGGGGAATTAAACAGAAAGAATATTAAAAAAAAAAAAAAGACTATAAACCTATTCCAGATGCTTTAAAAAAAACTACAAGGTGTAAGCAGGGGAGTAGAAATTTTCTAATTAAGTGTCCCCAAAAACAAGTATATATTCAAGTTCTATGGTGAGAATGAAAGGCTCCTAAGTTCATACAGAATCAGTAGGAGGAAATAACTTCCTAAAGGGTTTGACATGCACAGGAGGGCTCAAATTGCCTGTTTTCCTTATCTAAGATAAGGTAGGACTACTCTACGTTATTGATAGAATAAAGGGCTTGCCAAACCCAGCATCAGAATCCAGTGGAGAAAGTAAACAGATCAATTAACTCCAATTACATCGAATGATACAGAGGTAAGTTACATAACACAATACCTGTTTTGATATTTACTTTATACTTAAATATTACATTCCGTGAAATTAGGGAACCCTTCTGATGATCTGATGTGGCCTTGATTAATTAACTTATTAATAAACACATCAGTGACCACTGCCTCAGCGTAAGTGGCATATTGTCTAGGAACCTTCTAGTCCTCTGCCTATAAAAAAAATAAAAGCTGGTTCGATACTATCAATATTTTTAATTATTAATATTAATCAGACATTATGGTTTAGAAAGCACTTCCAAAAATACTGTCATGTCTATTATGTCTCAGAAGTTAAGGGACACCACACGAATGATACAGGAAGTAAAGGCAGATTTGTAGCTAAGACAATTTTCCAGGATCCCCGATTTCCCCAAGTATACAATAGGTGAAATCCTTGAGGTAATCAGAGTTCACTACAAAAAAGAGCCTGACAGTTAACAACTCACGGTAGTTAATGCAACTAAATCAAGGGTACCAATAAGTTTCATAGTAAAAATAATGCCAATACCAAGTGTGATTTTTTTTTTTTTTAAACAAAGAGTAGTTCTAATTCCTGGATGTACATCAGAGTCATTTGTGCAGTTTGGTTTTGCTTCTTTAAATACAGACATTGAGATCTTACCAACTAGAGATTCAGCTTCAGTAGCTCTGGGACAGGACTCAGTGTCCATACTTTTAAAGAGCTACATAGCATTTTCTTCTGCACAGCTAGGACTGAGGCTCTACTCACTGCTGCAGCCTTGTATGGTCTGCTTTACGTCCCTTTATTTAAACTATGAATACACTTTTTATTGTTTCAATATAGATTAACCATTTAAGTAAGAGAATCTTAGGCTCATAACATGACAGGACCCATTAAAAAAGAAATATGAAAAAAATAAGATACTTGGCAATTCTTTATCTGATCCAAAAACTTCTCCAAATCTGTTTAAACTGTTTAATAATAAGGTAAGAATCTTTTCTATGACAGAAGCTACAATAAGGTCATTAATAATTTGTGAAGAACATAAAAACCAAGAAAGGACACTAAGCCTAAACTCCTCTTTTTCTGCAAAAGGGAGGTTAGCTATAGTTGGAGGATGGGAGGGGGAACTTGATAGTGAGGTAAACACAGCCATGTCAGAGAAAATAAATTTCAGGCAATTATTAGTATAATTATAATTAGGGTTTTATAAGTCTCTTAAGAATACAAGTATGAAACATAAAAGATAACTGAGTGGCCATCCAAATTCTTCCACTCCATAATTCTTTGACTTCTATTTTTCATACTTAATAACCATTGAATTCCCAGTTCACCCAGAATATATATTCCTAGGCATATAAATGACAACAATTCAATTGCTTTTCTACTTTTTCATGCCTTGCGATTAAATAAATGCTAATTTTCTGACTTAAATCCATTGAGGGTCTACTGTGACCAATTTCACATAATATAACCAATGATATATTAACAAAAACCATATAAAAACTTATTTGTGTATTTTTTGTATGCTGTCTTTCAACAGAAATATACCAAACTTATTTTATGCTGAGTCATCTTATTATACTCCAAATGTATGCCCCTAGAAAGTATTTTCATATTTTTTTTTTCTTTAATATTTTCAAAACACGACACAGTGTATTCAATAACTAAGTAGTGGCAGAAAAAAATGTGTAATAGGTGTATACTTCTCTAGTCTAGTTCACCACTAACATCTAGAGTACACCAATGTGTTAAAAGATGCTTAACATTCTGTTGCTGATATATGGTTTGTATTAAAATTAGGAAATCAAAAACTTCACAGGTGTATATGTTATGAGTACTGGTAGCAAAAAGAAAATTACAGAATGTGATTCAAAACATTTCTAAAAATTTACAGCAATAATAGAAAACATCATGCCTTCTTATAGAGGCAAGAAAGTTTTTCATTCCTTATCACTTTCTAGAATGTTTACTACTTGCCCCTGGTTTAGTAAATAAACCCTCAAACAAGAGGTTGTCTTTAAGTGTATCCTAAAATATTTACCTTTACAGTAGCTAAAAACCTGTCCAAAAGACTGCTAGCCAGAGCAAATGTTTCTGGGTAAAGGTTGAATTGGTACTTGAGTTTGGCCAGCCACTGAATCACTTCATCTCTCTGGGATGGAGAAACATTCTACAAGGGAATAATTAAAAGATAAAATAAAAATAAAAAAGAACAAGTGAAGTTCCAAGTTATCATCAAGAATGAATTCTCTCTTAAAAGGTTAGCAAATGCTATGGACTACGTTTATATGTTAAAAATGTTTTTAAGTTTACTCAAAATCTATCAAACTTAAGATGAATGAAGATAAAACTTTATGTACTGGTCAAAGCAATTTATTAAATAAAATCTTCACAGTCATCTCACCATATACCTACATTTTATTTATTAAGATTTTATTTATTTGACAGAGAGAAACACAGCGAGAGAAGAAACACAAGCGGGGGGGGGGAGGGGGGGAGAGAGAGAGAGAAAGAGAGAAAGAGAGAGAGAAGCAGGCTTCCCGCTGAGCAGAGAGCCCGATGCGGGGCTTGATCCCATGACCCTGGGATCATGACCTGAGCCAAAAGCAGACACTTAACAAGTGAGTCACCCAGACGCCCTAACCATATACCTATATTTTAATTAAATTAAAGTGTCCAGGGAATATAACACTTTAAAGGCTAGGTAACACTATTATCAACTGATAGTTTTGGAATTAAGTTTCCCAGCTCTAGAGAAGAAGAAAATAAAGTGAATTTCTTTCTAAGGCAGCAAATAGCCATTAAATCATCTCAGGAAATGTAAATGGAGTATGGTAATAGAATGACAGCCCATTAAAAACAAAACTAAAGTCAACAGGAATAAATTAAAGGTATCAGGAACAACAGGTGAATTATATATTTAAAGATCACAGAAGAATACTGAAAAGGAAATTCACCTGAACTAATTTACCAATGGAGAGATTATTATACAAACATACAATATCACCGCTTCCTACGTACTATTTTAGACTGCTCAGTACAGGCTTAATTTTTAAAAGGTACACACCTTAAAGCAATGATTTAGCTATCTTTACTCTTGAGTTTTGCAGGCATCATAAAAAAATACAAAATAAAACAAACATAATAATAATCTACTTGTAATAAATGAAACAGATCCATGAGAACTACTTCTACCAGGTAAACACAACAGAGTACAGAAATGACTCTATGATTAGTGGAAAAACCAGACAAGTAAAGGTTTAATCCAAGCACTGCATCTTTGTAATTACAACCATTTTAGATGGAAATCCTTTAAAATATATTATTTATCTCGTTCCTTAGAAAGTAGAGAGGCCATAGCTTAAACCCCTTTCCTGATTACTCTGGGTCAATTTTATGAAATTAATTTTTGTATTACAGAGATACATTATGAGCTATGGAGCAGGGTGGGCTACATATCTTAATAATGTATCTCCTCAAACAGATATTTCAGTTAGAACTTCTTCTCTCCTTCCTCTTGACTTTCTTTTTCTTTTAAAGATTATTTGTTTGTTTGTTTGTTTGTTTATTTATTTATCTATCTATCTATCTGACAGAGGGAGAGAGAGAGATATATCACAAGTAGGCAGAGAGGCAGGTGGTGGGGGGGCACAGAAGCGGGCTCCCTGCTGAGCAGAGAGCCTGACTCGGGGCTCAGCTAGATCCCAGGACCCTGAGAACATGACCTGAGCCGAAGGCAGAGGCTTTAACCCACTGAGCCGCCAAGACACCTCTCCTCTTGGCTTTCTTTAGTGTTGTGAGAAATACATGACTTAGTGCTCATTATAATCTCTGCCATTGCATTGGCAATTTAATTTCTCATTTTTTTCCCAATTCCTCTGTCACTTTTCACTTGGCACAACACAGTCAAGTATTTCTTAACATTGGCCAAACCAACTAATCACACATATCATTTACATGTAGCTCTAAACTCAGTTATAACCGGTATTTCAGAAGGTTAACTGCCATATATCCACCTTCTCGTCAATTCCTTTTTTCAAATAAAGACTGACCCTAGACTACTGCACAAGAAATACTGATGGGAAATTGAGATAAAAAATGCTTTACAACCTCTCACCACCAAGCTGGTGTTAAACCTATGAACAATAATCTGAAAACGTCTTGACAGTCAAAACATTGAATTCAGTTCATATTTTTATTCAGTGATCATCATACGACAGGTCCTGGGAATACAATGAATAAAAAAACTCCCTGTTTAAACTTCTAAACTTAAAATCTCCTGGTGAAGCAAGCAATCAGAAAATGTCAATCAACAATGTATAGTGTAAAGAAAGGTATGCACAGGGTGCTAAGGGAATATATTGGAAGGGCAGTCCCATGTGGAAGTAGGAAGCTTCTTGCAGGAGATAGCAAAGAACTTGTATCTTAAAAGTTAAACAAGTGAAGAGAGGATGTAATCATTTTAAAGACATGGAAAAGAGCTATGTTTAAGATTGTGAAAAACTTTAAAGCATAGGAATCATGTCAACCTGGAAGAAATAACTTATTGTCAAGCTCTTCTGACTTTCGAGTAAAATCAAGGTGGGTGAAAAAGACTGCTAGAAATGGATACTCTTGAGAATCAGTGGTGGAATTCCACTGATCGAAAAGAAAACATGGGCATTCCATGAAACTGAAGCTGTGGGCTTGACAGGTTCTGGGTGCAGAGAGTAGCAAGGGAATTTATGTCCTGTACGGACTATTGTCCAACATGACAGAGGAATCTGGAGTTAGGCTATTACAGCCAGGAGCTAAATTCTTTCTCTCACAAAAAGAGAATCTGAAAAAGGTGGCAAAACATTATAGTCTGAAGCTGTGGCTTCTTGAGAAAGGTGAGAGGAAGCAAACACAAACTGACAACTAAGTCCTGAGTCAAAGAGCTGTTATTGGTCATTGGTTCTCTAATCTTCCATTTTCCACAGAGCCCTGAGCTGCTACCTTAAGATCTAGCTCTGGACGGGGGACTCCTAAACGTCCCTGGGAATGAAGTGAAGCAGTTATAGTATTTCTAAATGAGTTAAGCATTCAAGAGAAACTAAATTCCTACCAAGATGAGTTTTTATCTAAAATGCCAAAACAAATAGAAAAGTAATGTTAAGCAAGACATCCAAACAAATCAATGATAAGGAAATATATTTGCACAAGGAGAAAGGGATGGTGGTAGAATCTGATAAAACAGGGGAGGCTTGAGGGAGGTGAAAGAACCATGACCTAGAGCAGCAACGAGGAACAAAAACACCATTAATTCCACCTTCAGCTAGGAGATCCATACAGTGGGGATACAGGAGAAAAAAGATCCCTAAATGACAAATTATATATAATACGCCTATTTGTTGTTTGACATTAAACAAATAACAAACATACAATTGTAAGAAGTGCCAAGAAAGATGGATGCAATGTGCTTGCTATCAGAGTACATAACAGGGAACACAGTTACACAGAGATTTCCATATCATTGTTATAACTAAATGATCCAACTTACAGAAAGTACATGGAATGCAAGAGGCACTCAAATACTAGTTTTGTTCTTTCCTACCTTTAGAAATCCCTGATGCTCTAATGATGTCAGAAAAAAATAAATTTACAAAATACTACATACAAATAATTATTTTAAACCAATTATAATACAACTAGTTATGAAAGAGAGCATGACAAATCTTTGGACTTTATACCTTATATTGAAATATGGGAATAGCACCAAGAAAGCATTCCCACATGACTAGTATCATCATCACTAGTCAAAACTAACAACAGCAGCAGCAACAACAAAAGAAACCCACAAAGGGTTAACAGTTTAAGACTCACTCTTAGGAAATCATACTAAGATCACTTTTTCAAATCGTTCAAACATGTACTAAACAGTAATATTATCAAGATAGCTTTACAAAGATGAAGTTCTGTGTCTAAGTGATCCAACTCAGAAGGAAGGATGGGGGGGGGGGGTGGAGAAAGGAAAGCAGAACTGCCTGCCCACCCTAGATAGTACTTCCTGGTCAAGGGATCTGTTTTCTTTTACATGGATTCCTCAAATAGGGTTAAGCCAGTTCAGAAGTTGAACAACTAACTAATCCTCAAGAGAATTTGGAATGGATTGATTCAACCTGGTAAAACATAGAGTTTTATATTGTACATGCTACTATTCTGATCATTAAAATACAAATACTCTCCAGCTCTAAATTCTTAAAGGCTCACCATTAGCTAGAAGAGTAAGTACAAGCCCCCAGGTGTGGTATACAAATCCCTATGACCTACTTCTCCAGCCTCACTCACCTTCCATCACTTTCTGCCTTAAAATTCATACTGTAAGAGTAGCACTTGTATTTATGGTCCTTCCTTGCTCCTCCTGTGCTATTTTATTATATCATTTCTCCTCTGTTCATGCTGTTCCCTCTGGTTGGTACACCCACTCCCCTCCTTTTACCTACCTTATTATTTATCCTTCAAGAGCTATTTCAATGGTCACTCCTCACCACACCTAATAACTCTAGTTGGGCTAAGTACCTTCCTGTGCTCTCACAGCCTCTCTTGTTATACCTGTAAAGTTCAACATTTAAAAAAAATTACATTTCTGCTTTTGGCTGTGATAGAGTAGGTAGCAATCTACACTCCAGCTGAGAACTAGAAAGGCTATTAACCACCACCATCACCACTTGTTTTGAAGTCATCAAAACTGCTAGGACAACCAGGCTTTGCAGAACCAAGATTCTGGAAAAGAGGTACAACTATCCCCCGATTTCAAAAGTCCATGTTACATCATTTAGCTTTTACTAAAAACCTACCTTAGTACCGAAAAATCCCAAAGATTTTCACTTTTGCGAAAAAAAGCAAAAAGTAAAAATAGCATTCAGCATTCATTTTGCAGCAAGCTGTAACAGAGACGGTGGCACACCCAGAGCAGCAAATTGGTACTGCCGATCTCCTTCCCCCAAACCACACTCAGCACCTCAGCCATCAAAGTCTGAACTCTGTCTGTGAGCACCAGGGCTTTATCTTGATTTATTCTGCCCATCTGTTAGCAAGATGCGTCCTAAGGTATCAGAAAAGCCAAACAGAGGGTCTGAGAACACTCGGAAAATTTCCCTTTTAAGTTAATGGTAATTGCTTCTTTGCTTTACACCATTTCAGCTTAGAAAAGTCTTCACAGGAATGCTCTACTTTCAAATACTGGGGGAAACCTATAACTAGAGGGGGTCAATATTCTGTAGCAGCTTTTCCTTCAGGGCATTTGCCCATCCTCTTGGGATGAGGTAAGAGGCTCAAGAGGCTGAAGTATGGGCAAAGAAACCTACAGAGCTTCTGAGGTTTTTATAGGGCTAGAGACAAAATTTGGAGCCTTAGGAGCCAAGTGGGGAGAGGAAGGGTTAGAGACCTGAATGTGACACTCAGCTGATCTTCCCCTTAATTTCAGAATGAAATTTTCTGAATGAAATCCTGAAGTTGGTAAGGACAGGGATGTAAGAAGCTAAGCAAAAGCCTCTGAAAAACAAGAATGAGTTCAGCACCCTTCAGCATCCTCCCAAGTTCTCAGGTGGAATTCTTGACTACCCTCCAGGATGTAGGGCACACCAAAGGCAGAAGTAGCCATACCAAACTGCAGCCCAGACTCAAAGCAGCACCATCCCTCACTGGGTTAAAGTGATTAATCTCCTACTTAGTCGCCTACCAAAGGGAAGACTGAACTCTTCTGCAGCAAGGTAACATTTAGAGCCTTTACTATTTTCCATAACGTTCAGCATTCAATTAAAAATTACTGGGCATGCTAAATAGTATAATGCTAAGCAAAAGAGAAAAACAAATACCATATGATTTCACTTATATGTGGAATTTAAGAAACAAATGAACAAAGGGGAAAAAAATGAGACACAAACCAAGAAATAGACTCTTAATTATAGAGAACTGATGGTTTCAAGGGGGGAGGCTGGTGGAGAGATGGGTGAAACAGATGAAAGGGATTAAGAGTGCACTTATCAGGATGAGCAGTAATGGAAAAATTGCTGAATCACTGTATTATACACCCGAATCTAATAATACTGTAAGTTAGCTATACTGGAATTAAAATTAAAATTAAAACCTATTAAAAATACTAACCAGGCATGACAAAAGAACTAAGTGACCAAAAACCAAATAAAAAAGAAAGAGAAGCAACAAAAAGACCTAGATCTTTGAATTATCAGAAAAGGGCTTAACATACAATAGAGGAAAAGTAGGAAAAGAGATGAAAAAATGAATTTCACTAGAGAAATGATACCTATTAAAAAAATCTAAAAGGGGGCGCCTGCATGGATGGCTCAGTGGGTTAAAGCCTCTCCTTCAGCTCAGGTCATGATTTCAGGCTCCTGGGATCGAGCCCCACATCACATCTCATCGCCTCATCACATCAGCTCTCTGCTCAGCAGAGAGCCTGCTTCCCCCTCTCTCTGCCTGCTTGTGATCTCTCTAATAAATTAATAAAATCTTAAAAAAAAAATTTTAAAGGAAATTCTAGAACGGAAAAATATAGTAACTGAGATTAAGAACCCAGTATGTGGATCCAACAAATCAGATATGGTTGGACAATTATGCTTTGAGGAAAACTTAGTTTTAAATGTGTATATTAAGATACGATAGGGGCATGTGAGTGTCTAAGTCCGTCAAGTGTCTGCCTTCGGCTCAGTCATGATCCCAGGGTACTGGGATGGAGCCTCAAATTGGGCTCCCTCCTTAGTGGGAAATCTGCTTCTCCTTCTCCCTCTCCCCCTGCTCCTTGGCTTGTGCGCTCTTTCACTCACTCTCTCTCAGATAAAGAAAATCTTTTTTTTTTTTTTTAATTTTATTTATTTATTTAACACAGAGAGAGAGACATTACAAGTAGGCAGAGAGGCAGGCAGAGAGAGGAGGAAGCAGGTTCCCTGCTGAGCAGAGAGCCCGATTTGGGGCTCAATCCCAGGACTCCGAGATCATGACCTGAGCCAAAGGCAGAGGCTCAACCCACTGAACCACCCAGGCGCACCTCAGATAAATAAAATCTTTTTTTTTTTTTTTTAAAGATTTTATTTATTTGACAGCGAGAAACACAGCAAGAGAGGGAACACAAGCAGAGGGAATGGTAGTGGGAGAAGCAGGCTTCCTGCCGAGCAAGGAGCCCGATGTGGGGCTCGATCCCAGGACCCTGGGATCATGACCTGAGCCGAAGGCAGACGCTTAATGACTGAGCCACCCAGGCGCCCCGATAAATAAAATCTTTAAAAAAATAAAATAAGATAAAAGAACAAGTGGGAAATCATTTAAGCATCTACCTCAGAATAAAAAACAGCAAATTACACAAAGTAAACAGAAGCAGATAATGAAAATAAGAACAAAACTTAAAAAGAAAACAAATGTACAATAGGGAAAATCAACAGAACTAAAAGACTAATCATTCTAGAAAGACTGATCAGGAAACAAAGCACAAATCACCAACTAAGGAAATGAAAAAGGGAACATCAGTATGAACCTTTTTGATGTTAAAAAGGTATTATAAATTACCTTACACAAATAATTTGACAACTTAGGTGAAATAAATTCCTTGAAAAACACAATTTACCGAAACTGAAATAAGATTTAAATGAAGACGTGATTAGTCTCATGTTTACCAAAGAAAATGAATTATTAAATACTTTCCCACAAATAAATCTCTGAGTGTCCAGTGGGATCTTCCTACATTTAAGAAAGAAATAACAACCCAAACAAACAGAACATTGGGGCACCTGGGTGGCTCAGTTGGTTAGGCGCCTGCCTTTGGCTCAGGTAATGATCTCAGGGTCCTGGAACTGAGCCCCACATTGGGCTCCCTGCTCAGCGGGGGAGTCTGCTTCTCCCTCTCCCTCTGCCTGCCACTCCCCCTGCTTGTACACACTCTCTCTGTGTCAAATAAATAAATAAATAAAATCTTAAAAAAAAAAAAGAACATTTCCTAATTCGTTTTAAAAAGCCTGAGCATACTTTATTATGAAAACCTGACAAAACACATTACAAACCAATGTCACCCATGAACATAAATACAGAAATCCTAAGCAAAATGTTAACAAAATCCAATGATGCCAAAAAAATTTACCACCTATTTATAAAAAAAAAAAATCTCCTGACAAATTAAGACAGATAATCTTCTTAATCTCATAAAGATGATCTAAGAAATATATAATAAGTATTATACTTCATGGTGAAATACTGAAAACGTTCCCCTCAAACTAAAACTGAGACAAGGCACTTGCTACCATCATTTATATTCAGTGGGGTTCTGGAGGCCTTAACTAATTCTATAAAACAAAAATAAAAAGTATTAAGAACTGGATAGGAAGAAATAAAACCATGATTATTCACAGTTAACATATCTATATATAATATAGAGAAAATCCAAAAGATTCTGGAAGCAAATTTAATATAGTCAATATATAAAAATCCATTTTATTTCCGTATTCAAGTGTACAGAAACATATAAAAAATGAAAAATCTAAAATACCATTTGAAATGGCCTCAACAAGACCCAAATATCTAGGAATAAACCTAAACTATCAAATATTATTAAATGAAATTGAAGATCGGGGCTCGTAGGTGGCTCAGTTAAGTGTCTGACTCTTGATTTTGGCTCAGGTCATATGATCTTAGGGTTGTGAGATCAAGCCCCACATTGGGCTCCAAACTCAGCAGGGAGACTGCTTGTCCCTCTCCCTCTCTCAAAAGAATAAATGAAATCTTTAAAAAAAAGACACTGAAGACCAACTTTAAAGAAAACAGAGAAATATTCTATGTTCTGAATTGGAAGACTCCTATTATCTGTCAATTCTCCCGAAACTGACAGATTCAATAATCCTATTTTTTTAATTGATAAGTTTATTTTAAAACATACATGGAAGAGTAAAGAAAAGCCAAGACAATCTTGAAAAAAAGAACAAAGTTTATGCCACCAAACACTTATTATAATGGTATAATAATTATAGCAGCACAGTATTTAAAAAACAGCAAATGGGCTGATGACAAGAAAAGTGGCAAAAAAGAGACATACAAACATATTCACAGGTTTATAGTAGTCACTTGACAAAACTGCAAAGAAGTAGGGATGTGTCTTTTTAATAAATGGTGGCGGTTCTCTATAGAATAAAATGACAGACTCCTATTTCACACCATATCCCACTCCCCAAAAATCCCAACTGGAATGCAGATCTAAATGTGAAGGATAAAACATCAACTCTGTAGAAGAAAATCCAAAAGAGTATCTTCATTACATTGGAATAAACAAACATTTCTTTAAAAAAGAAAAAAAATTTTGGTAACTCGGGTCATTAAAAATAAAGGATTTCTATTGACCAAAGGTCAACACAAAAAGAGTTGAAGGTATCTGTAATACACGGTCTGCAAAAGAAAGAGAACTCTTATAAAACAATTAATAAGACAATTCAGTAGAAATTCAGATGAATGATCTGAACAGATTCACCAAAAAAGTAAATCTAATGGCCAAAAACACAAGAAAAGCTGAACTTCATTACTTACTAAAGAAAAGCAAATTAAACTCAATGTGATACTATAATACACTTACCAGAATAACGAAAATGAAAAGACAATAACCAAGGGTTGACAAGGATATAGAGTAACTTAGGATTTTCATACTCTACTAGAAGGGGTCAAAACAAAACAAAAACCACAAAAAACGTGACATAATAGTGGTATAACAACTTTGGAACAATTGGTGGTTATCTACTAAAACTGATATACACATATCTGGGTTCTACCAATTTCATCCCTAAAAATATATTTTAAAAAAATGCATGTATGTTCACAGAGACATGCACATGATGATGACACTAATGACCATCAACAGGAGAGGTAAATTCAAAGAATTATACACGGCAATGAGAGTAAATTAATTACGGCTACATGAAGTAACACAGATGAATCTTACATAAAAAAAATACTGAATAAGAGGCCAGTACATACTCTATGATTCCATATATATGTATGAAATTCAAAAACAGGAAAAACTAATCTGTAATATTAGGACAGTGTTTTCTTGGTGTGGGGGAGCAGACAGTACTAACTACAAGAGGACAGAAGGGGTCATCTAAACTGCCAGTAAAGTGGTGTATTTTACAGCTGTACACTTATGATCTGTGTACTTTTCTGTACTTTATGCTTCAAGAAACTGTTTAAAGGAAAGAAAAAAGAGAAACCAACCTGTAGGGTAAATAATTTATTTACCAAATCAACAGATTATACAAGAATGACAGAAAGTCAACAGATTAGATAACAATTATAATTTTAAAGCCAGAAAAATGGGTCAGAATCGACAATTTTAAATTTGGAAAGAATAAATAACAACATACCTCGGTCAAAAATTAAAAACTACATCTAGCACAAAGGAAAATTTTCTTAAAACTAAACAAGTTCACAATGCCAATATGACATTGCTGCCAAAACAATAAAATTTAGGGCTAGTTTAACAAAATCATCAAGCCAAGATAAAGTGAGGTAATAGTTTCACTTCATTGCTCATTAATGACTACAAATGAAATCTCACAACTTTAAGAAACACACTAAAAGAGTGTATCTGAGGTGATAAAAGGGAAACCTTGTCAAATAATGGTTAAAAAACAAGGGATGCTCAATCAGGAAAAGAGAGGACTTTGTGGGCTTAACACATTTTTGAGTAGATAAAGGGCTACCATTTAAAATAAACATTTTTATTCTGTATTGCTCCAGCGGACAAAACTAGTACTAATAAGTGGCCACTAGACAGAAGCAGTTTTCAGGTTCAGTTCAGGAAAATCTTTCCAGTAATTTATAGTTTTCTCACAGTAGATTGGTCAAAGTATCCAAAGCAGAGAATCACTTATCAGAGATGTCAGAAGAACTTTACTACTACTGTGTGGTTAGAGTAAATCAGTGTCTCCCAAACCTAATGCATATTAATAAAACCATGAAGCTTTTTAAAATACAAATTTCCACAGTTGCTACCACAAGTCCAGTAGGTTTAGATAAGGCCTGGAATCTGTGTAAGAAGCTTCCTGGGTGATTCTGATACACTCAGCAGCCTAGTGGCTTGAGATCCTGTATTCAGAAACCACATAATTATATGGCCTTTAAGATTCCTTACAGTTTCAAAATTCTAATGAAAACCATTTTAACAGCCTGAAGCAGAGTTTTATCTTTGCACATCAAAAGCACGTTAGCAAAATAGAGAATATCTGAAAGTACATGTCATTTTGATCAGTTTTCAATTTTTTCTCCCAAATTCATGTAACATAATTATCATGTACTTGAAAGTACCATTATTATATAAAAGAACTTCTCTAACCTGGACTAATTATAAAGAAATGATAATGTTCATTTTACAGATGTTTACTGGAAGTCTGTTATATGCCAGTAAACAGAAATGACACAACCCAACCCTAAGGGAACTCACAATTAAATCATCAGGCAATTATTATATTGTGTACTATCATAAAGGAAGTAGAGTGCTGTGGGAGCACACAGAAGAGGAGTGACAGGTACATAATATTCTTGTGTGACCACTCTGTCCTAAGCTTGAGGATAAGGGATGCAAATTAAAAGAGAACTATGAGAGAAATGATCCAGAGGTAGAGCTTAGGTAGAGAAAAGACAAGGAAACTGAAGGAAAGAAGTGTAACAGAAACCTTTAAAATATTTTATTTTTCCATTTTTACCAGCACTTAGAAAAATATTAGAAAAGCTGGAAAAGTATGTTTATGGCTTAATGATAAGACTGCGTTCCTTTTCTGCAAGGAATCAAGAAGGAGGGTAATCATGGTTAGAAGTAATAGTGGAAAGAGAAATAGAAAAGCCAGTCCCTGAGAGTGGCAGAAGAAAATAAAGAAATTTGAACTAAATAGGCAAGTGTCCCTGGGGGTTACTATAGCAAGCAGCTGAGCTCCTACAGCTCTTAACTCTCATCCGTCTTATCCCCTATCCCCTATCCCCATCAGAACAAGCCTACCCACATTTTATAAGAATTAACTTTGGCTTCTACTTGATATTACTAAAGGCAAATCCTCAAGTAGTTCCCTCTTCAAAGTTCTAATACTGTTATATTCTCTGGTATTACCTCAGTAATACTTGTTAAATCAACTAAAGAAATAGGCCAGATTAAGTGATAATATAGCAAGATACTAGGTAGAATATCACCTTCAAAGACCATATTGTAAAAGAATATTATCATTGGTTACATGCTGACTCAAGGAGACAGCAGAAGGAAGAAAGAAATGGTTCTAAAGCCAGCTGTATTAAAGCTTTGGGTTTACCAGAAAGTCAGAACATAAGGGTAGGAATTTCTATTTTTCTCACTGATGTAACCCCAATGCTTAGAAGTGCTCAGAATGTGGTAGATATTTAATGAACATTTAATGAATGACTGAATTCCCAAGTAATCTAAAAAAAATCAAACACACAAAAATAAAAACTGAAAAACAGAGTACAATGGAAAGAAAACTATCTCAAGTTCAAATTATACCTCTACTAGTTATTAAAGTCTGGAGCAAAGTAGGACTACTCTCTATTTCGAAGGATATAATGAGAGAGTAAATATGACAGCATATGTAAATGCTCCTAGTTTAAAACTCACTCAGGTTAACTACTCTGCAATCTGCTAAATGACAAATAAGTAACAGTAAATGCAAACATATTTTTTCAGCTTATGAGAAAGAATGACATAAGTAGGTTAGTAGAAAATGCATACAGATTTCAATAACCTATGTACAAAGGTTAACCTAAACCAAAGTAGGAACTTAGATATTTGCTATTCATTTACCTATAAATCAAAAATCAAAATTTTCTTGGCCACTATTCTTTATCCCAAGCACAGTGCTAGGTACTAAGGACAAAAAGAGCTTATAAAATAAGCTTTGGGAGTGCATAAACTTCACAGTTATTTGTCAAAAATAATAGGATTATATGATAGAAGCATGAAGATTTCTAAAAGAAAAGGCATAGAGCTAACCGTAATTGAGAGGTAAGCTGGCTATTTCCCTAGAAATGTCCAACATTAGCATTACCTTAGTACCTTACTTGAACTCTTTATAAATATTCAAGAAATACAGAACAATTTTTTTGTTTACTAAATTTCAGCCTCTATAGCTAACTATATACCTAGAAATAAAGAAAGCTTACTATTGCATTAGATTACAAAGAAAGGGAACATATCTATCTTCCTAAAGCTGTAACTCAGATAACAAAACAAACAAAAACAAAAAGTCATTCTTGTTCTGTTTTCGAATAAAACAAGGGGAGGTTTCTTTAATAAATAATAGAGCATTATCCTTTAATGGTGTATATTTCTCCAATGCAGTGTCAAGATACCACTTTATGATAGTACACTTAGTTCTAAAAGAAATCATCTATCTGGAGTGATGAGAAAAATCATTACCTGATTTGTAGGCATTTTCGGCACATTCACCTTCCACATCTGGGCTTCCCTATAGATTGCCTTTTCCAATAGGAAAGACAATCTCTGGTTTTCCAAAGGCCCTGGAAACTTCATGATATCCTTTGGATCTGCCTGCCTCCCAGCTTGATGTAGCTACCTATAAAAGTAAATATAAAACAATGCTTTTTCTTTAATTATAAAATACATGTAGCACTATATAAATATGTTGGTTCTTATTAAGCGATTCATAAAACAAAATAAGAATGTTATGAGGCAGTATAGGATTTTACAGTTCTTTAAAACATCATATATTAAAATGTTACAATAATAATTAGTTAGCTAAACATATTCACTTTAAATTTAAAACTCAGTCGTAAAGAGAAAAAAACATGGCCATACAATTGACAGAACCAACAGACTCCAATGAAAATATATTATTGTGTCTCAAATTGTATCAACAAATTTTAAATTGTGGGATTTTATACTAGCAATTCTTAGTAGTTGTCCCAAATATTCCTCTTAAAAATCTAATCAGATAAGGGTTATTAACCTTTTTCTTACATCCATTACATTAAATCCCACCCATTCCAATATAATCAGTATGAAACCACCCCCATAAGTATATAAATCCATCTTTATTTGTGCTTCCAATATATAGTGTCCACTAGCTACACATATGGCCACTTATATTAGAACTGAATAAAGTTAAAATATAGTCCTCCAGTCACACTAGCCCCATTTCAAATGCTCAATATCACATGTGGTTAGTGGATACTGCCTCAGATAGATATGTTCCTTTTCTGCACTATCACTGCAGAAAGTTCTACTGGAAAGTGTTGATCTAGAACTCAACAATCAGCTGATTGGTCCTCTAAAGTGAGCAAGCCTAAAGGGCAACAGTCTAGATCAGTGCAGTGCAACTCAAAGTCCAGGAGAAACATCTTTAGATAGATAGAGAGAGAGAGAGAGAGAGAGAAAGAGATGATAGATAGATGAAAGAAAGAAAGAAAGAAAGAAAGAAAGAAAGAAAGAAAGAAAGAAAGAAAGAAAGAAAGAAAGAAAAGAAAGGAAAGAAAGGAAAGAAAGGAAAGAAAGGAAAGAAAGGAAAGAAAGGAAAGAAAGGAAGAAAGAAAGGAGGAAAGAAAGGAGGAAAGAAAGGAAAGAAAGAAAGAAAGAAAGAAAGAAAGAAAGAAAGAAAGAAAGAAAGAAAGAAAGAAAAAAGAAAAGAAAAGAAAAAAGAAACGAAATGAAACGAAACTAGAGAGAGATTTGAGAGGTACAACCATGTGCAGAAAATTAGATTGAGAAACTGAAGATATGGCAAGTGATTGAACCAGATTTGACGAGAACTGAAAAGGTAATTAACTTCAGAAAAAAAAGATTGTGTAAGAAGGTAAATATAATAATATACCACAACATTTACATAGCAATAATAGTGAAAATACTGAATAAGGATGTCAACAAACAGATAAAACTGCACTGGGAAGATGGAGGTGTTAGAAGGTGGAATGAGCACTACATCTTTATATGTCACCATAGGCAAACCAAAAATAATACCTAAAACTGAAATATCAAAAAATAGCAGAGCAAGTTATTTGAAAATATGATCTTAAATACTAGAGAAACAGATAAACACTCAGAGGTAAACCTGTGAGAAAAGGGTTAGAAAATCCAGCAACAGGAGAATGCTCTTCTTTATAAACCTCATATAACTATTTCATCTTTCCACTATGTACCTGTATTATGTGCTTTAGATTCGTGCAATTTTCAAAAAAATTAAGTATCTAGAATTAACATAGAAAAGTTCTAATTTTTTAAAATAAAATTTAAAAAAAAACACATAAAAAAACAAATAACAAACTTCAATTTCCATGCCCCCTTCACCCCCAACGCCAGGTACTATCCTTTTCTTATTCATCACTTTACATACTTCGCCTACTTGCTATAGAACCTACTGCAGACTACCTCTGGTTACTGGATAGTGATTTTTTTTCATTTTGTTTCTTTAAACTTCTGAGTTTTTGCACATTTCCTATAATGAGCATTAAGTACTTTTCATACCAAGAAAAAACAATAAATAACACAGAGAGAAAAGAAATACTACCCAACCCAAAAGGCCCATTTCAAAGGTAATTTCTTGCAAGAATTCTTGATTTTCTCATCTCGTGTGATTTCTCTTCCTTCTCAAAGCAGCTTCCCACAATTTCCCCTATGAAATGATAAACATTATGGTACTGAAATGATTATCTACCAATATTATTATTATTATTATTTTAAAGATTTTATTTATTTGACAGAGAGAAACACAGCGAGAGAGGGAATACAAGCAGAGGGAATGGTAGTGGGAGAAGCAGGCTTCCTGCTGAGCAGGGAGCCCAATGCGGGGCTCGATCCCAGGACCCCGGGATCATGACCTGAGCCGAAGGCAGATGCCCAACGACTGAGCCACCCAGGCGCCCCAACCAATATTATTTTTTATCACTCACAGAATCCTGACGAAACAGGGGCTCAACCAAAGATTGGTTTTCAATCCTTGGGGCCAAAACTAAAACAAACCCAAGCCTAAACTCTCATTCATGAGCCAATTCTTCAGATGTTTGAAGGTGGCTACCATACCCACCAATTCATCTTTCATAGCTGAAGAACTGTTCAAGATTTCCTCACATGACATGACTTTGCTCTTCTAAATGCAGTCTAAGATCATTAGCTACTTTTTTGAGTCCATACCACACTATGAACTCTTAAGACTTTCTAAGGTACACAGAGGCAAACTCCCTCTCCACTTGCCCCATCCCACTATGTACATAGTTTTGGAACCCCTTTTTTGGGGGTAAGGGAGGACAACCTTGTTCAGGACTATAAATGTATTTTTTTTTTAAAGGTCATCTTGTTATATTCCATCTACTGTTACACTCGGCTGAGATGTTCTGAGATTCCAATTTTGTTGCCTTGGTACTTTTCTCGGATTTTCCATAACTAAATAAATACACTCACTATAATTTCACCTAAAGCAGATGTAAATATTAACCTTAGAAATGGGAGTGTAAACTAGATGACCATCAGTCGAGATCTTTTGGAAAAAACACCTATATTGGATGGAGATTAAACTTGGTTTATTTATTGGTTCTAAGGTTTCTTCTAACCTAATTTTAGTCTGTAATTTATTAACTCTTGTCAAAACCTATCAAACTACGTCATTCCATTAGCTACACCCAACAGGGTGGCTCACTAGGATCCCTCAGCCTTCTCAACACACCCCAATGGCTGGCTGGCTGGCTGCCCCTGTGATTACATTTCCCTCAAAATGCTTCCTCAGAAGATTATTTTTAGGAGGGATGGATGGATGGATGGGAAACAGAGAGGGATATACAGGATAGAATCATGTAAAGAATAAGAAGGTTCAAGAGATTCCTGTTCTCCAATTTTCTACAGGTAAGACCCTAAGTAAGATATTCAAATACTTAGATGCTTTAACAATTTTTTTTAAAACAACGGAATGGAATCTGGGTCAAAGAAGAAATCACAAGGAAAATTAGAAAATACTTTGTGGTAATGAAAAAGAAAACATACTAAAATTTATGCAAGTAGAGCAAACTATACCTAAAGCAAACCAGAAGAAAAATTAGAGTGCAAATTAATGAAGGAATAGAAAAATAAAACAAAAATCAACGAAACGAAAAGTTGGTTCTTTGAAAAGATCAATAAAATTGGCAAACCTCTAGCTACACTGACCAAATAGAAACAGAAAGGATGAAGTACTAAAATCAGGAATAAATGGAGACATTATCACCTATATCATAGAAATAAAAAGGTATTATAAAGGAATTTTATGAACAATGGTTTGCAAATAAATTGGACAACTTTGCATGAAATGGACAAATACCTAGAACCACAAATTATCAAAACTGACTTTAAAAAGAAATAGAAAAGCTGAAGAGCCATATAACAAGAAATTGAATTAGCAAACAATTGTCAAACAAAAGCCCATGCCCAAGTAGTTTCACTAATGAATTCTACATCTACAGAAAAATTTTTAAAATTCTTCACAAACTCCTCCAAAAAGTAGAGTAAGAGCACTTCTCAACTCATTTTATGAGGCCAGTTAAGCAAACAAAGAAAACAGCCTCAGAAAACTACTAAGAACATCTTTTCTAAATACAGATGCAGAATTCCTCAACAAAATACTAACAAACTGAATCTGGCAACATAAAAAAAGGATTATATACCATAATTGAGTGGGATTTAGCCCAGGCATGCAAAGTTAGTTTAACATTCAGGAAATCAATTAATGTAATACACCGTATGAATAACAGAAAATAAAGGAATCATTCTTTGCTCACACTAGGGGAATGTAACAAATAGAGTTCAAATTTCCTTTATCTTTTAAAAATAAGATATAAATAATCCAAGTGAAAGAAAAAAGGACGGAGGAAATATTTCCAGATCAAATGAGACTCCAGAAAAATGAAAGTTTGATATCTGGCCCTAGATTCCATTCTGTACTGGAAAGATAAAATGCTATAAAGGTCATTATTGGGCAAACTGATATAATGAGAACATGGACAAATTAAAGTAAATGTATCAATGGTAAACTTACTAAAGTTAGTAACTTTACCATGATTCTGTTAAGAACATCCCTCTTAAAATACATACACTAAAATACTTTGGAGTAAAGGGTCATGTATACACACACACACACACATATATATATATAAAATAATATATATAGGATACATATCTTTATAGATAACATATTATCTATAGAGAGATATATATATTATCTACAGAGAGATAATATATATAGAACATATTTATCTCATATATGAAAGAGAGATATATATATGAGAGAACACAAATGATAACAAATGGGGTAAAAGGTTAATGATAGATGAAATGATAGTGTTTCTTTTTTAAATTACTTACAAGTTAATAATGTGGACACCCCCCACCCCCAAACAACGTTATTTATGTAAGTGCTTATATTAGAGGAATACCTTTTACACTTCTTTTTTGAGATTCTAGTAAGACAGGGTGCCTGGGGAGCTCAGTTGGTTGAATGTTTGCCTTCCACCTGGAGCATATCTCAGGGTGCTGGGATCAAGCCCGAACTGTCACACTCCCTGCTCAGTGAGAGTCTCCTTCTCCCTCTGTGCTGCCCCTCCATATAAATAAATAAAATCTTTAAAAAAATGATTCAAGTAAGACAATGATATAATGAAGAAAGCATTAGTTTGAGTTTTACTTTTCTTACTGGTAATTCACTAGCCTGTTTTCTAATGTGTAAAATAGACTGAGTTAGATTAATGAAACCTAAATAAAATACACTTAAAATATAATTTTACTGTTTTAAATAGTAGACCTTTATATTGTATCTTATTATTTCATGCCATTAGTCAGATCCAGAACTTTGAATGCTCAGCCAGAAGTCTCTAGGAACTAAGAAACAAAAAGACTGTTTTGGTTGGCATATTCCACACACTTCTAACTTTGATAGTTTAACATTTCTCCTGTCACTCTTTCAATTACTTCTGCTTCTTTCTGTTTATCGAATAGCTAAATGTATGCTTGAACAGCTTATAAAGTTATTGTACAGCATAAACTGTATTATAAATCTACATACGATGTACCCTGGGGCAAATAATACATTATATGTTAATAAAAATTAATTAAAAAAAAATCTACATACGGGCCTTCTGCTATTCTAAGGAAAATTACTGCACAGTATTGGGTAAACACAGAAACTTCATTAATACAGAATTATATTTATTATCACCATAACACCAACTCCATTTATATTCTGTACTGATGTCGAATGAATCTTAGTTCCTAAACTAAAAAGAGGGATTAATAAATGTGACCATCTCCTTGAGTTCATGCCCCTAACCTAGTAATGAACTACAGGTTCATTATATTCCAAAACAGCCTGCTGTTTGTTTCCCCAGCTTCATCCTTTCCACATTCTTTCAACCTGAATTGTCCTTCTCTAGCTGGCATTCCCCTTCCTACAGAGCTGTCCTTTGCAAAGGTCTGTGAAAAAGTCCCGGCCTTCTTAAAATTGTACCTAGACATAATTCTACTTTTGCATTTAACTGCTCTGGGAAAATTATTTGTAGACCAGTCTCTCCTACAACCATGAGTTATTTGATGGCAAACACTCTCCAGAGTTTAGCACTATGTCTAACAAACAGCTTACATTTCAGCTCTTAATAAGTCAAAGCAACGAGTGCTTCCTACTTGGCCAGATACTGTTCAAAGTACTACGTCACATTAACTCATTTATTCCTTATGCAACCTCATAAAGTTGGTATTATTATTAAGCCCATTTTGAAGATGAACAAACATGCAGAGAAAGGTGAATATCTTTCACTTTTAAAGTATTGTATACTTTAAATTACACTGATTGTGTATCAGAATAAAACACGTATACACACTCTCAGCTTCCAATCTTGACCAAGAAACGTTAAGAGTTAAGAGTTCCGTTCTAACATACCAGGAGTCAAACTGCCACATAAACTCGGTCATCTATAACTGAAAATTAACTCTACCATGCCTTCCCAACACACCATGATTCTAACTAGTCTGCTCTTCATCAGTATTAAGAAATGTATCCTGGTTAGAAGTTCAAAATCTCTCATCTTTCTGGTTCCAGATTAGCAAATCGAAACCCTATTCATTTTTTCTTAATCTACTTGTCCACTCCCTTCTATTTCATCTACCACAAATGACAGTTTGTCATTTGAATGCAAACTCAAATTTTGCAAATGACATGCAAAAGCTGGAAGCAAGTAATACTATCTTCAAAGTTTTCAACAAATTCATTTTTGGGATGTAGACCATAGTCATAGTCAGACTGCTCAGGTTTGAATTCTTGCCACTGGGCTCTAGCTGTGTCATCCACGGGGTAAATTAATCCTGTGGACCCTCAGTTTTCCTCCACTGTAAAATGAGTCTCCTTAACTACCTGCCTCACAAGGAGTCCTTGCAAGGATTCAATGAGTTGCAAATCACTTTGAACAATGCCTGTCAGGTAAAAAGTTTCAACAAGTGTTACTAACAGCACACTGTGCTCCTCAAATGCTGAGGCGCTCCCCACTGACAGTATAAAAACTAAATACTTAAATCTGACATTCAAAGATCTTCAGTCTGATTCCATTCTACCTCCCCGGGCATACATTCCACTATTTTGCTACCCAATTCTCAACTCTTGCCCAAATGACCTACAATGGAACCTCTAGCTCAAGAGAGGACCGTTCTGCCCTCTTTTCAAAATTTCGGTGCATTTCTTAATTTTCCCCCTTTCCCCTTCCTTTTTTTCCCCTTTTCCCCCTTCCCTCCTTTTCACCATTTGGTGAAATGCCGTTCAGGGTGCAACTCAAATCTCACCTCCTCTCCAATCTCCCCGCCCCAAACCTGGTGTAACGTTCCCCTCCCCCCGAATTCCCGCAGTACTAGCCGTTCAACGGCCCCGTTTGGCATTCACTCCGCTTTGCAATGTAAATTATTTTCCTCTGGCTCCTGCAGTAGCGGTGAAGCCTAAAGGTGGGGGTGTGTTCCCTTCTTTGTGTACCAGACAGGCTTGCGGTGCCTAGAATGTGCACGAGTAGGCAATTTGCTGTTGCTACAAAAAAGTTACTCGCTGACGGAAAAACTAGCCCGAAAGGGAACACGGCAGAGCCGTTTACAAACGGAGCAGGTGCCGAACTGTTCTGGCGAGGAGAGGGCGGAGTGGGAGGTGGTCCCGAAGGTTTCCTTTGGAGGGCGGAGGCGGGGGCCCGGTCCTAGCCATGGAGCGGGAGGCTCCAGGACCTTCCACTCGGGCAGCGCGGAGGGGGGGGGGGGGGGGG
>CM053604.1:51491025-51525376 GCA_028646535.1 Procyon lotor
AATCCATAATGTCTTTTGAATGCTTGAGGATGAGGTTGGGTAAGGAGGAAGAATAATGCTGCAGAAATGTGGTGAGAGGAAACAATCTCTGTGCTACAAAAATCAGTATTCTTTGAGACCTTCCCTTCCTCCCACAACGCCAGATATTCTCCATCCTGCCTCTCACAGAGTGCCAATGGTCAATTTTTATGGGTCCATTGAAACTTGGCCTCCTGGCCACTATCAGGAATTTATAACATACATATAAATAGGTAATGAATATTAAAAGCCTGATTTGAATGCCAAGTCAGGTTTTTTTTTCACCCGGAGAATTGTTGAATAGAGCAGACTTCCTTTGACAGCTACTCCCACATATGTTATAATATATGCACCATACTCCTTACTGTAGAAAGTTACCGTTAAGGCCACAGAAACTAGATCTTGTCTATATGGAGAAAACAACGCTATATATGTTAATAATAATATTGCTTTGATATTTAGACATAGCATCTTGATATTTGCCCTTGCCTTTAATATATATTTTATACATTTGTGCTTGAGTGTCTAAAACTATTCAAAAGCCAACTAGTTAGTTATTCACTGAGTTCTCATTAGTCACTGAATTCAATTTATAAAATTTTACTGTTAAGTAGTGGCTGTTGACTTTTATAAGTTTGATACATATTAAACAAAGAAACCAAGACAAAATGTAATTTCTATGCTAACAAAGCCAAGATTCTTTATCAGAATACTAAAATTAGGTGCGCCTGGGTGGCTCAGTGGGTTAAAGCCTCTGCCTTTGGCTTGGGTCATGATCTCAGGGTCCTAGGATCGAGCCCCTCATCGGGCTCTCTGCTCGGTGGAGAGCCTACTTCCCCCTCTCTCTCTGCCTGCCTCCGTGCCTGCTTGTGATCTCTCTCTCTGTCAAATAATTAAATAAAAATCTTAAAAAAAAAAAATACTAAAATTAGCCCAAATGTTAGAAGTTAAGTTAGAGTAAAAGCCAATATTAGAAAAGATTTTCAAAAGGTTTTTTGGGGGTGGAGGGCTTTTTTTTTTTTTTTTTTGTAGTAAGAGTCAATCACTTTACATTTAAAATTTCATTAAAGTTTGTAGCAATCAATACATATTCTCATTTTCCACAGCAGCTTGAGGGGGTAATAACCCAAGGGGTAGATGTCAGGAATTTCTGGCTCTGAGCATGCCCTGTGTAATTGCTGGTACCCCATTCCTCCTAGCACTCAAACTTTCTCCTTTCCCTTGGCAGATCCTAGAAGAGTAAACTTGATCTGCTTGACAGCCGTGGAAAGAATTTCATCTCTGTTCTCTGTCTGATTGCCTTAGCACAGCGGCCCCACTGGCATTCTTCAGATGGGTAATGACCTTGGTATGACATGTAGAGGTCACAGCTTCATAGTTTGTGCTTAACTAACCATCACGGTCCTCGCTGCTGATATTGGATTAGGTCCCTTTTAGTCAATGTCTGTTATTCTAGGTGATGAGGGAGTAGAGGGAACTGGGGGTCTCTCTGTCTCTGCTGGTGTTATAATCCTTTCAGTGAATTCCTAAATAAGGTGGTTCTTGCTTTCCATTTTTATAGAGCTCACAGAATCAAATTTTACATTGACACATTTCCTTATGATTCTTAGCTCTTATGCTCTGTCTCTGTCATCCACTTCTGTGGCTCTGGATCAGGTAACATTTAAAGTGATCCTGTTAAACTCCTGAAGAGTCTGGAGACTTTGGCTCCCAACTTTTTGGAGTGAGTTCCCTGACTACTTTAGGTTACCCCCAAAGAAATTAGGGGGGCAGCTTCTCTGTCTCGCCTGATCCCTTCCTATGGAGACTACTGCGAGTTCCAAAGTATTCTCTCTCTCTCTCCCTCTCCCTGTTTCTGACTCTCTCCACATCTGTTTCCCAAGATCCTTAAGAGCATCTGGTGGTCTTTCTTTTTAAAGTGAGTAAATAAAGAAAGTCTCCATGTTAAACATAACTTACTTTTTAAGAGAAAATTTCACTTTCTGTCAACAAAGGAGTAGGAACACAAAATCCTACTTATAATAGACTTATAATGACTCTTTCATAGAATGTTAATATAAATAATAATATGACTCTTCATTTAATATTATGGCTAGTTCAGAAAGAGATAAGGAGAAAGCATTGCATCTGTAGATTATATTTAAAGTCAATCTTTACTATTCAGTTTTCTCAGTTTTATTTTTCTTATCAGAAACCATTTTGTATTTAGTTAGGTCAACCATCTTGATTCTTCAGAGTTAATTGGGTTTTTATAAACTGTTATTCACAATCATTCACCAACCCGTGTGTGTGTGTGTGTGTGTGTGTGTGTGTGTGTGTGTGAAGCCTCTTTTCTGAGTAGGACCCTCAGAGAAGCTGTTGGGAAGAATTATTTCCTGGGATGAAATATCCTGACCAGAGGAATACATTCCATGTTGTATTTGCCATGAAGTTGATGAAATTATGCTTTATCAGCAGAGCCCCCCTCTTCTCCTTCTTTCAAGAGTAGCCATTTTCTTTCTTTTTTAAAAAGGTTTTATTTATTTGAGAGAGAAGGAGTGAGAGAGAGAGAGAGTGGGAAGGTCAGGGGGAGAGGGAGAAGCAGTCTCCCCGCTCAGCAAGGAGCCTGATGCAGGACTCGATCCCAGGACCCTGGGATCATGACCTGAACTGAAGACAGCACTTAACCAACTGAGCCACCCAGGCACCCTGAGTGCAATAAACTCTTGAAGGCATATTTAAACACAACCTGGTACATTGTGTAGTGCAGACTGATGCTAATGTCAGTTGATTTTGCAAGCCACATTTACTAGTAAAAGCTGCAGTTATATGGGACTCTATCTGATTCAATAAACAAAAATCCAAATGTTTATTGAGCATTACCTCTGTACAAGGCCTTGGCCTGAGTTAAAATACTAATCTGAGCACAAGTTGACCACAGAAGCAGGAGAAAATGTTACAAGCACAAGTATGCTTATTGGGAAATATGCAGTGATCATAATTTTAAGGGAAAACTGAGAACAGCTATGCAAATATTTTGTGGAACGTTTTATGTTTTCTTAGGAAATACTTAGAGCTTCCCCTTTCCTAATTATTCTTTTATTCTCTTTTATTCTAAGATTCTGGTAAAATCTTAGTGGATGTACCTCGTCTCCTGGGGCTCTGTTTTTTGCCTCTGTTTATTGTACAGTGGTCCATCTACCATCTCTCCAAACATTTTCTGTGCTCTTCTCTTAGATTTATGTCAGGTTCTAATATATGGGGAGAGAATCATCAGAGAGTTCTGCACAATGATGGCCTTATTTAGATGGCCTATGTTGCTGAAACAAAACACTCAAAAATATAGATACCAAAGTGGTAGCTCTATAACACAGAAAACCCAATTCTGTCCACCTTGTTATTTTTTCATCCTTAGGGAGTTGGCTTCATTTTTGTGCCTGAAAACAGCTCCCCACCACATCTTGATTCCAGCTCGCTTGAAGAAGAAAGAGTGAAGGAAGGACCTGACACAGAAATTGCATATATCATCTGGCTTGCATTCCATTTTCTTTCTTCGTCTTCGTCTTCTTCTTCTTCTTCTTCTTCTTTTTTTTTTTTTTTTGCATTCCATTTTCTGTGCATTGTTAGCTATATTTGGATCTAGCTTAAATTATCATTAATATGGAAGATGAAGGATATTGAGAGGACAGTTAGCAAACTCTGCCACATACTAATATGATTTGGATCTCTTAAAAAATGGTCTTTAAAAAACAACAACTAGCAGTTGGTGCTCTGGCTCATACATTGCTTCCGTCCTCATTCCCTTGAGATTCTTACTAGTATTTAGAGCACGGGGGTGGAGGGAGTAAGAAAACAGTAAAGAAAAGCTCAGGTCTGATCTCAGCTCACTTTGCGGCAGTATCTCTATGCTGACTGTCACTGCAAAAAGGTGTCATTTCTGCCCTGAGTGTCACAAAGAGCCAGGTTAGATTATGGTTCTGATCGCCACACTTTGAATGTACACTAATATTATAATATGTTAAGGATAGAACTAATACAAGTGAGATTATGAAGCCGAATGTAACCCTTTCCCATGCAGCTAAAATCTCAACATTCAAATGCCCTTCACTTTGTTGTTTGTAGGTAAGTAGTCTTCCTGTTTGGCATCCTCACCACCCTAGCTTCATGCTCTGTTGATCTGCTCGTGTTGGCCTTCTCTTTCCTTGATTCCCATCAGACTGAGCTTCAACACTCTACGTGCATCCCACAGGAAGCCCTGCAGTAGTTAGCACATTCCACAGGCTGTGTGCTTCCTTCCTTAACTACCCCGAAAATTGTGGCTGGTAATTCCAGATTGTCTTGATTAGGGATCTTGGCTGATGGGAACAGAAACCCCCTCCACCCAGCTCTACTGGTGTGGGTGAGAAAGCTGTTTATTGAAGGGATTTAGGGGATATTAGGGAATCTAATTTCAGAAGGTAGAGTCCTATTTCACAGGAAGTAGATAGCCATCCCCAAACTACTTTTTCTGGTGTCACATGATCTCTCGTCTCTGTTCCTCCGAGTATGTCCCTTTGTTTCATCTCCTCTACTCATCCCTCTCTGATTTTTCTAAGGCTTTTGAGGTTTGCTCCCCTCCATTTCTCATCTGAGACTTTGATTTGCCATGGTATTATGGTTGCCCCAATCCTTCCATGCCCGAGAGCCCCTCTGCACAATTTGAATAGCCTCAATCTCTGTGTTTTGGTTCAATTTCTGAAATGAGAACATCTTATTGGCTTAGGCTGAATCACACGTCTACGCCTGGTTCAATCATTTGTAGCCAGGAAAGCCGAGTCACCTGAGACAAGCATAACCAAAGGCAGATTCTCTTAGAATAGGGTGCGAGTGGGATGACTGATATATCTAATACAGACATAATATTCTTAATATTTTAAACCCCAGTCCAAATTAGGCTGCCAGAGTTAGTCCTGAAATAGTGTTAAACCTCTGGTTAATTACAAGATACCACCTGACCAAATACCATAACTGGTACCAGGGGCGATCCCCAAAGGTACTACAGGTCAGCTACTCCCATGACCAGATAACTTGCTGCCTCTTGCCTTCATCAACTTATGCTCCAGAATTGGCAGCTTCAGACTCTTCCATAGTGGTCTCAGCTTATGGAAATGTGGTGCATCCAAACACTGAGATTCCTTCTTATTTTGGACTTGACTTCTTCATCTCTCCTTTTGAGATCTTTCATGATTTCCATCATGTTCCTTTGAATTACATGATCTGTGAGTATCATTTACAAACACAAAAATATATGTTATGAATTTACCTGCAGCAGGAGTACACTGAGGTTTCTGTGGGTGTTGAAGCATATACAGTTTTAGAGACATTTTTAAAGAAAAAAGAATATAAAATTATCCAGACAAAATTAGGTATGAAATTGATCCTCTATTTCAAATGAAATAGGAAACACAAGAGATATCTCCTTAATAAATGGTTCTTAAATTTCATTGGGCATAAAAATAACATGGCAATCTTATTAAAATACAGATTTCTAGACAAGGATGCCTACTCTCACAACTTTTATTCAAAATTGTACTGGAATTCTTAGCCAGAGCAAATAGGCAAGAAAAAAAATAAAAGGCATCCAAATCTGAAAGAAGTAAAATGATCTCTGTTTGCAGATGATATGATACTACATATAGAAAACCCTAAAGTGGGGTGCCTGGGTGGCTCAGTGGGTTAAGGTAAGCATGACCTTCTGCTCTGGTCATGATCTCAGGGTCTTGGGATTGACCCTGCTCTCTGCTCAGCAAGGAGCCTGCTTCCCCCTCTCTCTCTCTGCCTGCCTCTCTGCCTACTTGTGATCTCTCTCTCTGTCAAATAAATAAATAAAATCTTAAAAAAAAAAGAAAACCCTAAAGAGTCCACTGTAAAAACTGTTAGAACTAGTAGACAAATTCAGTAAAGTTGCAGGATAGAAAATCAATATACAAAAGGCAGTTGCATTTTTATACCCTAACAATGAATATTGGAAAGAGAAATTAAGAAAACAATTGCATTTATAAGAGCATTAAAAATAATAAAATACTTAGGAATAAATTTAATCAAGGAATGAAAGCTCTATACACTGAAAACTAGAAAATGTTGATGAAAGAAATTGAAGAAGACACAAATAAATGGAAAGATGTTTTGTGTTCATGGATTAGAAGAATTAATATCATTAAAATGTCCATATTACCTAAAGCAATCTACAGATTCAATATAATCCCCATCAAAATTCCAATGGCATCATGTCCACAAAAATAGAATAAACAATCCTAAAATTTGTATGAAATCACAAAAGCCTCCAAATAGCCAAAGAAATCTTGAGAAAGAAAAATAAAGCTGTAGGCATCAAACTTCCTGATTTTGAGCTATAGTAAACAAAATAGTATGGTACAAACAAAACAGATACATAGATCAGCGAAACAGAACAGAGAGCCCACACATTTTTGGTTATATAATAAACCCGCACATATGTGGTTAATTTCTGACAGAGTTGCCAGGAATATACAATGCCGAAAGGATAGTCTCTTCAATAGAATAGAATGAAAGAATGAAACTGGACTCCTAGCTTACATCAGACACAAAAACCAACTCAAAATGTTTTAAAGATTTGAACATAAGACCTGAAACTATAAAATTCCTCGAAGGATACATAGGGAGAACTCTCCTTAACATTAGTCTTGGCAGTGATTTTTGGATTTGACACCAATAGCAAAGGAACAAAACCAAAAATAAACAAGTGGGACTGCATCAAACTAAAAATCTGCCCAGCAGAGTTCCTGGGCAGCTCAATTGTTTACGGGACCCACTCTTGATTTTGGCTCAGGTCATGATCTCAGGGTGGTGAGGTGGAGCCCTGTGGTGGAGCCCAGGCTCTACGCTCAGTGGAGAGTCTGCGTCTCTCCCTCTCCCTATGTTCCCCCACTTGTATGCATGCTCTCTCTCAAACAAATAAATCTTGTAAAGAAAATATTTCATAAAATAATAAAATAAAATAAAAATCTGTATAGCAAAGGAACCGATCAACAAAATGAAAGGCAACCTACAGAATAGGAGAAAACATTTGGTAAAACACACATCCAATGAGAAGTTAATATCCAAAATATATAAGGAATTCAACTAGTTACTAAAACAAAAACAAAACAAAACAACCAAAAAACCAAAAAAATTAAAAATGGGCAAAGACCCAAAGAAGATATCCAAAAGGCCAATATCTGAAAAGATAATATCACTGGTCATCAGGGAAATGCAACTCAAAACCACACTGAGATATCACCTCACACCTGTTAGGATCTCTGTTACCAAAAAGACTCTCATCTTTACCAATCTCTCCCCATTTCCCTCATTGCTGGTGAGACGTGGAGGAAAGGGAACACTTGTGCACTGTTGGTGGGAGTATAAATTGGTGCAGCCATTCTTGAAAGCAGAATGGAGGTTCCCAAAAAATTAAAAATAGAACTACCGTGTGACCCAGCAATCCCAAGGAAAGGTCATCATTAATCATTATCTTGAAGTGGTATCTGCACTTTCATGTTAATTGCAACATTATTCACAATAGATAAAGTATGGAAAAACCTAAGTTTCCATCAACAGATGATGGATACACACACACACACACACACACACACACACACACACACACACACACATATATAAAATGGAATATTGTTTAGTCTTTAAAAAGAAATAAACCCTGCCATTTGAAATAACTTCGATGGTCCCGGAGAGCATTGTGCTAAGTGAAATAAGTCAGATAAAGAAAGACAAATACTGCATGGATCACTTGTGCATGGAACCAAAGAAAAAAAATCCAACCCACATAAACAGAGTAGGGTGGTGGTTGCCAGGAGGTGAGGGGTGGAGGAAATGGGAGAAGTTGGTAAAGAACACAGGCTTTCAGTTATAAGATGAATAAAGTCTGAGGATCTAAAGAATAACCTGGTCACTATAGTTAATACTGTATTATATAATTAAAACTTGCTGAGAGTAGAATTTTTTTTAAGATTTTATTTATTTATTTGAGAGAGAGAAAGTGCATGAGCAGGGGGAGTAGTAGGGGGACTCATCCCAGGACTCTGGGATCTGACCTGAGCCAAAGGCAGATACTTAACTGACTGAGCCACCCAGGTGCCCCTGAGATTAGAACTTAAGTGTTCTTAGGAAAAAAAAAAAAAAGGTAAATATGTGAGGAGATGGATGGGTTAATTAAGTAAAATGTGGGAATCCTTTCACAATGGATACATATATCGAATCACTTTATATACTTTAAATATATTACAATTTTATTTGTCAATTACAGCTCAATAAAGCTGAATAAACACATATGTGAAAAAGATGTTTGTAAGAGTGCTGCTTATTTGCTACATTGAGGAAACAAAAACCCCCAGATTTCCTGGGTCAACTCTGACCTACTGAATCAGAATTTCTGAGAGGAAGTCCTGAATCTGCATTTTAGCAGCTGTATCCTCAGGTAGTCTGAAGACCACTTTTTGAGGTAAACCTAAGTGACCTCTGTAGTAAATTAATAAGATTTTAATGATATATTTTCTTTTTTTGCACATTTACTAGGAATTCCAATTATTATCACTGTCAGAGTATAAATTTTGTACACATAAGAGGACTTTGTCACAAACTTATCTTTTTTTCTTTTTTCTTTTTTTTTTTTTAAGATTTTATTTATTTATTTGAGAGAGAGAAAGTGAGAGGATGAGAGGAGCGAAGGTCAGAGAGAGAAGCAGACGCCCCGTGGAGCTGGGAGCCCGATGTGGGACTCGATCCCGGGACTCCAGGATCATGACCTGGGCCGAAGGCAGCTGCTTAACCAACTGAGCCACCCAGGCGCCCCCACAAACTTATCTTTTAAGTTAGCTGTTTTATAACCAGAAAGAATGTGCCAATGAGGAGAAGGAAAATCAGAAGCTTCAGAAGATAACAAGGAATATCGTAATATTTCACAGAATATTTACATTAGTTGGGGAAGAAAAATGCTCCATGGAGGTCCTTTTTCTATATCATAAAATAAACAAATGAATCCTAAAAATATAACTTTAAAAAACTGAGATTAATTTTTAAAAATTACTCCAAATACAATAATGATTGTGAAACAAATATAGAATATGTTTTTAAAATACAAAGTGTTTATGATACATGTATAAAGCATCACACGCAAAGATTTAATAATGGTACAAATATACTTTGGTTAACCTTATGAGTTAATAATATTTTGAGTGAATTAGTTGCTGATTAATTCACATTAACTGAATGTTAATATGCATAACGTTCAAAATATACATATCTGAAGAGATGACTTACATATTTATTTGTGACAGAAAAAAATCAGTTAATGGAGTCGACTGAATTAAGTTACTGAAGTAATTTGACAGCCTAAACTGTAATACTCAAGCAAAATCCCTGTGCATTTCACATTTACAATAGAAACATTCCTGAGTTTGGAAAAAAAAAAAAAAGCCTAACTTTATAGCTTCAGGGAAGTACTGTTAAGTAAACTTAGGGGACTTCCAGAGGTAGCAAAATGGGGTGGGGAAAACTGTAGAATGAGCACACTTTTCTGATAATTGGAACTTAAACTCCTGGAACATAGCTGCACAATTTCTACCCCGAAAGACTGGTTCTTTCTGAGGGTCCACATCCTCCTGGCCCTTGAAAATAAAAGGCAGAAGTATGACCTCGGAGCTGGGAATCAGAAAGCAGATTCGAAGGGGTTGGAGAAGTATAAGTCAGCCAAGGATACAAAGTTTTCTAGAATGGAGCTTTCTTGGGACATGAATCATGTTTATTTTAGACATAAAACTTTCTAGCTCCAAATGGAAAAAAAAATCATTCTTACTTGGTGAAAAATTTTTCTGTGCCAGAATGTTAGGAAACAACTGAGTCGTCCAAGCCCCGAGGCTTTGTGGCTCATTTGCAAAGTTCCCCTTCTTCATCTGCTCTGTGCAACCCTTCCCTGGCTCTGTGCCAGCCGCAAACTCAGTTCTGCCCTTGTGCTAAGGACAAGAGTGTGTCTGTAGGCTGCATTCTCCGGTGAGTTTGTCTACCTACTCCAGGTAAGTCCGTGGGTCTCAAGAGGATCCCTGGGACACAGAAGGCATGTTGTGCCTGATGAAAGCAACTCTGTTCGTAAGCCTGACTCAGAACCTGTCATTAGTCCACACCGTAGCTCTCTGCTTCCCGGAGAGGTTCCCACATGACTTTTAAAGCTGTTACATGATTTACAACTTTATGAACTTCAGTTGCAAACTTGAGCACATACACAACGCTCTGTTTACCACTAATAAACCTATGCTACACTGAATGGGCTTGTGTTCCTTTGTGCAGTTGCCGTTTACTATAGTGTTGTGAAGATAAATCCTAGGCTCTTAAAAATTTCCAAATGTGGTGCCTATTCCTGCAGAGCCTCATTTACACAGTACCATATATGTACCTCTACCACTTTTTAAAAATATGTACATTATTTATTTATTAGAGAGAGTAAGAAAGAGAGAGAGAGAGAAACAGAGAGAGAGAGAGAGAGAGAGCATGCGCACACATGGGGGTGGGGCGGAGGGAGAGACTCTTCAAGCAGACTGCCTGTTGAGAGTGGAGCCAGATCTGGGGCTCCCCGTGGGGCTCCATCTCACCACCCTGAGATCATGACCTGAGCTGAAACCAAGAGTCTGACGCTTAACTGAGCCACCCAGGTGCCTACCACTACTTTTAAAATTGGTTCCAAACAGAGTTCGAGTCAGTGGATCTAGAGTCCTAGAATCTTATTTGTTTCCCTAAGCATGTGGTGCTTATTTGTTTCCCTAAGCATGTGACCCTGAAGCATGTGGTGGCCTTTATGGGGAGCAGGATTTCTCAACCTTGGCACTATTGATGCTTTGGGCTAAGTAATTCTTCGTTGAGAGAGTTGTCTTGTGCACGGAAGGATGCTTAGCAGTATCCAGTTTCCACTAGGCTTGGAGCTTGCTAAATGCCATAACTAAATGTAGTCAACAAGTCATGTTTTGTTTAATTTCCCCCTTCCAGCAGTAAGAGCCAATCTCCTGCATCTTCCCTTAAATGGAGAGCTGGGAGCCCATTTTTCCTTTAGGAGCCCTAATCTAATTATTGCCAACTTGTGAACCTGAGCTCTCCATACACCAGGACCTTCAACCCACTCCTTTATGTTTTCGCTTTTCATTCTATTCTGTGAGCCACCCCGTATCCTTCTAACGAATTCATCTTCTACGATTGATTTTTCCTCCAGTTCAGGAAATAGCAATTCCACTCTTCCAGATGCTCAGACCAGAAACTTTGGAGTCATCTTTAAATCTTCCTTTTTTTTTTTCACATCCTGTGTTGCTCAGGGTCCCGGCAGGACACCAATAGCACACTCAAGGGGTATGTGAGTAAAATTCGAAACATCGTTTAGAAATATATGGTCCAGTTAAGGGAAACTAATAAGAAATACTGAAGCACCCAAGAGGTAGTGGGGAGACTTTCTACCCTAGGCTGGAAGAAACTGGGGGTGGGGTGGGGTGGGGGATTTGCCAGTGCTTGCAAGAGCTGTGGCTATAATGGACCGCTGCCAACTAGGGCTGTGGCCTTAGGTAGAGAAGGGCAGTCATTGCCAAGCTGTAGGCAGGCAGAGAAGGAGCCAGGAGAATAAATACCCTGGTCTCATTCTCCTTTTGCCCTCCAATCTCCACTTGTCTGAACCCAAGCAGGGGAGGACAGGAGAATCTGGGCATGTGGTCCGTGGAGGTCAGGCTCCCAGGCTATGGGAAGAAATGGAGCGTAGATCTGACGGGCAACTGGAGAGTCTGCACTCTCATCAGTGAATCTGTCTGGTCTACCTTGAAATACATCCAGAATCTAACTCTCACTCCCCATCTCCCTCATTTCCTTCCTACTCCAAGCCACTGTTTCTCACATGGACGACTGCATTAGCCTCCCATCTCTTTTTTTATTTAGCTTTATTTATTTTATTTTGCTTTATTTTTAAATTTTAGGGGCGCCTGGGTGGCTCAGTCGTTGAGCGTCTGCCTTCGGCCCAGGTCAGGTCCCGGCGACCTGGGATCGAGCCCCGCATCGGGCTCCCCGCTCCGCGGGAAGCCTGCTTCTCCCGCTACCATTCCCTCTGCTTGTGTCCCCTCTCTCGCTGTGTTTCTCGCTGTCAAATAAATAAAATCTTTAAAAAAAAAAAAAAAAAAAAAAAAAAAAAATTTTATTTTATTTAGCTTTATTTTTTACAGCGCTTATGACTCCCTAAAATATTATATATGATTTGATAATCTGCTTATTGTATATCTCTCTCCACTAGAATGTAAATTCCATGAAATTATAAACTGAATCTGTTTTGTAATGCTATTACAATTCCTTATATGTTATAGGCAGTCAATACATACTGAATTAGCTAAGTGATTATCTTAAATGAATCTGATTTGGTTTCTGTTATTTATATCCAAAGAAACTCAGATGATTCAGGTGTGTATAAGGTGGTCTCATACTGGTTTTTGAAAAGTTTATTTGTGCACATAGAAGAGAAGTAAGTATATTCAAAATATTAGAAATGATTACCACTGGAGAGTGGGATTTGAGGTAATTTCCATTTTCTTCTTTGATTTTAATACTCCTGGAATATTCTACAATGGCCGTATATGATCCTTGTAATCAGATAAAGAGAAATCCTTTTGTTTTGAAGTACAGACTAGGACTAGATCAATGAGATCTAGAGGAACCCGGCAATTCTTTTTCATCTCTTGGCTCCCCATCCCTTTCCTTACCGTGTCATTGCCAACTCTTTTCTACTCTTCTGAAGCTCTTGTGTTGAAGCCATTCCCCACCTTATCTACCCTGCTCTGCACCTAGGAAGCTGACCGTGAGGTTGCAACTACCTGGCTTCCTTGCTCTCTGGCTTCCAGTTGGGTTCAGCTAATGGTTTTAGCTGAGATCTAGCGGGGCGGAGGACAATGGGTCAGATTATGTACCCCCAGCACCCTCCTTACCAGTTCCCTGCAGGTGGGCTATATCCCTCTACCTAAAGGCCACAGTTCTGGCCAGATGGTCCTCTCCAAACAGCTGTCTCTGGTCCCCCACCTTCCTCTTGCTCCTTCAGGCCTAGGGATGGTTAGTCTCCCCTACTGCCAGCCCTGGGCTAATGCACCATCCCTTGTTCTTCCTAAGCCTTACTCATAGCTCTATAAACTCTCCTCAAATTATCCAGTTCCAATGTTCCATATCTTTTCTTCAAGGTCTGGATGAGGCATTCAACCTCATCCTCTTCCATTCACTCTTAGAAAATGGCCTTGTCTCATTGGTTTTCACTGGGAAGGTTGAGGCCTTCTATCAGCTTTCTTGGCGTTTCTCAAATGTCTGTGCCCCATCACGTTAGTAACAGTGGTCCACATCATGGCCCGCTGTCACTTCTCATCCTCACCTCTGAGAGCACATAACACATCTGGGAGCAGGGCTCCACACTGTTTTTTTCTTACTCTGAGAACTTTCCAGAGAGAACAAACTGATGGTTTGTTTAAGAGTACACTTAACAGGATGAGCACTGGGTGATGTATATAGAATTGTTTGTTTTTAAAGACTTACTTACTTATTTTAGAGGGACAGCATGGCGGGAAGGGGCAGAGGGAGAGAGAGTCTCAAGCAGACTCCACACTGAGCATGGAGCCTGACATGGGGTTCAATCTCACGACCCTGAAATCACGACCTGTGCCGAAATCAAGAGTTAGATGCTTAACCGACTGAGCCATGCAGGTGCCCCTGTTTGTATGTTTTTAATATGGAATGCTTCACGAATTTGTGTGTCATCCTTGCACAGGCACCGGGCTACCCTTTTCCGTATTGTTCCAATTTTACTGTGTGTGCTGCTGAAGCAAGCACTCGAATTATTGAATCACTATATGGTATACCTACACTAATATCACACCGTATGTTAACTGTATTGGAATTAAAATTTAAAAACTAAATTTAAAAAAAAAAGGAACTTTTCTCCTTCATTGGCTCTTCTCCCTTCTTGCATACTCTAACTCCGGATGTTTCGGATGTCTCAAACCTTGGTTTGATATTATGACAACATTTTTCTTAAAGAAGAAAGCATATCAATTTGTACTACTTTATCACTTTCATGCATATAGCTTTTCAAATATATGCTTGCTGTCCTATTTATTTAACCTAACTCTAGTCCTTTATCTCACCAATCAGACTTATAAATATTTTATTTGGGTTTCCAGTTATCTCCTCAAATGCAGTATCATTTCATCCTTCTTCTCACCTTCCCCTGAATTGGATTTTCTCTCATTTCAGTATTTGTTTCCAACAGCATCTATATTCTTTTGGGCTCAAGAGTTTAAAACAATTGAAATTACTTTTTAATGCCTTTATTTTCCATATACCTCAACTGCAGTTACTTCTTGAATTCTATGTTTTTTTTCTTAAACTAATTTCTCAGAGTTTGTTTTTTTTTTTCACTCTCACTGTTATAATCAATGTCCTTTATATTTTAGGCCAAGATTATTTCAACTCACCTAACTTGTCTTCAAATTCCAGGTTCTCCCATTCCTACACAAGGATTAATATTTCTAGAATATTGCTAATATCATATGGTGTCATAATGTGACTCCACTTAATAATTACACCAACAACTAATACTCACTGAGTGCTGACTGCTGCACTAAGTTGCAGCACGGATTGATTATTTTAATCTTAAGAGGAATCCTATAAGGATGTAGTTGTACAGTTGGAAGATTTACTTATTCATTTATCTCTACAATTCAAATTTATTAGGTCTGTCCACAGTCAGCCATGATGATCTTCCTACAAGTCTTGCCATTTCTGGACCCAAAGCCCCCTGGCTTCTACAATATTCATGCTCTCTTTCACTTTAGCAAAGATCATCCAACCATTCAATCTCAGTACAGACGAAAAGTTGGTTTGTCTTGGGTCCACCATTTGCCATGGACAAGATCAAGACCAGTGGGATTCAGGATGAAATTCTGTTCATTAAATTTCTCCCCATAGATGGACTTACCTCCAGGGCCATTATGAAATGAAGTCACCACCTGGCACATAAAACCCAGAATAATTCTGTGAAAGTAAAATTCTTCCTCCCCACTGCTCACAACATGAAAGTTTTCTGCTCTCTTTGGAAATTCGTCTGCAAACAGCTGGAAGGAGATACAGCCCAAGAGCCCGCCACCGATGCCTGGTCGAAGAACATGGTGGGGTTGACCGTGCCTGGGTGGCACAGGCAGCTCAGGAGAGATGGCTTCTGCAAGGCAGGAAGAATTTTAGAACATTTAGGAAACTTCTAGAATCACCAAGCTACTAGTGGTTCTGGGATGCAAACTCCACATGAAACTAGAACTCAGCTCTTAATCTCTTTTTTCTGTGCTATCCGCATCCCTCAACATGATTTCTAAAGCATGCCGCAAATTACTCCCACCCCTCTGAGCTAATGTCAGCTTTTATTTCTCTCTACATTACACTGAGTTCACTAATATACTTAAGCACTCCATGTTCATTTCAGCTGTTTGCCTTTACTTTTGCACCTGTAGCTTTTCTCTTGCCATCAAATTAAATCTCTTCTTGGGTTAAGGTCTCACTAAAGAGTGCAACGAAATCTTCACAAATGCTATAGTACACCTGGATCTTTTCTTGGAGCCTCTAAAACCACTTATTGCCTGCACCATTAACGTTCACACTCAGTTATAGGGCACCTTAAGTTTTTATTTAACTGATATATGTACAGTTGCTGTTTATTCATCCCAGAAGAAAATACTGAGCCCTTGTTATTTGCCAGGCATTGTGTAAGTGCTGGAATACAAAGATGGGTAAGATTCAGCCTCTGAAAGAGTTTAATCCAGAGGGGTTCCAATAGTTATATTAGCTAAAATGTGACGGTACACTCTAAGTGATAGTATTGGAGCATTGTATTGCATAATGGTTTAGCACATGAGTTTGGGAATTGTCCAGATCTAGGTACATTTTGCAGCTCTGCTCTTCAATAGCTAAGCGAGACTTACATAGCCTCATTCTGTTTCCTCATTTGCAAAATGGAGATACTAATAGTAGCTACTTTTTAATAGAATTTACGGAATTAGAGTTTATAGAATTAAAGGAATATAAAGTACTTAGGACAGTGAGTCAAAGTCTGTAAATATTTATCCCTATACCACATAATAGGAATTGGCATTTTTTTTCTATACATGTTCTTCAGTGGGAATAGAGAAGATGGAATGAACAGCTGTGCTTGGATGGTCAGGAAAAGCTTAGGAAAGAAGAGTGAATTTGAATACGGTCTTGAAGGATCAGAAGGAATTCACCTTATTTTGATTTCGTTAGACTAGAAGAAGAATATGAGAAGTACTAGTGAAAGGAATCTGGAAAGAACACAGGCAAATTGTAGAAGGCACTGTATGTGCAAAGGTATTTGTTTGCTACCTTGTTGTTTACTAATTCCTGAAAGGCTTTGGTGGTGTGCCAGCAATTTCCAAAGCCACAGGGCCACCAAATACCTGTTTATTAAAAAAGCATAGTGAATCAGACATGTTATGATTCTTATAGATAGTAATTATTAAAATACCGATGTATTTTAAGGTATTGCTGAAATAATAGTGACTTTCTGGCACCCTATCTCTATCAGTTAATGAGTCCTAAAAGAATTAGTGTATGCCCTATGCCAGTGATCAATTTATTTCCTCTCAGCCCCAAATTCACCCTTCATAGTCTACTCCACAGTGGATGTAACTCTCTTCAATATTTTCCCTTTGCATCTGGCGCGATGCTAATGAGAGACATTTCAGGAGAAAGAAGCATGAGACTGGTTATTCCATTGAGAATGGATTGGGGAGGAGCGGCTGTACTTGCAGAAAAACCAGTTTGTTTGTTCATTTATCCTTTAATTTAACAAAGATTTATGAGAACCTCCTCAAAGTCAGGCAATGAAGATTGTCAGTTAAAGAACACACAGTCTCTGCTTCAAGAAGCTCAGAGGGGAAGGGGTGAGGATGGTAATCATGATAAGGAGCGTGCTCTGCGCTGATCGAGAGAAGCCTGAGATGCTGTGAGAGCTGAAGAAACAGCCAACCACAGTTGGGCAAGAGAGGACAGTATTCTAGAGGAAATCTTTGGGATTGAATCTTAAAGGAAAATGGAAAGTATTCAGATACAGAAAGGGATGAAGTATGGTCTAGCTAAAGTGAACCACATATGTAAGGTGAGAGAACCCTGAAGCAAAAGTTGAGGGTTGGAATGGGCCAGTGCTGGGGGTTGGTGGGAGACGAAGTTAGAGAATTTGGAACCAGGTTATGGAAAGCTTTCCAGCCTATATGATTTAGTTATTTCTATATTTTAAAACTTTTTCTTTAGAAGCACTCTCAATTTTATGGAAGAGTCAGAAGAACTTTCCCCCCTGAATCTTTTGAGGGTAAGTTGCCAGAATGATGTTTAAACATCTCCCCTCTCTGAGAAACAAACTAAGGGTTTTGGAAGGGAGCGGGTGGAGGGTTGGGCGAGCCTGGTGGTGGGTACTGAGGAGGGCACGTATTGCATGGAGCACTGGGTGTGGCGCATGAACAACGAATCTTGAACACTGAGAAAATAAAATTAAAAATAGGTAAGTAAACATCTCCTCTCCTTAAATGCTTTCGTATGTATTACCCGTAAACCAGGATGTTTTCCTACATTACCTAAATACAACCACCAAAATTAGGAAAGTAAAGCTGACCTATTACTACCACCTAGCCTCACACCTTATCCGAGTTTCACTAGTTGTCCCAATAATATATTTTTTTAATGCTAAAAGGGTTCAGTCCTAGAATAAAGCACTGTATATAGTTGTCTGGTCTCTCTAGTCTCCTTCACTCTGGAACACTTTCTCACCCTTTCTTGACTTCCATTTCCTTGATCCTTTCAAAAATTACAAGTTAGTTATTGTGTAAAATGTCCCACAGTGTGGGTTTGTTGGATATTTCCTCACAATTGGATTTAAGCCATGCAGCCTTGGTAGGCATATTCCAGAAGCAATGTTGTGTTCTTCTCATTGTATCCTATCACTAATGATGTTAACTTTCATCATCTTATTAAAGTGGTACGTCCCAGACCGTTCTACTCCATGGTTACTCTCCCCCCGCCCTTATAATTAATAAATATTTTGTGAGGAGATCTTGGAGACTATGTACATTGCCTTTTCAAATGGTCAATCTCTTTGTCTAAAGCATGTGGATGTGTACAGACTGATGTTATTCTATTTTAGTCAGTGACTTATGTATCTTTTTGAGATACTCCCGTTATTCTCTGAACCCTTCCGTAACTTTTGGTACAAGATGCTTCAGCCTCATTGTATATTCCCTGTCCCAGCACTGGAATCAGCTATTTCTCCAATGAGGCTTATTTCCTTTTAGTGAAGAAGAGTATTTAGAAGCCAACATTTGGTCACTAGTGGGCCCATTGCTCTCAGGGTGACACTGCTCCTAGACCCTCGGAATGGATATATATACATATACATACATGCATTTATATGTATGTTTATTTTTGTTTTCTGCATCTATTTCTTTGTATTGAAAGCCATGAGTTCACAACCAATACCCCCAATTCTAAGCCAACACCTCATTCTTAATTTCTCCCTTTCTATAATTATAACTTGTTTCTCTGGCAGTGGGAAACCTGGCTCCGTTACCCTCAATACATTTACTTATTTGCTCAATCCTCTGAATGTAATCATTGCCACTAAATACTGTCATCCTCTCACCCCTGCAAATGCCCTCCTCACTCTGATTGAGCTATGACACCCTGCTCCGGGCTACCCCTATACCCTCCCACAGATGCTCTTCTCTCATTACTGGGGCTCCTGACCTGAGTCATTCCTCTGAACAGCGCCCTTTCCCACTCCAGTGGTACTTTGCCAACCCAGGTGGGCTATCCTGTCTCTTCCCCAATAACCCTGGGAGACACCTACCTTGCTGAGCTCCAATCTAATGGGTTTTAGATTGAATTGCTCTGGAAATAAACAGTTGAATGGAAGGGAGCAAGAAAGGGAAAAGATAGAGAAGAAGAAGAAGAGTATTTCTAATTAAAAATATATATATTATCAATAACATTCTCTTTTTATACTTAAATCTTTTTCATTAATTTAGATTTTCTTGGACAGTTGTCCAGAAATCAAACTACTGGGTTAAATGTTATAAACCAAATAACTTGTCTTAATTTTTACTTCTACCAGCAGTACATGAGAGTGTCTATTTTATCCTAGACAGCTTTACATATTCTATCTAATTAAAACTTTTTTTGTTAATTTTATAGATGAAAATAACATTTTATTTTCATTTTAAAATTTCATTGCTGATATCATTTCATTGCTGGTAAGGTTGAACATTTTTCTATTTGTTTATTTAGCAATTTTTAGCTTATCTTTCATAAATTATTTTCTTATCCATTTACATTTGGGAACTTTTACATTTTTATTAGAGTGATATATTAATATTAACACTTAATCATATTTATTTCAAGATTAGCTTTTAAAGTAGCTTTCTCTGGCCACTCTATATTAGTACTTGTCTTACTCTGCTGCCAATCAATATTTTCTAAGAGATATGCAAAATAAGGGTAATATTAATCTAGAAAATATAAAATTTGGAGTATAAAGGACCTGTTATGAAGCCATTTAAAAACATGGTGTACTTTTTAAAAGCACTTATTTGTAATTCATTCTTATCTTTTTTTATTCTCCATTAGGTTGACAGATTTATCTAATTCTTCTCTCAATTTTTTTTCACTTCATATAATTTGATGCTATGATAGTAAAGTTATATTACTGGTAAAGTGATTTTTTTCACCATGTATCTTTTTTACTTCTAATATTGTTTTTTAATCTTAAAGTCTATTTTAGTATAGTGACATCAGCTTTTTTGTTTGTTTCTTGGTTGGTATTTGCATGCTATATTTCATCCTTTTATTTTTAGCCTTTCCGTGTTATTATGTTTTGGGTGAGCCAGGATTTTAGTAGGAAATAAACAGGCAGTGTTCTCAAAATGTTCACTGAAGAGCGTTTAATAAGAAATTCTTTACAGAGGCATAGACAGCATTAACAGAACGAATGAGAGATGATGAACTGCACTAGAAACATGGAAAAGCATTTATACTCCAGCCCTGAAGGGTCAAAGAGAGGGAGCACTGTTTGTAGAACCCAATGTAAGCTGTTGCTGGGAAAGGGGGGACGTGCAGGATCTGTGATCTTACATAGAGAGAACACAACCACTGAAAAACTCTGGCCCAGCAGTGAGGTAAACTGGGGGAATTAATACCCTTACTCCTCTCTCCTCCCACCCTGTGATGGGCCACTATCAGCTAGAGGCCAAACCCAATCAGAAGTGAGAGAGCAAAGGATCTCAGGGACACCGAACATAGAGCTGGGCCTAGAGTTAGACAGAGAAGAGCCAGCATGTGTAAACAGCTCATAGCTGGACTTTGTTGTTATCCAGCCTCATAGATTTTTTTTTTTTTTTTTTTTTTTTTGACAGAGAGAAACACAGCGAGAGAGGGAACACAAGCAGAGGGAATGGTAGCGGGAGAAGCAGGCTTCCCGCCGAGCAAGGAGCCCGATGTGGGGCTCGATCCCAGGACTCTGGGATCATGACCTGAGCCGAAGGCAGACGCTTAAGGACTGAGCCACCCAGGCGCCCCTAGATTTTCTCTTTGAATGGGCATTTGGTTTATTCACTTACATCTATTAAGATTACTAATGTAATTTATTGCTAAGATTTTATGCCTCACATTATCTATGTTTTTTTTTCTGTGTCATGACTACTTTTTGATTATTTGAGCAATTTTTCTCATTCCATTCATTCCATCTCTATTATTTCAATGGTTACTTCAGAAATTTATACTATCTTTAACTTCCTCCTAAACAATAGGAAGATCTGTGGAACACTTTGGCTCTGATTACCCCTCCCCTGACTTACATGCAATTGTTGTTGGGTGTTTTAACCCAATAACATATTATTATCATTTTCTATTTATATATGTTATATTTAGATATAACTATATGTTTATAATATATAGTTATTAGTATTTATTTAGATTTATTTACTTTCTTTCTTTACCATTCATCCTTGTATTTTAGATTTTCCATCTTGGATCACTTTCCTTCTTTCAGTGTTTTGGAACATTCTTGTTAAGATCTATTGGTGATAAGCTCTTTCTGTATTTTCTTGTTTCTGAAAATGTCTTACTTTCACCTTTTTGCTAGATATATAATTTTAGGTTGACATATTGGAAGATAATATTCTATTGATTTAGAGCTTTCATATATCTGTTGGGAAGTCTGATGTCAGCATTATTGTTGTTCCTTGGAAGAATAGACTTTAAAATGTTTGTTTGTTTGTGGATTGCAGTTTCATTAGGATATGTCTAGGTGTGGGTTTCCCAAATATCCTGCTTAGGATTCATAGATAACTCTAAAACTGTTGACTACTATCTTTCATTGGTTCCTAAAATTATCAGATCTTATCACTTCGAATACTGCTTCTTCTTCATTCTCTCTCTCCTCCTTTTAGCACTCCGAACAGGTATATATTAGCCCTTTTCCTCTATCCTCTATGTTAATCTCTCTTTTATATTTCACATCTCTTTAAACTCTTTGTGCTACATTCTCCATAATTTCCTCGAATCTATTTTCCAGTTATGATTTTTCTTTAATTGTGGCTAATCTGTTGTTTAGCTTGCCCATTGAATTTTACATTTTAATGTTCATATTTCTCATTTATAGAAATTCTCATTGGTTCTTTTTAAAATCTGCTTTGTCACTTCTATGGTATTTTCCTCCATTTTCATAGTTTTAAATCTTTCTTTTATTCCTTTGAACATACTAAACATAGTTATTTTATTTTCTGTGTCTAATAATGCCAATATATGAAGGTTTGTGGGTCTGGTTCTTCTGTTGGTTGTTTCTGCTAGCTCTTGCATAAAATGCCTTCTTTATGAATTTTATGTATTTTGTGATTCCTGACCTGCTATTCTTTGGAATTTTAATCTGGAGAAATACTTTGAATTCTGAGTTGGAAAAATGTTTTTAGAAAAATTCTTTTAGAAAGAATTTGCAGGGGCGCCTGGGTGGCTCAGTGGGTTAAAGCCTCTGCCTTCAGCTCAGGTCATGATCTCAGGGTCCTGGGATCGAGCCCCGCATCGGGCTCTCTGCTCAGCAGGGAGCCTGCTTCCCCCCTCTCTCTGCCTGCCTCTCTGCCTACTTGTGATCTCTCTCTCTCAGTTAAATAAATATTAAAAAAAAAAAAAGAATTTGCATACACTTTTGGATGATGGATTGTATATTCTAAAGATGGTGACAATAGTATCTTGCATCCTATATGCTTACAATGTGACTTTGACATTCCTCCCATTGAGAAGTAGGGTCTATGTTCTTGCTCCTTGAATCTGGGAGAGCTTGTGACTAGAGTGGAAGTGATTCTGTGGAACTTCCACGGCTCAGAGATAAAAGTCAAGACAGGTTTCCCCTGGTTCTCTTGGGATGCTTTGCACTTTGAACCAACAGTCACACAGAAAGGCCACATGTAGGTACTCATGCCAACAGCCTTAGCTGAGGTCCTAGCCAACAGTCTGCATCCACCACCAGACATGAGAGTAAACTAGTTTACAGATAATTACAGCTTCCAACCCCTGCATGACCTCCTGATCTCAAAGTCTTCTCAGATAGGAACCAGGCACAATGGAGCAAAGACAAGTTGTCCCTGTTGTGCACTTTCCAAATTCTTGACCCACAGAATTCATGAGTATAATAATATCATTATTGTTTTATGATACCAAGTTTGGGGGAGTGTGGGTTCTTATTCAGCAATCAATAACCAGAATACTCTGTCAGATACCTGGGGACAAGACCAACGTAAGACTTGAACTTAAATTCTAGGCTCTAGAGTTTTGGGGGCAACAAAAACAGTGTAATTCTGGCTACAAACCTGCTTGAGGCTGGTAGAAGAGGTATTTTCTCCTCTATCCAATACCATGGTTCAAGAGTGGCAGTTTCTGGGGCACCTGGGTGGCTCAGTGGGTTAAAGCCTCTGCTTTCAGCTCAGGTCATGATCTCGGGGTCCTGGGATTGAGCCCCACATTGGGCTCTCTGCTCAGTAGGAAGCCTGCTCCCCCCCCCCCCCGCCGCCTGCCTCTCTGCCTACTTGTGATCTCTCTCTGTCAAATAAATAAATAAAATCTTTAAAAAAAAAAAAAAAAGAGTGGCAGTTTCCTTGTGGTTCTACCATGATTTGGTGGTATGAATAGGGGACAGGTTTATTTCTAGCTCACCCTTACACTGAATGCTTATCCCTTTGGTTTAAGGGAGCTTTTATTAGGTTTCTCACTTTGGGTGGGTCTTATGTTTCATCTCCTGTTCTCTGCTCTCTGTACATTAAAAACAAAAACAAAAAATTGGTGCCTACATTTACCAGGTTTTGATAAATGTTGTCAAAATGAAACCAGTTTCACTGCTCCCTTTATTTACCTAGTTTCCCACTTTAGTTTTTAGCCTGTGTGTATAAATATATATTTTTTCTCTCAGCTCCTTGATGCATTTAAAAAGATGCTTTGCATATTATAAATGGAATTTTTGGTGGTTTTCAGCAGGTGGCTTGCTTGGGTTTCTGTTATAAATTTTATGGGGGACATAATACCGCTCATATGTTGAAGTCCTAACCCCCGGTACCTCAAAATGTGACCGTATTTGAAGATAAGATCTTTAAATAAGTGACTAAGTTAAAAATGAACATTAGAGTGAGTTCTAATGCAATATGACTACTGCCCTTTTAAGAAGAGTAAATTAGAACTACAATAATATATCACCTCACACCTGTTAGAATGACTACATTAAAAAACACAAGAAATAACAAGTGTTGGTGAGGGTGTTAGAAAAAAAAAAAAAGCCCTCCTACACTGTTGGTGGGAATGAAAACTGGTGCAGCCTCTCTGGAAAACAGTATGAAGTTCCCTCAAAAACTTAAAAATAGAACTACTCTACAATCTAGCTATTGTACTACTGGGTATTTACCCAAAGGATACAAAAACTCTAATTCAAAGGAATACATGAACTCCTATTTTTCCTGTAGCTTTATTTATAACAGCCAAACTATGGAAGCAGCCCAGGTGTCCATGGATAGATTCATGGATAAAGAAGCTATATATATATATAGGTATATATATTCATATATATGTCTATATATATATATCTCACAGTTTCTTATGAGCTCATATATCTCATATATGAGATAGATATCTCATATATCTCATATATATGTATATATATATGTATACGTATACATATATTCATATATATTACTCAGCCATAAAAAGAATGAAATATTGCCATTTGCAATGATATGGATGGAGCTAGAGAGGATAATGCTGAACAGAATAAGTTCAGTCAAGGAAACACAAATACCATAAGATTTCATTCAAATGGGGAATTTAAGAAACAAAACAAGTGAGCAAAGGAAAAAAGAGAGAGAGACAAGCCAAGAAACAGACTCTTAGCTCTAGAGAACAAACTGATGGTCACCAGAGGGGAGGTGGGTTGGGGGATGGGTGATATGGAAGGAGGGGATTAAGAGTACCCTTAGCACAATGAGCCTGGGTGATGTATGGAATTGTTGAACATTGTACACCCGAGACTAATAGAGCACCGTATGTTCACTATACTGGAATTAAAATTAAAAGCTTAATAAAAAAGAAAAAGAAATTAGAACAGAGACGTACAGAGGGAAGATGATATAAAGACACAGGGAGAAGATGGCCACCTACAAACCAAAGAGAGAGGCCTCAAGAAAAAACCAACTCTGCCGGCACTTTCATCTCAGACTTCTAACCTCCAGAACTGTGAAGAAAAAGAAATCTGTTGTTTAAGCCATCCAGGCTGTGGTACTTTGCTCTAGCAGCCCTAGCGGACTAATACAGGAACTCCTTCCCCATTCGTTTGTTTGGTTAATCAATAGTTAAGAGCACCATTAATAATGATTTATTAAGGGACTGGCTATTGAATTTATTATTTTTTTTTTGCAACTTCGATGTTTCTTCTTACTTCTCCCCTGCTGTCTCCCTTTTAACCATTTCATTGCTCTTCAACACTCACCCACACCATGAAAGAGGAAAATAGAGGCAAGAAAACCCCATTTCTTCTGTTGTATCTCCTAGTTCACATCTCGGGTTATGCAGTGTGATATTGGGGGAGAGAAAATTTTAGGTCAGGTCAAGTTTTTGAATCACTCCATTTGTTATTCTGGGTGACTCCACGCATTTTAATAAAACAGCCTCTTGGTGTATTGGTTATAAATGACACCACATAGGCCAATGTATAATCTATGCTAAAAAAAAAAACAAACTGAGTAAATTTTAAAGATCAAGTTGAAACCACTTAAAAGCATGAGGTTGAACAAAAATCAAAATGGCTGCTCTACTGCTTCAATGAAGCTTGATTTTAAAGTAAACTTTTTCCTCTCTTCTGCAAACCTCCCCTCCTTTCTCCTTAGCCTTTTGTTTGAGGAACCCTGTACTACCCTGAAAACAACCAGCCGGGCTGGCAGCACATACATAATTCCTGTGGAAACCAGCTAGATCCTGTATTTCCTTACAAAACCCTGCAGCCCCTTCTTCTGGGCAGACTTGCAGGTTTTGAAGGCCATAGCCTGCTGCAGCCTTCTTTGCCCGGCAAAGCAATAAAGCTCTGTCCTCGAGTTTTATTTTGGCTCTGAAGCACGGAGGTCGGTTTTCAACAGCTACTGGCTTTATTCAATAATTCATAAGTCGGGCGGCATCCAGAAAGGAGCTCTGAGGAGCTGTACAAAATGAAAGACTTTTATAGACAGATGGGAGTTGGAACAAGGAAGTTATACTAGACAAAAAGTCGAATGGTTAGGGCAAGGTCACTTTCCTTTAGGGATGGCAGGGCTCTCTCAGGCAAATTACCTAACAAGTGATTTCTGATTGATTGGTTTCAGATTCCATTTCTAGGAGAGCTGAAACTGTAATTGTCAGTTTGGTGACATGGGGCTTAGCATTAAGTGACTCCTTTTTGGGCCTATTGTCTTGTTTTTAACATTTACAGTATATTGTATACTGCCCAAGATTCATAGGTTTTAAGCTACTCAAATAACACAGCAAAGTAAAGTTGTGACTGGAAATCATCAGGGTGGTTATATCAAATAGTTATATTTTTCAGGTATTTTAAATTAAAAAAACACCCATTAGTCCATCTAATTTTTGGAATTTTAGTTCCAAAAATAAACACTTATAAAAGTTGAAGGAATCATTACTTATTCCTCAAATTAGTTTGAATTTTACAACACGGGCAACGAGTCAATTTTCCTCAATGGAAGTCTTACACAGGCTTTTCTTAAAAAAGTACATTATTTTTGGAGTTAATAAGATGTAACACAGAAACAGATGGAGAATCAAAAACAAATACTTGTTTTAGCAAAGCAAGTTGGACTTGGGTTTAAGTACCAAGTGAGTCACAGTGTCTGTTCTTTCAGACCAGTTTAACTTCATTATAATTACTCAGGCTTAATGAAATAGTCTTCACAACATTTGTGTGATACTATGACTTAAAGAAATATATTTTGGTCATCTGAATAGCCAAAATATATTTCTTATATATATTTGGTCTCCCACAGTTCCTGGCTCACAGTTGTCCAAACCCAAGTTAGTTCCTCAGGGCTGAGAAAGAGCAAGGTGTCTTTTGTTATGTTAATGAAGCGACTGTTAAAAAGTATTAAAGGAATGGGGCTCATTTCCTGGAGAACCAATCATATGATGAGAGGTGTGGAACTTTGAGTTCCCTGCCCTGACTACCACGAGAGGAGCTGGAAGTTGAATCGATCTAATGGCTAATGATTTAATCAGTTGTGCTTATATAAGGAAAACCCCATAAAAACCCAAAAGGATGGGGTTTAGAGAGCTTTTGGGTTGGTGAACACACAGGTGTTTGGGGAGAGAGTGTTATGTTTGGAGAGGGCATGGAGGCTCTGTGCCTTTCCCCTTACCTTGCCCTGTGCATCCCTTTCATCTGGCTCTTCCTGGGTTTTATCCTTTTATAACAAACCTGTGATCTAGTAAGTAAAAAGTTTCTCTGAATTTTGTGAACCACTCTAGCAAATTAGTGGAACTCAAGGAGAGGGTTGTGGGAATCTTCAGTCTGCAGCCAGTGGATCGGAAGCACAGGAAATCACCTAGGCTTGCATCTGGCACATGTGTGGGAAGGGTAGGCTTAGAGGACTGAATCCCTAGGCTGTGGAATCTGCTGCCATTTCCAGGTAGGTAGTGTCAGCATTGCTTGTTGGCGTGTAGGGGATGTTCACGCACATTGGAATTGGTACCAGGACCAATTTTAATGTGAAAAAGGTGTGATGTCACATGTATGCACTTGGTTGGGGAATTTGGGGATTCTGGGCCCTCTGATAATAGATGCTGGGGGAACAGAAGGCAAGCAGAGGACAAAGCAGAAGCTGACACCCTGCAACCCCCCCCCCCCCCCACGGGATATATGTGACATTCCTCAGGCACTCCTGGCTGCCCTAAAGGAAAAACAAATAGTTGACTTGTAGAGATCACAATCCTTCGAGACCTGAGACTCCTCCCTCAGTTTACAAAAGTCCTAGTGATTTACAAGGAAGAGGCGTTCATATCAATAGCCTAACTTCCAGAGACCCATAACTCAGTTCCTGAAGCCCTAACATCGCCCTCCCCTCCATAAAACCAAAGGATTGCTGATGCGGAAGGAAATGTAAATAAAGTTGAATTTCTTCTAAACCTAAAGCTCATTGACAAAGACGTGTGATAGGAGGAGTGTGATATTCCACCAGGAAACTCCCAGCTGTCTTCATGCTGGTACCTCATTAGAGGGAAAAACAGCCTGGCTTGACAATGACTAGGCCTCCAATATCCTGAGAGTCTTCTTTACCATGTGACAGTCCTTCTGGACACTCCCTTTGTCCTTACCTCCCCCAACTCCTGAGTTTATAACCAGCCACTCCTTGAGATCACAGAGCAGCAGCTCTTTCTGCCCACGGGTCCTGTCCCCATGCTTTAATAAACCACCATTTTGCACCAAAGACGTCTCAAGAATTCTTTCTTGGTCAGCAGCTCTGGACCTCACTTATATTCTAAAACTTCATCACTGAAATGAGGTTTTAAAAAAATATAACAATCTCATTCTTTTATATACTGAGTAACTTAGGACGTTTCTTTATTAAAGCAGGGCATTCCAAAATTTCAGAAAAGAGGTGGTATGAATGAATAACGCAACGATGAAAATAAAATCAGATTTCCATAATGAAAATAAAATCAGATTTCCTAGAAAAAGTACACTATGCATCTTAGTTCTTAAGAACATAGGAAGGAGAAATGTTAACATTTGGAAATAGGGAAGGCAGTGGAAACTCCTGCTCAGCTGGCTGAGAGAGAGGAGGCCCAGGAGCTAGAAGAAGGGGTGTTCTAGAGAGATCCACACAAGGACAAGGCAGAATCCTGGAAGGGGGGAAAACTTGGCTACCACGGCTACCACTGAGGACTCCTGGGGACAGGCCTCCTGGAAGCCTGTCAGATCTTCATGTAGGAGAGCAGAGTGCATTTTGAAGACAGACTCACAGAGCTGTGACTTTTTTTTTTAATTTATTTTATTTTATTTATTTGAGAGAGAGCGTGCTCCTGAGCCCCCGTACGTGAGTGGGGGAAGGGGCAGAGGGAGAGACTCTCCGGGCAGACTCCACACGGAGCGCTCAGCCAACTGAGACACCCAGGTGCTCCCAGAGCCTTCACCCCAGGAGCATGAAAGGATCTTGACCGCCTCCCTTTTCTGGGCCACTCTATTAATAATCCTGTGTGATTTCACAGGCCCTTTATCCCCCAAACATTCTGAATATTGATGAAAAATCCCCTTTCATGGGCCAAATGGCTTTATAGCTCCCTAAGTAGAGTTAAAAAGACTTATGGGGAAAATTCCTGGTTGTGGTAACTCACTGAGAGAAATTTCTTCCTACCCAAGTGAGAGCGGTTAATCAACTGAGGAAAATAAATTACTGATTAGAGAAGTTTGCATCGTTTGGGGAAGAGGGAATTCACAGTAGGCAATTCAGAGGTTGAGTGAGGAAGGAAGGCTCAGGGTTCTAGTCTATCTGGGCCTCTTTCTCTCCAGTGTTTACTGACAAACAGCAGTGTCCCTGAAGGTATTTTTAGGTGCAGGACTTGCGAGTATTTGCCTCTAGGCCCCACTGTGCTACCAAGGTTGTGAAGCAGAATTCTTGAGGCCGATTTTATTGTCACATGTAGTCGCTACTGCCACCAACAGTGTTAATTAAGAAGGTCATCTTTGCAGAGTCCAGTGAGCTGGCGTCCCATGAAATGCATTCAAACTAACGTCTCTAATTTCTTGTGCTGTACTCAACAGAGTGATCATCCCACATTTTTTTTTTTATAAGTCAGCTGCATTTATTGAGTACGATCTTATTTTATTTTCTATTCTACCTCCTCCCACAAAGCGTTTCAGGCTGCTAGCAGGAAATACACTTGATCAGTGTAAACCACTTCGTTTTGCTTAAGAAGCTTTGGGTCTTGTTGCTCGTCCCTGTGAGGGAACCGGAAACCAGGGTTAACCAGCTGGAGGGAGTTATGTGTTCACCACCGTGACCTGCCCAGATGAGACTGCGCCGAGGCCAGCAGGGTGGCTTTAGGCACAACCGGGATTTGTGATTCAAATCATACCAGTCCAGGAACTCACTTTGTTTATGCTGCCTCACTGAGTCATTTTTTTTCTTAAATGGGCACTTGGTAACCCAAATAAATCTTTCTATAAATGGAGGAAACATTTTTGAGGGATGTGGAGGTCTTCCAAATTTCTCATTATGAAGCCTTAAAGTGGCCTAAAGACTTCGTTGGGTAACTTTTTATTTTAAAAGTTGCATAGGAAGTACAGTCTTACTATAAAAGTACCAAAGCAGACAGATATTAAAGTCCACCTTCACTGAAGGTCTTTTTCTGCCTTTTCTAAAATAGACGCCCTTCCCTTGTGGCTCTGGAAAGTGGTGAGGAGAGAGAGCAGGGCTGGGTGGAGGTGTCTCCTTGCATCTGTTTCTTCATCTTTCTCTGTATGAGTCAGGAGAGGCTCTGTGATTTGCAGCAATAAACAAACCCTAAACCCACACTCAGCTCACTCCGTCACGCAAAGTGTACTGCCGGTCCGGGTCCGGTAGCTTTTCAGGGCAGCTCCCTTCCAAGTGATCGCCTGGGAATCTAGTTGCTTTCATCTCACAGCTACTGCCCCTGAAACCTAAGACTCGCAGCAACACTGAAGCAGGGGTTGAGCTTGAGCGAGTACACATATGTGCTCTTAACTGCTACAGACTAGAAGTGATACACATCATTCCCACTCTTAATTCTTTGGCAGAGCTCATGCACGGCTCCTACTTAAGTTCCAGGGAGGCTGGAAAGTGTCTCTGTGTGCCCAAGACTTGAGAGGGAAACCAATTATGATGAGCTCTACTTAGATTCTCCCTTATTTGCTCTCTTCCTAATGTCCCTTCTGTCCCGGCACCTATGCATGCAGCAGTGATGGCCCCAAATGTCCTCAACTTGTTTGCAGGTATCCGTCTACCCGTTCCTGGGAGCTATCCTAAACAGGAAGCTATCAGAGGCAGGTTAGAGGCTAAAGAAGGAGACGGTTTGGACACTGGGTATGATATACGTAAGGAACAAAATCTTTCGATGGATCAGTTTCTCATGCTCAAGAAGAGAAACCAGTAAAAACCAGTTTTCCTCGCCCCGAACCCGTTTGCCATCTAGCCCTCCCATGGTATGATGAAGCAGGTGGTAGAATTCTCCATCTGGCCCTGCCACTGTATAATGACGGGATTGTTTGCTTTCCTCCCACGAGCATCAATTTCCAGAGAGGAGAATGGAATTGCTACCTGATCTGTGAGAGGAAAATAGACAACAGTGTAGGAAACTTTTTGAAATACTTAAGATTTATCCTTCGAGATCTATGAACTTTTTGTTTTCTTGCTTCCAAAGTATCCTAGGCCTGTTTGTCCCTGGCCCCCCAAACCCAGCTTTTCCTCCCACTTCACACATGTAGGTATTTACAGTCACGGTTAAAAAACACACACATGCAGGGGCGCCTGAGTGGCTCAAGTGGGTTAAAGCCTCTGCCTTCGGCTCAGGTCATGATCTCAGGGTCCTGGGATCGAGCCCCGCATCGGGCTCTCTGCTCAGCGGGGAGCCTGCTTCCCCCCCCCACCCTGTCTGCCTCTCTGCCTACCTGTGATTTCTCTGTCTGTCAAATAAATAAATAAAATCTTTAAACACACACACACACACACACACACACACACACACACACACACGCAGAGTCAACTACAGAAGTACTTTCTCCAGGGGCGCCTGGGTGGCTCAGTCAATTTAGCATCTGCTGTTGGCTCAGGTCATGATCCCAGAGTCCTGGGATCGAGCCCCATGTTGGGGCTCCCAGCTCAGTGGGGAGTCTGCTTCTCCCTCTTCCTCTGCCTCTCTCTCTGGCTTGTGCTCTCTCTCACTTACTCTCAAATAAATAAATAAAATCTTAAAAAAAAAAAAAGAAAAAGAAATTCTCTCTCTAAATCAGGTTCCAAAGCCCTCTGTGTTTCTACCACCAAGTCCTCAGTTCTGGTGGAGCCAGATGATTATTTGTGAGTTAAATATCTGGCATAATTTGTGGTTATAAAAACCTTTATTAAGGGGTGCCTGGGTGGCTCAGATGGTTAAGTGTCTGCCTTCGGCTCAGGTCATGATCCCAGGGTCCTGGGATCAAGCCCTGCATTGGGCTTTCTGCTTAGTGGGGAGCCTGTTTCCCTTCCTCTCTGCCTACTTGTGATCTCTCTCTCTCTCTCTCTTTCTGTCAAATAAATAAATAAGTAAATAAGTAAATAAGTAAATAAATAAATAAATAAATAAATAAATAAATAAAATCTTTAGAAAAAACCCCTTTAGTAATTTGTAATTTGATCTAGATCTAATTCATGAGCAAACATTTTAATTTGGCTATTAATTCCATTAGTGTTTGAGTTTATACATCCTATGCAATAAGATCTTTGCATTTTTCTGATTGGGCCTTATTCCCCAATTTTCTCTGATTTAAGGCCTTCAGTTACTTACTTTCTATACCATGATATTTTGGCCAACCTATTTCCATTCCTTCAAAAAATTGGGACTTTCTAGAATGTGATCTGGCCCCCACTTTGTAGGTATGCACAGTTAGATGATTATAGAGAGGGAGAAAGTCACCAGTTTCTCTAAGTCTAAGGAGGAGGATGAAAAAAACCCAAAGCAGAGTCAAAGAGGCCCAGGGCCTTTGCTAAAGAGGAAGCAATGTCCCTTTGGCAGTAACCTTGTCAGATTGACCACTCAGATCTCTCTGCCCACTCTCTATGTCTGAGACCAGTTTGCCCACGTACATTAAGGTGAATAAACAAAGACAAGCTCATCTTAACTCTTTCCTATCCATGACAGAGTGTGGAAGCTGAAGTTTCCAGAAATGTGTTCTCTAAACATGAGAGCTTCTAGATTCTTCTCTCCTGTAGAAAGATGTTTAAGATGGTTCTCATTCATGGCCTATGACATGAAAAGGGTCAACAGTAAGAAGATACATTCGAAAGATGTAGTTCATCTGAAGTAAAACAGACTGCTTTTAGGATTTATTACCCTCCCTTCCCAAAACTGAAGGCTTTGAGAGGTTCACTGACTTCATTTGGACATCCAATAAGAGAGGGATCATGCTAGAATCGCTGGGTTCTTAGGTTACTCTTCTAACCACAAGACCACATTTCCTTCCTCTCTTACTGATATGCAGAGACCAATGTAAAATGTAAGCAGCTGGGGTGGGAACAAGGGCATGAAGGAAAACACCACAGTGTTACTTAGCAAGTGTGCAAAATAAAATCTGAATTTAAATGACTCTTTTCAGGCATTGCTTTTAAATTCAATAGGCTATTCTCACTATGTAATTTAGATCAATGAAACAGTTTATTAAAAACCTACCATAGCTAAGCACTGTGAGACGTACCAGGCATACAAAGCATGCACAAAACGAAGCCCCTACTGTCATGTACTAAAAATCATCACTGAAGAACCATGAGGAACAGTGTGGTAGATGTTCCCAGCCCAGATCCTCTTTACAGGCTGGGACAACCATCCTTTGGCAGCTGAAAATGCTTTGGCTAACAGCTTAGAGCTGTGTCTTGCTCCAGAGACCTGACCTGGGCTCAGTAGGGCTATTTCACTGGAGACCTCTGAGAGGTTATACCCTCCCTTCTCCAAGGGTAACCAAGGACTGACTCATTTCCACTCTTTCATATATTCCCCAGATTTTACCTGGGACCATATCCTCATGCAGCTCTTTTATATATTATTGCTCCTTCCCCTCTTTACATTCGGGTTTTTCCTAAAAAGTGTTCACTCAATAAAGTATACATATCAGAAGCCCTTCTTAGGCTCTGCATCTACAAAAACTGACAGGTGTTGTTTGAGGTTACTGAATAGGTTCCTAGATGTGTTGTCTAGGGCAGGATTAAGAACATTATGTAGGTCTGTAAAAGTCTTAATAGAGACCCCAACATTTAACATGCTGCCTCATATCCCTTCTATTTTTCTTCTAAAGACTAAACAGTCTAGTTTTTCAGTGTGACTTTTTAATATTTGTTGGCACTTAGAGATATTCTTTGGGGAGTAGACTAACAGAACAGTAAATATGTATGTATCTACCTGAATGATATGTATTTTAGCACTTTCCCACAATTGTGTGGTCATTAAAATCCCTTCAGTTAAGAAATGTTCTTGGGGGGCGCCTGGGTGGCTCAGTCGTTGGGCATCTGCCTTCGGCCAGGTCATGATCCCAGCATCCTGGGATGGAGCCCCGCATCGGGGCTCTTTGCTCAGCAGGGAGCCTACTTCTCCCGCTACCATTCCCTCTGCTTGTGTTCCCTCTCTCGCTGTGTTTCTCTCTGTCAAATAAATAAAATCTTAAAAAAAAAAAAAAGAAAGAAAAGAAATGTTCTTCAGAGCGCCTGGGTGGTTCAGTTGTTGGGTATCTGCCTTCAGCTCAGGTCATGATCCCAGGGTCCTGGGATCCAGCCCCGCATTGGGCTCCCTGCTCCACGGGAAGCCTGCTTCTTCCTCTCCCACTCCCCCTGCTTGTGTTCCCTCACTCACTGTGTCTCTCTCTGTCAAATGAATAAATAGTATCTTTTTAAAAAAGACATGTTTTTCCATGCCCCTTACAGAATAATAGAATAGAACCTATCCGGGGGGAATCCAGTAGCCTTCC
>CM053604.1:51525476-51597407 GCA_028646535.1 Procyon lotor
AAGGATGCTTGATTATTTAAAGACAAAAACAGGGCAGTGTTAAAGAAAAAAAATCATTCATGACGTGTTAGAGATGGTAAGGCAGACTTTACTCAAGTGGGGACTAGCTCAGAGGAGTTCTGTAGTTGAGGAGACAGATCTGACTCAACTCTGACTCCAATAAGGACAAGCCAAGGAAGGTGAGGAAGTCAGTGGATGGAAAATTACTAAGAGGAAACATTATGGGTAAAGGAGGTGTCAAGCAGGCAGGTACAATAGAATTCTTGCCACAGGCAGGCCAGGGGGATAAGATATCAGTAAACTGATTTAGCAGGATTCTTGTAGAAACTGGATTCTACAAGGACCAGGAAGGAAATCCAAGGTCTGGGCTAGTCCTACAGAGAGCTCATAGGAGGCTGGTTAGAATTAGGTCAAGGAAACAGTCTTCATCAGCAATAGCCAAGAGTCAGTGGAGGTTATAAAGTTAGTGCAATATTGACTAGCCCTCAGTACAGCCAATGCTATTCCAAGGGCTTTGCCATGTTAATTAATCTTCCCAATAATCATGAGTGGGTAATGTTACTCTTCCCATTTTGCAGGTGAGGAAACTGAGACACGGAGAGTTTAGGCAACTTTCCCTTAGCCTCTCAACTATTAACTGAAGGATTTAAACCCAGTAAGTCTGGTTACGAGTCCATAGCCTAACCAGTAAGACATGCTGCCTTTATGTGCTAGAGATAAATAGAACCAAGGTCTACAATCTGATTATAGATGTTATAGCTGACAGAGTGAGATGGAAGCTCTGATGAAATAATTTATAATCTCCTTTTGTTGGCTACTGTACCAGAGTTACAGACAGAATTTTAGATTAAATAGGTCAGTTTCTTAGATGAGTTGCAACCCCTTAAATGAGAAGGGAGCTGAAAGTACGGTTAATACTTATGAAAATGCATGTAAACATCAATGTTCCTTTTTAAGAAAGCAGATCTTACTGGACGTTTGTATATTTGCATTTTAGAGGACAGAGACTGCAAATTTGGAAAACTCCCATCTTGGAAAACTCTCTTAGGGCTCATTAAAAACTGAATTTGTTCATTCTCTAGGATGCTAGAAGGTATTGCACAAACACAGACTCCTTGGGATTTTGCATGCAGTGTCTCTGGTTTGTAATATTATTTATTCTGCAAAGAACACAGTGTGATGGCTACGATGTGCAAACACAGAGACAGCAATTACAAAGGTCTGGAAAACAAGACTACTGTTTGAAATGGAAACAGAAGGAAAGGTCAAGATCCACATTTTATATGTGTAAGCCTGACAATTCACAGACATGTACCCTGGGGCAAATAATACATTATATGTTAATAAAAAAATAATAATAATAAAAATAAAAAAATATAAAACTCTTACAAGAAAAAAATCCACATTTTAGGAGAAATGGGTTGCATTACAAGTGGCACATTGATGGGCCTCCTTTCTTTTTTTTTTTTTTTCCCTTTTTTTTTAAAGATTTTTTATTTATTTATTTGACAGAGAGAGAGAGATCACAAGTAGGCAGAGAGGCAGGCCGAGAGAGAGAGGGGGAAGCAGACTCCCTGCCGAGCAGAGTGCCCGATGCGGGGCTCGATCCCAGGACCCTGAGATCATGACCTGAGCTGAAGGCAGAGGCTTTAACCCACTGAGCCTCTCCTAATGAATGATATGTGCCCCGATGGGCCTCCTTTCTTGATGTATCCTCTTTTCAAATTGGCCCAGGGTTGTTGCTATGGTCAGAACCCCTTCTCTAAAATGAGAAATTATATACATCTAATAAGCATTTATCTTATTTGGAATGGTTAACAATATCAGACCATTAAAACTCTAACACAGGTTACTTTTCCAGTTGTCATCATGAAGCAAAGGCTGCAGGATAGAAATAGAAAATACTTGGGTGAAAGAAGAGGAAAAGATCAGGTCTGGGATGTGGGACATTGCATGAGGGATGGCCAGCCCCAGTCTAGTAAAGCACGAAGCCTATGGGAGGGGGGCAGTCTGCAAAGGGAGAGTTTTCTCAAATCATATTTTGGCATTATTGTTGGGTGTCAGAAAGTGGTTTTGTTGTTTGTTTATTTGTTTGTTTGTTTTTTGAGGGTGGTAGATCTGGAATGTCCTTTTCCAAAGTCATGTGATGGGGCCTCATCAATTTGGAATCACTTAAGACTTGTTCTGGTTAATGTGGTGGTGATGTATGGTTCATCCTTTGTAGTGGGCATCTGTTAGAATCAGCCAACTAGTAACAACCACCACCCCTCATCTAATTGCCCCATCTGGTGATCCATGGGGATAAAACCAAATACTCTGCAACCCTCACATCATTCCACCATCATTTCCATTTGGGATTAAGTGTTCCTTGACTCTGCCAGTTGCTTGTAGTTCATTGTACCAACGATGAATATTTGACCGAAGCTAGACCAATCAGAGTACTTTTTCTACAAATTTAGAATTGAGGTGGATGAAGAGTAGAGGGAATGAAGAAAGCAAGGAAGGAGGAAATTGAGGCAGTTTCCCTGGGAATTCAACTGTGCCCTGCAAACTCAGGAGTTGCTTATTCTGCCAGAGAGAGAGAAACGGGAAGGTAGGGTGCATGGACAGAAGAATGCAGTGGTTACACAGAGAGAAACGTGATGGAGACATAGAAGACATCCACGCTCTTTCTGAGGCTGAGCATCTCTTTAAGCTTCTATGAGAGGTCCCTGCAGTTTATAACAAATTCTTCCTGTTTGCTCAATTTAATTCAACTGGATTTTTAAAAAAAAGACTTTATTTATTTATTTGACAGAGAGAGAGACCACAAGTAGGCAGAGAGGCAGGCAGAGGGAGAGGGGGAAGCAGACTCCCCACTGAGTAAAGAGCCCGATTCGGGGCTTGATCCCAGGACACTGAGATCATGATCCGAGCCGAAGGCAGAGGCTTCAACCCACTGAGCCACCCAGGCGCCCTTATTTTTTTTTTTTCATAACTAAAAGAATACCCTCTTGTTTTATTACCCTAAAGGTACGTAGTTGAATTGTTTTTCTTTTTTTGAACCAGGAGGAAAAAGCAACAAATTCTCCAACTACACAGTTCCCTCTGGCCTTATCACCTCTATACTTCATGTATTTCATGGCTTGTGGAAATGGAAATCATGTCAACTTTGTTTGTTCCCATTGCACCTGAGGTGTGGGAGCATTGTTGGTAAACATGCTTCAATGAGAAATAGGACTTAAATTGAGATAATGATGGGAAAGTACCTAGCATGATGCCTTCCCCAGGAGTTAGGAGTTAATTGGACTCCAGTGGTTACAAGGAACACTCAAGTTATTTAAAAAACAGTTCTTGGAAGGAAATACATAAACAAAAAGAATCTCAGCTTAGAGCTGAGGTCTGGTTATGGCAACTCTAAGAACTGGATTTTCTAGTTAGCCTTTCAGTAGGAGTTGGTTGCCCTCTACCATCATGGAGACTTGGGTTTTTCTTTGTCTCTTATTGCTTCTGCCAGCTCTACTGACCAAATTGTTCACCCACTCTTCAGCCCCCTTTTCCTACCTCATCCTTTTTCCTCACCACTTGTGTCTCTTTTCTTGGAACTTCAGCTTATTGTAGCTTTTATATGCTTGTGACATATTACAGCCCTGACTACCCTATTTCTTTCTCTCTTTCTCCTTTCCTTCCTTCCTTCCTTCCTTCCTTCCTTCCTTCCTTCCTTCCTTCCTTTCTGATTTTATTTATTTAAGGGGCACCTGGGTGGCTCAGTGGGTTGAGGCCTCTGCCTTCAGTTCAGGTCATGATCTCAGGGTCCTGGGATCGAGCCCTGCATCGGCCTCTCTGCTCAACTGGGAGCCTGCTTCCCCCTCTCTCTCGCCTGCCTCTGCCTACTTGTGATCTCTCTCTCTGTCAAATAAATAAATATTTTTTAAAAATTTTATTTTTTGAGAGAGAGCACGAGTTAGGTGGAGGGAGAGAGGAGCAGAGGGAGATGGAGAAGGAGACTCCCCGCTGACTAGGGAGCCTGACTTAGGGCTCCATCCTAGGACTCTGAGATCATGACCTTAGCCAAAGGCAGACACTTAACCAACTAAGCCACCCAGGCATCCCCTGACTACCCCATTTCTGATCTGAATTTTTTTTCCCCTCAGCTTCTATGTCATCAACACTTGCTGATCCTTTTCTTTCCTCTAGTTATGTTTTTCTTTTAAGTTTCTATTTAAATTCCAGTTAGTTAACATACAGTGTTATATTAGTTTCAGGTGTACAATATGGTGATTCAACACTTCCATACATCACCCAGTGCTCATCACAGCAAGGATGCTCCTTAATCCCCATCACCTAGTTAATCCCCCATCCCCCACCCACCTCCTTTCTAGTAACCATCAGTTTGTTCTCCATGTTAAGAGTCTATTTCTTGGTTTAGTTCACTCTCTTCTCCCCTTTGCTCGTTTGTTTTGTTTCTCAAATTCCACATATGAGTGAGATCATATGGTACTTTCTTTCTCTAACTTATTTCACTTAGCATAATAGTCTCTATCTCCATCCATGTCATTGCAAATGGCAAGATTTCATTCTTTTTATGGCTGAGTAATATTCCGTTATGTATATATACCACCCCTTCTTTATTCATTCATCAGTCAGTAGGCACTTGAGCTGTTTTCATAATTTGACTATTGTTTCCATAATGCTGCTATAAACATGGGGGTGCATGTATCCCTTGAATTAGTATATTTGTATTCTTTGGGTAAATATTTAGTAGTGCAATTCTGGATCATAGGATAGTTCTATTTTTAACTTTTTGAGCAACCTCCATATGGCTTCCCAGCGTGGGACCACTAATTTGCATTCCCACCAACAGTACAAGGGGGTTTCTTTCTCTCTACATCCTAGCCAATACCTGTTGTTTCTTGTGCTGTTAATTTTAGTCATTCTGATAGGTGATATTTCATTGTATACAAGGTTTGATTTGTATTTCCCTCATGATGAGTGATATTGAGCATATTTTCATGTGTCTCTTAGCCATCTGGATGTCTTTTTGGAAAAATGTCTATGTTTTCTGCCCATTTTTAAATTGGATTATTCATTTTTTGGGTATTGAGTTTTATAAGTTCTTTATAGATTTTGGATACTAATCCTTTATCAGATATGTCATTTGCAAATATTTTCTCCCATTCCATAGGTTGACCTTAGTTTTGTTGATTGTTGCCTTCACTGTACTACTGATGTAGCCTCAGTAGTTTCTTTTTGCTTTTTTCCCCTTGCCTCAGGAGACCTATCTCAAAATAAATTGCTATGGCTGAAGTCAAAGAAGTTGCTGTTTGTGTTCTTTTCTAGGATTTTTATGGTTTCAGGTCTCAAATTTAGGTCTTCCATCCATTTTGAATTTATTTTTGTGGATGGTGGAAGAAAGTGGTCCAGTTTTATTCTTTTGCATGTTGCTGTCCAATTTTTCCAATTTGTTGACGAGACATTCTTTTTCCCACTGGATATTCTTTCCTGCTTTGTCAAAGGTCAATCAACCACCTAATTGTGGGTTCATTCCTGGGTTTTCTATTCTGTTCTATTGATCTATGTGTTTATTTTTGTGATTCTTTTTTTTAAATTTTTACTTTGAAATTTCAGAGAGAGGGAGTCTAATTTCTCATTAATCTCTGTTTCAGAAGAGTCCTTGCATCAAGGTCCTTATAACATTCTGGTTGTTATGAGCTTCTATATTGGGTGCCCTCAGTCCAAAGTCATAGCTAGGCAGTAATAGGATGACAGGTATTATGAAAGAACTGTATGGTCTCATGGTAAATCATGGAAACTTAGAGCTGTTCTCTCCTAAGAGAGACAGTGGAAGTGTTTACAAAACAAACATCAGCAAATGCTACAAATCAGAGCCTTTCTTTTTTTTTTTTAGCTATATATTCAACATTTATCAGTAATTACTCTCCAAAGGAATCCCGAGATCAAAATATTGGTGAGCCCTAGTCTGTGGCTTCTCTATTCCTGTCCTCTGTCATCTTCCCTTGGGGAAATGTCCTAGATTATTCTTTTACTCATTTGATAAATATTCACTGAATATCTCTATTTTCTAGCCATTATCTTGAGAAATGGAGATGCCAAGATGAATAATTTGAAATACAGAGTTCCCCATTTAGCAGTGATATAAGAAAACAGGCATCCACAAAATTATATGACAACCGGTGTGTCAGGGAGTTATTAGTGGTAGTGCAATGGGAGGGAAATTTCCAGCCTCGAGTGGGGGATGGGAGGAGGTGAGGGAATCCCGGGAAGATGTCTGTGTCAGTCAGCATCCAGTCAGGAGATGAAACCACAGGAAAATTTAACCCAAGGAATTATTAACCAGATACAAAGTTGTCAACTAGGGAACCAAAAAGACAAAAGAAAAACTAAATTGTTAGGGAAGTAACAATTGCTGGGAGCGGCTACCTCTCCCAGCCTGGTGGAAAAAGAGATGTTGGAATTATAAAAACTTAGAAAACTGGGTGGGGCCCCAGGGAGCTGAAATTCAGATAGCAGAGCCTGAGGTATCGCTCAGTCGGTGCTGGTATCTCTCAAGTTTAGAAGAGGAGCCCTTTGGGCTGGAAGCCAGATGTCCGAGGAAGGGGTGCCTGCTGACTCTTTTGTCTCTAAAGTGGAGCAAAATGAGAAATGATGCTCGGGGAATGCTCCCAGGCATGGAAAGCAGGCAGAAAGAAAACACGTAGCAAGTCCCCTCAGCCTCCAGCTTTGCCGTTTCCTTCTAGAATACCTTATTGGCAGAGCCTAACAGGAAGCCAGCTGGTGAAGCAGAATTGTGGGGGTTCCTGTAAAAGCACCATAAAGCAGGAGTACAGATGGGTGCATTCGCAGTTGAGAGAGAGAATTCCTTCCTCACTGATACAGTCTATCCTTGGCTGCACAGCCTTCATACTTAATGCTGATTCTCCAGCTAACTGAGGGCAAAAGAACTCTATTTCCACTTAGCAAGACGCAACTATTTTTTGTATAAATGAAGATATTTTTCCCTTCTTGTCCATTGAGGAGATGCACAGTGCTAAGAATCGTTCAGTCAGTTTCTGGGAGTTGGTCACGCTACCTATGTCTGAACCATGTCAAGTATTCCTCAAATTCAGTAATAGTCTCACCTAAACGTTCTCCCGAAGACTAACTTGTAAAGTTAACCTGCAGCAAGACTTGTGTAAAACAGCGAGGGGAAGAAGAACAGAAAATCAAGTCGTTTTTCTCTCTTTCTCTTTGTATATACACAGAAGCACACATTCATAATAAGCCAGGCAGAAAATGTACAAAGCTGCCACAGTCTTTCTAAAACTGGTCACAGGACCATAGTTGTTATTAATAATTTTTCTCTTCCCTTCTATTTTTCATTTGTCCTCAGGTAGGATCTCAGCTGATAAGACTTCTTTGCTTGGTAGCACAACCTAAACTTTTAGTACTGAAGCATTGGAATATTCAGTTGTCGGGGCACCTGGGTGGCTCAGTGGGTTAAAGCCTCTGCCTTCGGCTCAGGTCATGATCTCAGGCTCCTGGGATCGAGCCCCGCATCGGGCTCTCTGCTCAGTGGGGAGCCTGCTTCCCCCTCTCCCTCTGCCTGCCTCTCTGCCTACTTGTGATCTCTCTCTTGTGCCAAATAAATAAATAAAATCTTAAAAAAAAAAAAAAGGAATATTCAGTTGTCTGTCCTGACTTTTTTTTAATGGCTGTCATTTTCTATTAATCTGAAGCAGTGAGAGGCTCCTCAAAGACGACCCCCCACCCCCGGGTTCTGCCTCCATTGGGCATTAGCAGTTCAGTTGTACCTCAGTACTCTGGGTGTATCATTCCAGTAGCCTACAGTATACATTCAGCTAGTAGTTAAGAAGAGTCCCAAAGAGTCAGGTGTTGACCTCAACTTCTTATTCACTGGAGTCATTGTTACATCTCTTGGCAAAAATCTTCTGCTCTTTGGAACCAAGATCTCCAAATCAACAGAACTGAAAAATTGCAAGGATGGGTAGCAGAACTTCTGGGAGTGTTCCCTAAGTGTAATATTGAGGGGAAGCATTTTTGCTTCCTCCTTGGTTCCTGACCCTATGTATTTTGGTTACAGAAGGGACAGCACTATATACTAGTTGCTGATATAGAGTATTTTTCACCTTGTATGCTAGAAGCCCACCCCTTAGTGGACCCTGTGAGTCCAGGAGGCTATCCAACCATTCCTGTAAGCTAACTGCTTCTGAGTGAAAGTTATGTGGTAAGATCAGTGAATTCCATGGGCGAACCCATTGCTGCGCTTCTTTGGTTGTGAAATGAATTCTTTGACCCGGAGCAACATTGTACCGAATGCCATGATGGTGGATAAAGCATTCTAAAAGTCCACAAATGGTAATACTTGCAAAAGCATTACAACCAAGGAAGGCAAATCTACATCCAAAATAAATGTCTATTTTAGTGGGGACAAATCTCTGCCTCTTCCATAATGTAGGGAACCATTTTAATTAGTCCACACCTGGCAGCTGGCTGGTCCCCCAGGGGACTCAGTCTTGATCCCTTATGTTGGCCAATTATGCATTTATCAATAACAGTAGCTAGGTCTGTCCATGTTGTTAAGTCCACAAATAGCCTCCATTCTTGCAACTGTGACCACATTATACATGGGCCCAGTGAGAAAGCCCTGTGGTGGCCGGTAAAGGAAGCTGATTGATGTATACAGGCTGCCCTGCCCTTTTTTTCTACCTACCCGATTCCCGAGAGCCTCCTCCGTGATGGATGCTCTTTGGAGGGTATTCACAAATAACTTCACACTCTGTGCTTATACTGGGAGATCCTTTCACACGTCTTTGCCACAGACCACTTCTCATCATTATGCCAATCCTGTTGTTTTTTTAACCAAGTCCCTGAACATCCAGCCAAGCTGTCATTGATCAACCATGGACCAGGGTAAGTCCATACCTCTGGCCATCTCTCAGTTCAGAAAAAGTGGTCAACCAAGAAAGAAAGAAAGAAAGAAAGAAAGAAAGAAAGAAAGAAAGAAAGAAAGAAAGAAAGAAAAAGTGGTCAACAAAATATATGACTCAAAGTTCTGCCTTTGGGGTGCATTTTCCTTTACCACTGTCCAGAGACCCCCCTGAGTAGAACTGTAATGCTGCACCTGTCTGTTCCAGTTTGTCCCAGGATATTGTTTTACTATCTGTAAATCAGGACTGAGCTTCTTTCTCCCCATTTAACTGGTAATAAGAAACTCCCCTGTGTGGCTATAGATATGGATTGAAGAAGGGCCAGGAGTTGATATTGAAGGAGCATAAGCTACCTGCCTAGGTTTTAGTTGTGCCTTCTGGACCTGCCTGCGCTCAATCTCTTATATACTATTTCGATTTGATGACAGATTGCTTCTGCATACACCCAGCCTAATGGCTGGGAGGTCACCTAGTTCATAATGGGAAATTCAGGGTATATGTAAGGCATTCAGTTCTGATATCACATGAGAAGCTGTTTCTGAAAAGACTTTTATCTGCAGAAGAGGCGTGGATTTGCCTCAAATCCTTGAGTTCTACACTTAAGTCTCTAATTATTGCACAGCTTCCCATTGGCCACAAGGAGTCCAAGTATCATTGAGTTTGCTGGGTCACAAGAAGAGCAGCTTGCCCCCCAGCCTTGCTCTGGCCCCCCTCAACACTGGCAGCCCTGCAGATTACTTTTAAGTAGAACCTAAGTAGCCCACTCAAATACGGTGTATATTACCTCTAAAATCCAGAAAGGTCCACCTAGCGCCTCTTCTTTAGAGGTAGACTGTGTGAGGTGCAGCAATTGTCTTCCACTCTGAAGGGCACCTTGAGGTGTTCTATATAGCATTTGATTCCTGGGAACTTCACATATGTAATGAATCCCTGAATTGTCGTGGGGTTTATCTCCTATTCTCTGGCTCACCTATGTCTGTCTAAATTACAGAAAATACCTGCTCCTTCTTCTTTAGGTCCTGATAAGGTCCGGCAATATAATGCCATCAATGCAATAGACCAGTGTGATTTCGTGTGGACTGTCAAGATAACCACCATCTTTGCAGACTGTATTATGGCAGAGAGCAGGAAAGTTGACATAGTACTGTGGCTACATCAGGAAAAGCAAATGGCTTCTAGTGGCCAGTATAAATTGATATGGGAAAAGAAGTATTTTCGAATCGATAGCTGCACACCAGGGGCCAGAGACTCTTGCTTTGTTCCAAGAAAGAGATTCCATCTAAATAGCAGCTGCAGTTGAAGGGCCCTGATTAAGTCTGCTGTACTGCACGGTCAGTCCCAAGAATCCATCCAACTTCTCGATGGGTTAAGTAGGCGAAGTACATGGGGCTACTACAGTTCTCATTATACCTGCTTTTTGTCAGATCTTGGATAGTAGGCTAATCTCTGAAGTTCCATCAGGGATGAAGCATTGCTTTTAGATTACAATTCCAGTAGGGATGGGAATTTCCAGAGCCTTCCACTCCACCCATTTTTGCCATAATGGTCCTCACTGTGCAGATTGCGTGGGACCTCACGGTGTAGAGATTCAATGGGACCACTGAAGAACATATGATGGAATTACCCAATCTCTGAGTTATCCCACCTGTGTTAGGAGAGAGCTGGGCTGTGTACCCCCTCAGTCAGTCATTGGTTGAAGGCTGTTCTCACAGGTAGCCTGACCAGACTCCGAGGCCAGAGAAAATGAACAGGGTGCCTGCAGCTTCTGCTACAAAGTTATTTGAATGGGACAGTTCCTGAGTTCTGTTTCCAACATGCTATGAAGTGAATGATATCCAGTAGGCTGTTGGGTCAATGAGTCACAAATTCAGTAGAGAAGACTTTAGCTCCTCCTCTGTACTTCAATGGTCCTGTGCTCACCTCTATTATAGTGTTTACTATATTTATTTGAATGACGTATCAATTGCTTGCCTTTTGACCAAACTGTGAAGGGTTGTATCTTTCTTTCTTTCCAGTGCCCATCACGATACCTGGTGCACAATAGTTGGTCATTAAGCAATCACTGAGCCAAAGTGAATGTTTTCTTCCTCATCAATTTTTTTGTGCTGTTTTAGAAAACTTTCCAGAAGTGGCAGACTAACAACTAATGTATGACCAAGAGGATATCAACTGCATTTTGGATACTGGTACCATGCCCAGCAAGTCTCAGTCAAGCTCTCTTTGGGCAGTGGGGAAAATCTTCCAAAAGAAAATTGAAGTGGTCAGAGTCCATAATTAATTTATAGTGTATATGCTAATGTATTTTCAATATTAGGATATGCTGTGATATAAGTGCATTTAATTGATTGTCTTGCTCCCCAAAGTCATGCCAAGTCATTCACTGACACCATATACCATTCTTAAAACTTAAAAACTGGTTGGTAATATTCATACAGAATTTATTGTTCCCCGAGAACAAAAACAATGAATTATCAGCAGCAGCGAGGCAAAGATATGAATCACACCATTTTTTTCTTTTTTTTTTAATATTTTATTTATTTATTTGTCAGAGAGAGAGAGATCATAAGTAGGCAGAGAGGCAGGCAGAGAGAGAGGGGGAAGCAGGCTCCCTGCTGAGCAGACAGCCCGATGCGGGGCTCGATCCCAGGACCCTGAGATCATGACCCGAGCTGAAGGCAGAGGCTTTAACCCACTGAGCCACCCAGGGGCCCCCATTTTTTTCAAATAGGAAATAGATTATCACAACAAACCCATACACGAAAGGAAATAAAACATTTGGCCTGAAACAGAATGCACATGTATACTTTATAGAGTCATTGAAACTCAATGATCAAGTTCCCTCAGTTGCATTAACAAATAAACAGGTGTTTGATTCCCAGTACTTGTGCAACTGGTTGGGATAAGATCAGAAGTGACCATGATCTAGTGGCTTCTGGGAACAAACGGTGCTATATATTTACGGAGAAATAAAACAATATCTACTTGGTTTATATTACTGTTGTTTTATATGCCACATACTACAATACACCAAAAATGTTATACTTTTTAATTGTATATCACTTTAGTTTTTTTTTTTTTTTAATGGAATCACATAAATTTGGAGCCAGAATGTCCACATTTGGAGCCAGAATGTCCACACAGCTGTCTGCTTTCCTTGGCACGTTGCTGATCTGAATTTGGGTCACGTTCTTCTTGGAGATATCTGACCTCAATGGATGTAGGGGAAAGTGAATTAAGCCTGTGAGAAGTAGCACATGGCTTTTCTCCACGGTTACCCACTTTGTCCATCTCTCAAAAAACATGGAAAAAAGATGGCTGAGTGGAGACAGCCAAACCGATTTGGTTGTAGAAATGAGCAATAAGGAAGGGCTGAGTACAGATTTGTATCCTGAATAAGAAAGAAATAGGTCATGATTGAATTTTCCTTGTATGAAATAAGCAAGCATTATTAATTCTTATCCAAACATTTCATGAGTAATAGTCATCAAATTATAGTGATGTTGATCCTTGGGCTTTGCAACAATATTCTCAGCACATGAAATTTGTTTATATAGTTTGTGTTCAGGTTGGTTCACCCAGTTGACTAATAAGAGCAGGGGTCATTTTTCATAATGGCCAGTGGGCTCCGTAGAGAGAAGAGATCTATTCCGTTGCTATAGCTTTGGTGGTGTCCAATTCAGGTCTCTCTCAAGTGCAGGTCGTCGATCATGTGGACAGTTCAGTATCATCTATTTTGATTATTTGAAGAGTGACTCAAGGCAATTTTTCTCCTGATATGGGTAATAATTTACAATAAGAAATAATAATTACCCTTGCTAAGTCCTCACCATCCACTCTGTGCTTAAGCTTTCCTCATGTTATCTCATTTAATTCTCATAAAACTGAGATTTTCAGGTAAGAAAAAAGGCTTCAAAAAATGAAGTCACTTGTCATATAAGTCATAGATACATTAAACAATAAAGCTGAAGTTTGAGCCCTAAATAATAATAATAATAACAATAATATTGTTATTGTTATTGTTATTGTTATTGTTATTGTAACAATAATTTACATTTGTTTAGCATTTTATGGTTTACTAATGGTATTTATATCTATTCATTCACCTAATCTTCCCAGACAGTCTTGTGAGAGAGTCAGGAGTTATTTCCTATTTTTACAAATGTGGGATCGGAGACCTTGAGAGGTCACTCAGCTAGTAGGTATCAGGGACAACATACAGAGCTAAGTGTGCTGGTTCCAGGTTTCAGGATCTTTCTTTCTTTCTTTTTTTTAAAGATTTGTTTATCTAATTTAGAGAGAGAGAGAGAGAAGTGTGTGCGCACACACGCGTGCATATCAGAAGAGGGGCAGAGGTAGAGAATCTTCAAGCAGACTCCCTGCTGGGTAGGGCTCCATTCCATAACCCATGAGATCATCACCTGAGCTGAAACCAAGAGTCAGATGCTCAACCAACTGAGCCACCCAGTCGCCCCTCAAGATCTTTCAACTATTAGACAGCTGAGGTCAGGCATATGCGTATTTATCGTGAAATTAAAGTCTGTACAACACAAAGTGAAATGTAGATCTCATAATTATCTGTACTATTCAGGCTCTATCAGGCCCAGCCACTCCATTTTTGCTTAATGAAATTAAAAGCATGAGTGAAGTGTTATTAATGAAAATCAGCATATATAATATTTGAAATATGAGCTCCAATACAATTCCTCAGGTGTAATACTAGAAAGCTTATATTCTCTGCAACTTGTTTCATTATCTTTCCTAACTGGTGAAACACAATTTCTCTGCAACTGAAGTATCTGAAAAGTATTGTTTTTCTAATAATTCTCAAAAATATTAGATAACAAAGTCATTTGTCTTATTCCTTTTAATGTACTATCATTTAGTAGTCGCTTAAACTTTAGACAAAAAGCATGTATTTAGTAAGAAGTGGTTTCATAATTTTTTTACAACTATCATTTAAATTTTTATATTCTGCTGATTTAGAAGTATGTCAAAATTCCACAAATACACTGTTTTTACCTTTAAAATCTCACAGTTTGTCTCAAAATTGATCACCCTGATAGAAGATTAAAAGGTTTATATTTTTAAATAAACTTGGTTTCAAATTAATGGGGATGACAGGAGGATGAAAATCTGATATAAATAGAGAAATGGTAAACCTAGAGTTTCAAATAACTCACCAAAACCATTCACCATTTTTCTTGGATATGTGCATATTTAAGCTCACTTTAAGCTATGTATTTTTATTTTTTTAAAAATATATATTTATTTGTCAGAGAGAGAGAGTACAAGCAGGGGGAGCAGCAGGCAGAGGGAGAAGCAGGCTCCCTGCTGAGCAAGGAGCCTGATGTGGGACTTGATCCCAGGACCCTGGGATCATGACCTGAGCCAAAGGCAGACTCTTAATGGACTAAGCCACCCAGGCATCCCAAAGCTATGTATTTTTTTTTTTTCCAAAGCTATGTATTTTTAATTTGATTTCTACACAAACTGACAACTGAGAACTTCTAATCAGCGGTTTCAAATGATGAGCCTGTGAAATGGACTACTATATACAAATTACAGTGTTTTAAAACCCATTTTATTAACAGAGGAAACTATCTAAGGAGGCACATACACACACATGCATACACATATGTGGTCACATATACTATGTACATACACATGTGTGTATGTGTGAGGCAGAAAATTTCAGGATACCTTTTTAAGTGAAGAAATAGCATTTCCTTGCTCCATGTCTTATGTTAATAATCAAAGGTTACATATTATTGTGTTTCTGAGTGTATGTCTGTATGTATCTGCATGTATGTTTGTGTATGAATGTATGTATTTATTAATTTAAAAATAAAAGAAAAGTTTTGTCCCATATACATAAATAGCAATTGTGGGTTTGAGTATAGTAGCCTTGAATTTTCTAGAATATAGTCTCCCAAATCAAGCAACCAGAGAATTTTTTACTGAGCATCTGCTCTGTGTTAGCTTTATATAAAGAAGAAAATACAGAGTTATAAGTTATTCTGATCCTTGTTTTTATGTATCATGAAAACAGGTAACATATTGGTGAGGATGTGCTACCACAGGAACTCTCGCAAAGAGCTGACGGGAATGGAAATTGGTTAAACTGCTCTGGAAACCCACTGATGCTACTCAGTCCAGTTGAAAATGCTCATGCCCTGAGATCCAAATGTTCCACTTACACAAATCTAATATAGAAAAACTCTTGGATGTGTGCACAAAAAGATGGGTGTGGGGGGGGCATGAACTGCAGCAGTTTTTATAATAGTGATAAACTGGAAAAGATACCCAAAGTCCATCCACAGGAAGATGGATAGAGTGTGGTACTTTGATACAATGTGACATGTTACTGTAATTGCTCTAGCTATAGGCAAACATGCCGGTAGCTCAAAAACATGAAGTTGATCATGAACAATGAATCTTGGAACACTGAAAAAATAAAATAAAATTAAAAAACAAACAAACATGAACTTGAGCAGGGGACGGCAGCAAGAGCTAAGAGCATTCAGCGTTCTGAGGCTGGGCTCCCATTCAGTTTCTCTTCCTAAAAAGGAAAACAAACAAACCGTTTTGTTAAAAGGAGTCACACAGAAATGTATTCAATGTGATTCCACTTACATAAAATTCAGACACGAAACAATATATTACTCAGGGCTACACAAAAAGCAATCTATTTTTTAAAGGAAAGGAATGATTAACTGAAAATTTAGTACTAGAACTACTTTTAGGCAACGAGAGTTGGGGATGTGATCTGGGTAAGGCATCCAGAGGTTTCAAAGGTACAACTTATATTCTATATATTAATATGAGTGTGGATATATAATCACTTGTTTTACCAATGGTCTTAAATTGTGTGTCAACTCTATATTTTTCTTGTATGTATATTTCACAGTACAATTAAAAAAAAAATGTCAGAAAAGAGGACCAGCAGATTTTACATCACCAAAATAATATTAGTTGTGTTGGATGGTTTGGTTATAGGTGACTCCTTTTTCTACATTTTCTGTAATGTGTTTTTATTATATTCATAATTAAAATATATTAAAGTAATCCATTTATAGGGAAATGGCAATATTCTGACTTAGCCTAAACAAATCATAAAATGTAACTTGAAGTCGTTTTAGTTAAGGTAATGAATTTCACAAGTATCTGAGAGATACCAGTGTTAAAAGAACATCCTGAAGGTGGAATTTCTACCACCATGTACTCTTGAGTAGCTCAGATGTTGCTTATCTCTTCTTGGGACAGGAGCAGCTCAGTTTTAAAAAATGAATATAACATTTGGGTTGAAGGAAGTAGATATAGTCACATAGTAAATGCAACGCTTTTAGAGGCAAGCAAGAACCCCCTCCTCTACAGATTTACCTAATCTCCCTTCCCTCTCCTGATACAACTTCTGTTCCGGGTCTTGCTGCTATACTTTGTACACAGCCCTAGAGTTGTAAAATCACATAGTAATATTGTTACTTATAGACTTGGTTCTCCCCTACTAGGTTCTGAGCTCCTTGTGGGCAGTGTCTAACTGTAGTCACTTTGTATCTTTTATTTCTACCACTGTGCCTCCAAAAGAGCAGCTGCCAGGTTAATTATTTTTTTTTTTTTAAAGATTTCATTGATTTATTTGACTGAGAGAGACAAGCGAAAAAGGGAACACAAGCATCAGGATTGGGAGAGGGAGAAGCAAGCTTCCTGCTGTGAAAGAAGCCTGACCTAGGGCTGGATCCCAGGACCCTGGGATCATGACCTGAGTGGAAAGCAAATACTTAACCACTGAGCCACCCAGGCCTTCCTCCGGTTAATGTTTATTAAACTGGACAAAATGGCGCCTGGGGGCTCAGTTGGTTAAGCTGCTGCCTTCAGGTCGGGTCATGGTCCCAGGGTCCTGGAATCAAGTCCCATAGCGGGACTTGCTGAGCAGGGAGCCTGCTTCTCCCTCTCCCTCTGCCTGCTTGTGCTCTCTCGATGTCAGATAAATAAATAAAAAATTTATAAACAAACAAACAAACAAACAAACAAACTGAACAAAAGAAGCAGCAAAAATTTAAAATGCAGCATGGGCTGCATTTATAAAACACATGGCTACAAGACCCTGAATATTCTAGTAAGCTAATCTCCATGAAGAATGAGTCAATAAATTTCTATAATGTTTAAAGATCTATAGATTATGTTATTATGCCCATCAAACACTTACAAACATTGCATAACACAATAAGCACGATAAACTGGTAACCTCTGGGCTCATGCCAAAGGAAGTATCTCCCACATATTGTATTTGTGGGACTCCTCCCCATCTGCACCTTCCTTCTGTCCAGCACAGGCTGTAAGGCTCAAAACTGCTATTTTTAGCAGTTAGTGATCAGAGAGCTTGACTTCCTCATGCAGGTTCTGAAACCAGGGGAGCATACCCAGCCATGGTAGGGTAATCAGAGTATTTGCGGCTTACAATCTTCTGTTTTTATAAAGATACAAAATACATCATAAGATGGAAAACAGCCCAAATGTCTGCAAAATAGCCCCGTAGGACCAATAAGAACATAGCAGCAATTTCCCTGTGGCACCGAAATATTTGTCAGCTACTGATACGACATACTCACATGATATTTCAAGCCTTTAGACATCTCCCTGCAATGCTTAAAGAAAGGCAGAAAAGAAAGAGTCTCTTTTTTCTTCCCCTATTGGCTTTCCCGGGATTTGAGTGGTACTCAAAACAATTGGCCTGCTTTGTTAGAAACACATTAATTCCAAACTCCAGGGTGAAGGGTTAATCCTGGTAGGCCTGGTCTCTATCTAGACAATTTCTTTTCAGATTAGTTTGGTAGAGAAAAATCAGATTTCTCTTGCTATTTAAGAAAACAACAACAACAAAAGAAAAACACATTACAAAAGTATGCAGGTGAATAATTTACTGATTAATTTTCCTAATAAAACATCTAAACCCAAATTCCTGTGGTTTAGGCTAAACTAAACTACTGATGATGGGGTGCCTGGGTGGCTCAATGGGTTAAGGCCTCTGCCTTCAGCTCAGGTCATGATCTCAGGGTCATGATCTCAGGGTCCTGGGATCGAGCCCCACATCGGGCTCTCTGCTCAGCAGGGAGCCTGCTTCTCCCTCTCTCTCTCTGCCTACTTGTGATCTCTCTGTGTCAAATAAACAAATAAATCTTTAAAAAATAATAAAATAAACTACTGATGCAACCATTTTACATGAATTTAATAGGAAATACACTAAATGGAGCAAGCTTACGTCCAATTTGGAGTTTTATTCTCCTTTTTCCGGGTACCAGAATAACTATGTAAAATAGTGGTCAAGAGTGTGGGTCATGGAATCAGATTGTCTGCTGGTAAACACTGAATCTACCACTGTCTGGCGTGGGATCAAGTTACTTAAACTCTTTGGGCCTCTTTTTCTGCATCTGTGTGTGTCACAGGCATTAAAATTATGTCAATACATATAAACCACTTTGTATAATGCTTGACAGGTAACTATTGATTACCAAGTGTGGATTTACTGTGAAGCTAATGAAATGTAGCTTTAGGGGACCTCACTTGCACAGGCTCTTTCTGAGGTCTCACGATGAGCTTTAGCGGAGTGTTCACATGCATTTTTTTCCTAGTTTTGCAAAAGAAAAATATTTTAACTGTACTCAGTTAAGGCTGCTCTCTCCATGTCAAATTCCACTGTTCCATTTTCTCTTGTGTTTGGAAGTGCTTGAGTGTCCACCAGTATTTTGGGATCTAGCTAAGGGGAAGTTGATCTGAGGACACTGAACTGAACTGGGGACACTGTTTTAACTGAAATTTGGAAACAGGCAAATATTATACATTAGGATTGATGTCTTATTTAAGAAAAACTTTATCCAATCTTTTCATGTATTATGATATCCAGAATAAGTTGTAAAACTGAAAGAAATGTTTTAAGATACCAACCCTTTTTTAAAAAATGATAAGCCATGCTACAGGAAAGACTAAATTTTTAAAAATTCTATGGGAAATTATGTTACAATATTGTAATCTCGTGAAGAGGTAATCAGAGAGTTTGAAGCCATAAACATTGGCAAAAAGTTTTATGACCATGCATTAACAGTTTATTAATAAAAATTTCTTGCTGATTTGATACAAAATATTGACATTGACAAAGATAACATAAAACGTAAATATGCTTCTGTAATAAGGAAACAGACAAGCTAATTACTCAGTACGGCCAGTTTTCAGTGATGCCCTTCAGTTTTACAGCTCATATTGTGAATGAGAAAGGTAACGAAGATCCTTGTAAGTGGAAAAGGAAGACAGAAGAGTTAGAGTTGAGAAAGATTTGAAGATTCTACAATGCTGGCTTTGAAGATAAAGAAAGGGGCCACGAGCCAAGGAATGTAGTGGTCTCAGGAAGCTGGAAAAGGCAAGGAAATATCATCCATAGAGCTTCCAGAAGGAATATAGCCCTGTCGACACCTTGCTTTGAGTTTAGTGAGACTCTTTCAAATTTTTGGCCCCCAGAACCGTAAGATAATAAATATGTGTTGTTTTGAGCCACTAATTTGTTAAAGCAGCAATTTGAAAAGAATATGGGAATGATGTGATTGTCATGGATAGTTCATGAAAGGAGACGCCATGTTCCCCTGATTTTCTTTCTTTCTTTTTTTTTAAGATTTTATTTATTTGTCAGAGATAGAGAGCACAAGCAGGCAGAGTGGTAGGTAGAGGCAGAGAAAAAAGCAGGCTACCTGTCAAGCAAGGAGCCCAATGTGGGACATGATCCCTGGGATCATGACCTGAGCCAAAGGCAGCCGCTTAACCAACTGAGCCACCCTAGTGCTCCTCCCCTGATTTTCTTTAAGCTTTGTCACCATGCCATGAGGAAACAGAAAGACCACAGAGAGCCCACATACGCAGGCACTGTGGCCACCAGCCTCAGCTAACGTCACAACGCACTCCAGACATGTGAACTGAGCACACACAGGATGACTCCAGCCCCAAGCACCATCTCAATGTAACTTCATGAAAGTACCTGAGAAAGGATTGTGTCGCTGGGCTCAGCAGACCCTAGAACAGTGAGTGATGATAATAAAATGATTGTCATTTTAAGCCACTAAGTTTTAGGGTGATTCACCTCAAAATGATAAATAACTAGAACAGTTAATATATGTAAACTTTTAAAAATTTACATTTTTCTTGATTTGCTTCATATTAAATAAATATTCACTTTCATATCTGATTTCGTATTTGTTAATTCTACTCTTTTGGCTAGAGAGAACTCCTCCCAATTGTAAAGCTTCAACTCATCCTTAACAATTTGGTTCTGTTCTTGCATATAGCCAGAATTTCTTATTCAGAACGTGGTTAAACAGCATAGTAATATATGCAATTAGGCAGACCTGAGGATCTTGGTTATACAGCTATCTTTCTTTTTAGAAATTAAAAAAACAAAAACCTTCATTTTGAAGATACTTTAAAGCATTAACAAAAGCAAAATTTAAGCTTAGATTACTTATTCATATTTTAAATGTCAATTGCCTTTTCATTTGAGATCAAAATAAGAGATAATTACTTTCATAGAATATGAAAACTTCCTTTAGGATTAAGATGACATATTCAACAGATGTCTCCTCGATGATTCTTTGCTGACAGTATCAACTTCCCATAGCACTGTGATGGCAAGAAAAGACAGGAAATATCAGACTTAGATTATGGTTCTCAGAACAAATCATAAAAGAATAATGTGTTATGTAAATAATAACATAATACAGCCTGGGTCATTTAAAATATATTTGCTTTGCGACAGACCCGCCATTTTGAAATAATCAGCTCTGATTTCAAGCATTGCCATATTATCAGCAGCATGTTCCTTTAGCAGACTCTTGATGCCATGTCAAAGCTACTCCATTTATTTCAACTGACTTTTAGCATAACAGAAAGGGTTCTGGATACTAAAGTAATGACTTGGGACACTGAGGTCAAATGCACATTGAATTCGAGGGCTTCAGAGATGGTTTGCATGAGGCTATCTCACTTGCAGGCTAGTGGAACCGGGAGGGCCTAACCTGGCTGGCTGGAACCCCTGCTGTGCTCATTCAGAAGGTCTGTATGATGTGGGTAAGCCCCACAATTACAAGACTGAACACATCACTATCTGGGAATTAACTGTATTATGAATGTCACTAATCTTGCATTGATAAACACTCCCTTGGAAAGATACAACATGCTTCCATCATTGACAACAACAATAACAAGATATCTATTTGTAAATAGATTATAAAAGTTGAAATTGCAAATTTCAGATTTGGAGTTTGTCCATGAGAAAGTCACAAAGGAGAACCTATGATATATTCACTCATTTATTCTACTGATTGCTTGAAGAAAGGGATTAATTGTCTGTGTTATAAATTATCTCATTCTTTCAAGTTCAGATTAAAAAAATGAGCATTTGGTTGAAATAGCTGAATCACTTCAGGATGGCACCCCAGGTTAGTTTATGCTTGCCCTGTTCCTTTCCCTCCAGCAAGCATTCCTGTCCCCTTTGCCAGGTTCTGCCAGCAAGGTTAATCTAAACAGGAAGTTTAGGGCTGCAAAACACCTCAATGACAGAAAATAGCCAAGGCATGGAGCCAGAAATAGTGAATGGAGAGAACAGGGAATGTGGCATTATGTCACTTTTACCAGTCCTGACCCTGAGGTTCTTTCCTTTCAGGGCTGCTTTCTACCAAATTCCTTTGATAAAGTTAGGGATGGTCCCTTCTTTTCTCTCCAGAAGTCACAACATTGTACAAGTCCTAACAGGGAAGGTGTATACAGTAGAAGTACGTTTACAAATGTTTTTATCTAGGGGTACCTGGGTGGCTCAGTAGGTTAAGCGCCTACCTTTGAGATCATGATCTCAGGGTCCTGGGATGGAACCCCATGTTGAGCCCTATGTCTGACTCTGCGCTTGGCAGGGAGTCTACTTCTCCCTCTGCCCTGCCCCAGGCTTGCTCATGCTCTCTCTCTTTTTCTCTCGAATGAATGAATGAATGAATGAATGAATAAAATGTTTTTATTTAATCTTTACATATGAGAAGAAACAATTACCCCCTGGTGATTATTCCTCCCTATTTGTTTTTTGAATTGGAAAATCGAGGTTCAGGACAATTCACATTATTCAGGGTATTTAATGTGCTATTTCTATTATGTAAGAAAGCTGGGACTGAAAGTCAGGTGTTCTGATTCCTTGCTTTTGATTCCTTGTTCTGATTCCTTCCTTTTGCCTTATACTTCAGAAGTACCAGGGCATATTCTGGGACTCTGTTTTATTGACCTATTTTTGTATCCCTGAGGCCCGGTACCAGCCAGGCATTGAGTAAACATTCACTAAATGTTAAGTAAAAAGTTAGGATTTATTGTTTAATACTTTCTCTTGTGAGGAGAAAGATGCTATTGTTATGCCCAGATTTTGAAATCCCCGAAGACCACCAGGGAGCCGAGTCCCATGCAAAAGCAAAAGAGCCTTTATTCAAGTTAGCTCGAGCTCAGTCTCCCACACCCACCGACACAGTGGTGTGATGTAGAGAAAGAGAGAGAGTTTCGAAAAGCGTCACAGTTTTATAGGGGTCAGTGGCCAATGAGATTGTAACACACACAGAAAGTTGCATAGTCATGTTAGGCCACACACATGTGGCCAATTGAATTACAATTTACCCTATGGTAGCTATTTGAGCTAGCCTATCACTCTGGTCAGAATTGGCGCACAAATTTGGCGGGCAAAAGGCGGGGTTTACATTCTTTGGCGGTTAAGGGTTCCGCATTCCTATTGGCTAACTCTAACTCAAGGGCGGGCTGGGCAATATTCTGACATGGGGGTTATACACAAGATGGCGGGTGTAGCACAAAACAGAGTTAGCCTTGCTCTGCTCTTTCACTATCTAAACAGTTGTGAGGGAATTTTGATGCCTTATGAAGTTCAAGAAGTCCCAAGTATACAGCAGGAAGGGAAGCAGTTTTCAGAGGTGCTTGTGGATTTTCCTTCCAAGGTAGAAATCTTAAGTGTTGAGTGGTTTGAAGGACACTCCTCAGCAGTCAAGGATTCACTGAATGAAGGCATTATTTCTGCGGGTGTGTGACTGCTTATTTCCTGCTCCGTGCTCCCCTTCTAGGTTCACAGTCTCAGATGTCACTGAGGACAACAAGTTCCCTGTCTGTCCTTCACGAGATTACTGGGGACAGGGTTATCACCCAATCCCACTCTGCTGTAGGAGACCAAGTATCTTATAATGAAATAAATCCCTTCAAAGTCTTTCTTGAGGAACCGCCAGATGTCTGATTACCTATCTCATATGCGTGCCTGATGTAGGAAAGTCACCCTCAAGAAAGCTTAGGAAGGACTGAACGGTAGCTGACAGGTGCCTAGGGGAGAATGTCCTTTAAATAAATAAGACCCACATCTGTAGCAAAGTAAACCAAAGTGATAAGGACAGAAAAATAGAGCCTGGAGAAAGTCTGTCATTAAAAAAAAAATGAAAAATGAAAAAATAAAGGCTGTAATAACAAACAACCAAAAAAATCAGCAGAACGAAAGGAGAAAATTTGCATCATTTTCTCCCCCAGCGTATCACCTTGTCGAAAGGAGGTGTTTTGAAACAAAGGATGATGTTAGAATAGTTATACTTGACCAATATTTTTTAGTGATCCTTTATCTTAAAAAGGTAAGTGGACTGAAGTGGATAAAGGGCTCCATATTGGACAATTTGATCAGTCTTTTCTCCTGTACTCAACAGAGCCTTAGAAGACCAGGAAACTGAACACCACTTAGCAAGCTTTCTTGTCTATTCTTAGAGAGCTGCTCGCCATTCAAAAGGCTTCCTGATAAAAGATACCAAAAAAAAATACCAATTATGAAATATCATATAGTATACATTTTGTATAACTTTCTAACAGTGATCTCAGCCAAAGGCAATTTCTTGATCTCCTCCTTTTTGTCTTATGCCATCTCTATTTAAAAAAATCTTCTACCACATAATTTTACATTTCCTCTTTCACATCACTTATTTTATATCTTATGTTCCTTTTCTACCTTTGCCCTCCTACTTGAAAAAAGTCCCCAGCCTCCTTTATGTTTTGGCCACAAACTCTCCTTACTCTTATGGTGCATGTTTTCTGTCCAGCTGTTTTCTGTCTCTCTCTGGAGCCTCTTTATATACTGCAATGAGCTGTCATCTGTGTAATTCTAATCTTAGTTTTATTTTTCATGTTAACTGCATACCCTCATTTATGTTTTTCAGCATAGATTTCCAGCAAAAAAGTTTATGTCAAATAAAAACAATAGTTTTAACAATGTTTAAAAGATCACACAACTATTTCACAAAATGAGGCAACCTGTAAACCATTTAAAAGTAATCTGTTAATGTAATTTTATTTCTTTTCTAAAACCCTGAACAAGGCCCTATCTCCCTGAAATAGGAGGATTTGCTCTTACAGTTCCCCTTTCCCCCAGTTGCTCTGCGCTCCAGACTCTGGTGTCTAGTCCCAGCTGATATGTAAAGGGATCTGTTTCTAAAATTCTTCAGCTGCTCTGGAAAGAAGATAAAGCTGCTTCTAAAGCTGTGTTGTGTGCCTTCTCGTGTTTTACAAGTAACAAAACAATTCACAGAAAACATGCAGAAGAGCAGACAGGAGAAATCTGTTCCTTGGGTTTGATTATTTAGATTAGAACTCAAGAATATGCTATTTATTGGTATGTGTATTTGGCTAAGGGTGGGCCGGGAACTGAGGAAGAGAGAGTAAAGATGGTAACCATAAATATTAAAAAGGAATCCCTTACATACCCCAGAGATGTTCTGTGTGATGGTTTCTCTGGCCTAAGGCATCCTTTGTTCGAGTTTTTGCTCCATCTCAGAAGAGGTGTCACTTCTTAATAATAACATTAATTATAATGGACAATAAATGATAATTTATGGGTGACTGAGGACCAAGAAGCCTCTGGGAGTTTTCATTAAAACAACAGCACAATTACAACCTCTGGAGGCACGATATTATAATTATTAAATGTTTATGTGCTCTCTCAGTATGTGCAGGTTAAGTTCTTCTTTTAAGTCTCCCCTTGTGCATTTATTTTTATTACAGAAAAATCTCAAGGCACATCAAATTAAAAAGAATAGTTACAACACTCTCGTACTCGTCAACCCATCTTCACCAACTCTTAACTTTTTGCCCATCTCATTTCATCTATCTCCTCCATTTTTTTCCTCTTGGTATGAAAAACTTTAAAGCATATACGAGAGATGAGAGCATTTTACTTGTATACATTTCAGTAAGCACCCCAACAATTTTATGATAACTTGATTGGTTACAGCAAAATGGACCCGCAGAACAAAATAAAGGTTTTCTAGCTATCACAGCTCTCTGGAGGGAAGAGTGGCAAACTGCACGGGCCGGTGAAGGTGGGGGTGGGAAGGCCTAAACCCCAGGGTCAGGTCTATAAATTCCTTCGGTGCTATCAGGCATGCGCAAACCAGACCCCAGAGTTGCTAAGGCCCCAAGGAAGATAGAAGCTCTGGATAAGACGAAGGCCAATCCGAGGGCTCGAAGACTAATCGGCCAGCCAATCCGGATTCGAGATTGCATCAGATGCTTCGCGTTCTGATCGCTCTACCAGTATCCAATCGGAGAGCTAGCTGCTTTGGGCGGACTTTTCAAAACAGCAAAAACAAAACAAATGGGGACCTTTAAAAGGTGCAATGCGACCAGAAACTATCTCCTTCCGCCTCTCAAACCTATCACTCCTTTTCCTTCCCCCTCTCCGGATCAATCGCAGAAAGCCGACTCCCAGATTCCACCCTCCGCCCTGGGACCGAGAGGGAGGGGGTGGCCGGCCAAGCAAAGGCGAGGGGAGGAGGGCACAAATCCGGCTGGGGACACTAGCATAGGGGCGGGACTCTTTTTTCAAAGTCTTTTGCGGAAGCTGTGGATCCCTCCGCGGGGAGTCACGTGCCCCGCCCCCTTGGGGGCGTCGAAAACTCAAAACAAAAACAAGGGGTTAGCTTTGGCCTCCGCTGTGAAGGCAGCGGTGCCCGCAGAGGGGCAGGGTTCGAGGGGCCGGTGCTGCGCCCCAGCTGGAGGGTGGGCGCACTGGGAGCAGGATGAAGATCGGGCTGTGAGGCCAAGGCGGCGGTGGCAGGGGGGTGGGGGAAGGGTCGGATGCCGGTCCGGGGACACCGCTGAGGCGGCGGGTCCCCGACCTCCGGAGACAGGTTCGGACGCCCCCGCCGCGCCCAGTCCTCACCGGACCGTGACGCCGCGGGCTGGTGGAGGCGCGTCTCCGGCACGGTGAGTGGGCTCGCCGGGGATTGCGGGGTTTCTTTGTTCGTGATTGGGACTTGGTGGGGGGGGGGTGTCGGAGTACCCACTCCTCCGCCTCGGGAGAGACTCACTCCGGTCCTGCCCTCAACCGGGGGAGTGGCGCTGGACGCGGAAAGACGTGGAAAAATGTTGGGAGGTAGGAGTCGAGTCGAAGAGGCTGAAGACAATTCTTTGGTTGCAACCTCCTCCCGTTCCCCCCTATTTTGTCACGGGGGCTCGCTGGGGTGGTGCTTCCTGGATTGACAGCCCCGGGGCGCAGCACAGTTGAGGAACCTGGGCATCCGTGGATGGGCGGGTGTTGTCCGGGGACGGGGTGGCCGGACCTCTGTTCCCTGATTGATGGGCGACGCCACCCTCCAGCTCTCTCGGATCGCGCTCTAGCCACTCGGGTGGATCCGGAGTAGGCTCGGCCGTAGCGGATGGGGAAGGCTTGGGGGCTGGACTCCAGCGAAAGGGGCTTCTGGAGCTTGGCTCCCCGGGAGAGGCGGGGCTCGGCAGTCTCCTCCCTGCCGTTCTTTGTTCAGTCGCGAGACTCTCTCTCTCCTCCCCCCCATTGTGCAAAGCGCCCACCCCAAGCCCCAGGGCCTAGCTGTCCCGGGTGCTTTCTGTGGAGAGAAGCCCCTCCCCCCCACGGCTTCAGGTGGGGCGGCCGTCCGGACAGAGCGGCCCCGGGACGGTTTCCTGTTTGTGAAACGGCCGGGAGGCCGGGGCTGGCCGGGGCTGGCCGGTCTGACCCAGCGCTGGCCGGCGGACCAGACCGCGGCCCCTCCTCCTGCCACACCTCCCTGGAGGTGGGGGAAGATTGCGCTGGGGTTCTGGAGGACGTGACTGATCCCCTCACCCCCTGCTCGCCGGGGTGTGCTGGGGCGCCTCTCGCTGGAGGTATTGGCACTAGCTCTTCTCTGCCCACTCCCCCCTTCTCCCTTACCCCCAGGATACCCTCTAACTGCGTGATGTCTTTGCTGCAGATGAAGGATTTGGGGACGGAGTATTTGGCGAGTCGTGAAGGGGTCCAGCTCTTCGGATTGTTGAGCCTCTATCTAGAACAGGAACAGAGATTCCAACCTCGAGAAAAAGGGCTAAGCTTGATCGAGGCTACCCCGGAGGTAAGCTGCCATAAAAGAGATCTTTTTTCTCAAGCAATTGATAGGGCTTATTTCTCCCCTAGATGAATCAAGATTAAAGGATGCAAAGTTTCTTAAGACCAAAATTTGTCTTCTAGAATACTAAGGTAAATCAGGGTTATGCAAGAATGAGAGTGATACTAACTCGAGAGAAGTGTTTCTTCAGATGTGGCACCCCCAAGCTGCAGTTTCTGGGTAGGAGACTCCCTGGGAACTGAGTAGTTCATTTGTGGAAATACCCTCTGGCGTGAGGTACTTCATAGTAGGCTCTTAGATTTTTTTTTAAAATAAAACAGACTGTCTCTATTATAGGGGAATTCTATATTTGCTATAACCCTCTGGAAGTGTCACAGCAGTTCACTTTATATTGGATTGCTAAAGCTCTTTTATGCTGTATATTTTTAAAAAGTCATGGTATATATGTGTGTCTTGTATCTGAAAAAGTGTATTATTGCTCAAATGATACCACTCTTTCCTCCTATAATCTTGAGGGTTAAGAAAAAAAAAATTATTCGATTTTTATTGTGTGTATTTATCCGTCTATTTCTAAGAAAGTCATAACTTTGGCTCTTGGTTTTTATTTTAGGATGAGAACACTTTGTGTCCAAGATTGAGAAATGCCAAAGTAGAAGATTTAAGGAGTTTAACCAACTTTTTTGGATCTTGCACTGAAACTTTTGTCCTGGCTGTCAATATTTTAGATAGATTCTTGGCTCTTATGAAGGTATTCAGTCATTTTTGTATATGCATCTTTATATTTCTAAACCTAGTGCTCAGCACAGTGCCTAGCATACAAAGGTTCGATAAATGTTTGACAAGTGAATGTAATTATGTCACTACATAGAAACATTTTTAATTGGAATTGTGATCTTCAGTGCCAGAGTGAGAGACTACAGAATTAACTGTGTTGTATTTTATGTTTTGCTGTTACCGTTTATATACCTTCTCTTTGAAAATGTGACAAAACGGAGACCACTGTTTTTAGGTATTACCTACATCCTGCATACTTATACGGTCCTCAAAATAAGGTTTTTATATTTTTATCTCCCATCATGTTTCTCTTGGAGCTTAGTTGTTTTTAATACCGAAACATGACAAATGGAAGTATAAGAGTATTCTAAAGGTGACCTACTGCCTTCCCTGTGAGAAGTCTTTTCAAAGCAGGGAGCCATAGCCTTATTAACCAGCAACTGTTAGAAAAATGTAGTGATTCTTCTGCCAATAGGATTGCTGTCAGCTGCTGGGTCAGTTTTCAGGACACTGAAAAGAAAAGGGCAGCCATCTGTCCACGGCAGCTTTTACATATGCTCTGCTCTGCACAACTGATGCAATATTTCTCTTGGGCAGATTTGCACTGAAATGTGGGATGATACTTAAATAGAGAAGATAAAAAGATGGGTTGCATGTATTACGGTTGTATCTAAAGAAGTTTATATTGTCTTGGTGTTGAAAGGCTTAATTTATTTTGGATGAGAGTGTACTATTACGAATTTCATATTTGAAATACAAAGTATGATTCAGTGTTAGAAGCCTGCCTTTTGGGGTGCTGGGTGGCTCAGTTGGTTAAGTGTCTGCCTTTGGCTCAGGTCCTGATCTCAGGTTCCTGGGATAGGGCTTCCTGCTCATGGGGGGGAGTCTAGTCTGCTCTTCCCTGCTCTCCCCCTGCTTTTGCGGGCTCTCTGTCTCTCTCTCACTCTCTCAAGTAAATAAATAAATCTTTACAAAAAAAGAAAGAAAGAAAGAAACCTACCTTTTGAATTTGCATTTAAATTACTTAATTTAAATGCTTAAAATGCCCTTTTAAAATGGGAAGTTAACTCAGTTTAAAATGTAAAAATGATTAAGTATAATTGTGAATAAGGCTAAGTACTTGAAGCAGCTGGATTGTGTTCTGTCTTGAGTTAAGGACACCATTATAATACTCTTTTAAGTGCCTGCTTTGCTAAATCAGAGTGACGGTTCTTAGAAGAAGCCTTTGTTTTTTGTTTTTCAGGTGAAACCTAAGCATTTGTCTTGTATTGGAGTCTGTTGTTTTTTGCTGGCTGCTAGAATAGTTGAAGAAGAATGCAATATTCCATCCACTCATGATGTAATCCGGATTAGTCAATGTAAATGTACTGCTTCTGACATCAAACGGATGGAAAAAATAATTTCAGAAAAATTGCACTATGAATTGGAAGCAACTACTGCCTTAAACTTTTTGCACTTATACCATACTATTGTCCTTTGTCATACATCAGAAAGGTCAGTGGGGTTACAAATAAAAATTTTGTACTTCAGCATTGCTGTAGCTAACAGTTACAATGCCAGTGAAATTGATACTTTTACTCCTCTAAATTTTCAACCTGGACTTTAAACAGCAAATTCTTAAAATCATTTAAATCTTTGGAAGTTTAATAAATAAATATTTTGTCTTATCTTTTCATTGTATAGGAAAGAAATACTGAGTCTAGATAAACTAGAAGCTCAGCTGAAAGCTTGCAACTGCCGACTCATCTTTTCAAAAGCAAAAGTAAGTTGATATCTTGCTTACATATATCTCACTGTTTCTGTTTTGAATTTTTAAAAGCTGCTTTTTCTTTTTCTTCTTTTTTTTTTAGCCCTCTGTGTTAGCTTTGTGCCTTCTCAATTTGGAAGTAGAAACTTTGAAATCCATTGAATTATTGGAAATTCTTCTGCTTGTTAAAAAACATTCTAAGGTAAATTATCTTCAGTTCTTGTTCCTTAAAGCAGATCTCTCTCTTGATGTTTCTTTTTTTTTTCCCCTTGTGATTTAAACATTAAGTAATACTTTATGGGTCTCTTAACTTTTATACTTTTTTCTTGTATCTCAAGTGTTTAAGTTTTCAAAATACAGCTTTGTTGCAGACAGTATAAGCTGCAAGGGGAGCCTGATAACTTAGCCTAGCTTCTCTCTGTGTTCAGATGTTGTCCTTTCTTTGGTATTCTCACCAGTTGGTGACTCAGTGGTCCACATTGCTACATGCACATTGTTTTAAAATACATACTAGTGAGGCACCTGGGTGGCTCAGTGGATTAAAGCCTCTGCCTTCAGCTCAGGTCATGATCTCAGGGTCCTGGGATAGAGCCCCTCATCAGGCTCTCTGCTCAGCAGTGAGGGCCCCCCCCGCCCCCCGCCTGCCTTTCTGCCTACTTGTGACCTCTCTCATTCTGTCTCTTTTAAAAAAAAAGATTTTATTTATTTGACATACAGAGAGAGCACAAGCAGGGGGAGCTGCAGGCAGAGGCAGAGGGAGAAGCAGGCTCCCCCCTGAGCAGGAAGCCTGTTGCAGGGCTTGATCTCAGGACTCTGGGATCATCACCTGAGCTGAAAGCAGACACTTAACTAACTGAGTCACCCAGTTGTTCCTATCTGGAAATAATCTTGTGTAAAAATTTATTCATTGAAATAAATTGGGGCACTCCTCAGTAGTGGAGGAACTGTGCTTTTTGAGGGGAAATTCCTCTTCTGTTATGTTGCTAACTTTTCCATTAGCATGTATCTGATGTCTTAATGTAAATGCATACTTTCAGCAATCCACACAATGCTATGTTATAGAAACCTAAATTGTGTTACATTCTTTTCATTGAGACTATTAAAGAATATACTTAATAATAGGTTGATTAACAAACCTAATGTTTTTGGGTCATTGTATTCTCTTAAAATAGGCAAAGATTTTTATTAGGTTCCATAAATTATTTATACCTATAGTGCACCTCCCTTAAACCATTGGTTACCAGATTTTGACCGCTGATTAGAATCACTTGCAGAGCTTTAAAAAAATTGTGATGCCCAGGTTACATTCCATATCAAGTAAGAATATCTGATGGTGGGAGCCAGGCATCAGTATATTTTAGGCATTATATGGTTCTAAGGTAGTTAATCTCTTCATTAAAATATTTTTTTTCCAGGTTAATGACACCGAGTTCATTTATTGGAGGGAGTTAGTTTCTAAATGCCTAGCCGAATATTCTTCTCCTGAATGTTGCAAACCAGATCTAAAAAAATTGGTTTGGATTGTTTCAAGGCGCACAGCCCAGAACCTCCACAACAGCTACTATAGTGTTCCTGAGCTGCCAACGATACCAGAGGGGGGTTGTTTTGATGAAAGTGAAAGGTAAGCAGGTTTCTTGATTAATTAGACTTCTCTATAGTAAATAATGCTGATTTTTTATTTTTATTTTTTTTATTTTTTAAAAGATTTTATTTATTTATTTGACAGAGAGACAGATCACAAGTAGGCAGAGAGGCAGGCAGTGAGAGAGGGAGAAGCAGGCTGCTGAGCAGAGAGCCGGATGCGGGGCTCGATCCCAGGACCCTGAGATTATGACCTGAGCCGAAGGCAGAGGCTTTAACCCACTGAGCCACCCAGGCGCCCCAATAATGCTGATTTTGTACTCAAAATGGAACTTGGGAATATTACAGGGTGGTAGAGAAAGCTCCCACTACAACAGCATCATTTCTCCGGGTGAGAAAAGTAGCTAGAGGTAAAGTAGCTGATGATTTAGAAGTATACCCCTCCATATCCTCCCTTTTTTTTCTTTATGAAAAAAAAAAAAAAGAAAAGAAACAAAACAGAATGTTATATATTACATCCCCAGGACTTGTAACTGGAAGTTTGTACCTGTTGACCACTTTGACCTGTTTTTATCCTCTGCCTCTGGCAGCCCCCAGTCTATAAGTTCTGGTCTTTGTTTTTCTCATTCTTAGATTCCACATGTAAGTGAGATCATACAGTGTTTGTCTTTCCTCTGTCTGACTTATTTCATTCCTTCCCTTTTTGAAAACTGGTGGTTTCACATCTCCCTTGCTCTTTGAAATATAGTTAGTTTGAAAACAAACAAAACCTGAAATGGCATTCTGGGCTTTTCAGGGATAGTATGAATTCCTAATATGGTGCCGTGAGAAGAGGCTGTGGGTTAAATGACTGGAAAATAAAGGGAACCACCACCACCACCAATGGGGCAGCCAGCTTCTTTAGATACTCTTACCGTTTTGTCAAATGCCATTGTCTCGTTCAGAGTTAATTTTTGTTCATAAAATGAATTTTATTTGGTTACTTTATGCTCTAGTGATAAAGAACAAGAAGTTTTATTTTTATAGCTTGCTGATTTCTTGGTTTGAGAGTATCGGGTACAATTATTAATGCAAGAGAGACAAAACCATGTGATGGGAGATACGTTGTCCTTTGTCTCCATTTATTGGATTTAAACTGCTTAGAATTGTACAGTTAGTTGTTGATATTTATTAATTGGTACAAGAAGAATAGTTTGGGGGAGCTTGCTTCTGGTGGGGAGCTCAGCAGGGGGCTTGCTTCCCCCTCTCTCTCTGCCTGCCTCTCTCCCTACTTGTGATCTCTCTATCAAATAAATAAAATCTTTAAAAAAAAAATAGTTTGGCAGATAGTAATTTGTCTAAACCTCTTAAAAAATCCATATTTTCTAAGGAGATTACAAATAGATTACAATTTATTTTAGGAAGTCCTTATAAGTTAAGTTTTGTCTCTGTAAAGCTTAAGTTTTGAATATAAAAATCCCGAGACTAGCGGTACTTGTTTGATAGTTTTATTTGGCTTTTAAAAATCTTAAGTATTTTCTAAATAATGGAATCTTCTTCTTGGTCTTTTTTCCTCCCTTTAGTGAGGACTCTTGTGAAGATATGAGTTGTGAAGAGAGTCTCAGCAGCTCCCCTTCCAGTGACCAAGAGTGCACTTTCTTTTTCAACTTCAAAATGGCACAGACACTGCGCTTTCCATCTTAGAAACTAATTGTTCTGTGTCTGAATTCAAAGTGTGTGTTCAGGTTTCAAAGCAATAAATGGGGGAGTAGGTAGTTTTCTGGTCCATCCCCCATCTAGGCAGAAATTGCAGACTGGAATACCTACCTTCTATTTATTCTTCAGATTAGATCTGGCCTATTTTCATATTTAATCCTAAGCCATCAAATGGGTTAGTGCCTCTTAAACGATTTACAATGTTTTACACATTGGCACTTTATTTTTCTCATTGATCATTAGCTATTTGTGGGAGGAGGGAAGGTGCTGATACCTTCAATTTGTTACTTTTCAAGAAGATTTTTAAAGATGAATAGTGTAGCTTATCTTAAACTTTTTATAAAGCCTTCACCTGTCTTTATTTAAACAGATTGGGAGTGTGCAAGTACTTCCTTAGCAGGGACCGTGGATAACTCTTTAATGGTTTATCATACATCTCCCCTACTTTCCAGTCTCAGAGAATATACTCTCCAATGTCATACACATTTTGTTGTTTCATTGTTCTTTAAGTGATCACTTACTATCTGATGCAGACTCTATAAACTTGGGAATTATAATACTGACATTTCTGTGAATTTTAGTATGTAGTGTGTTAATTGAAGTTTCTGCTGAAGCAGAAATACTTGACAGGCTATGGTTGTTAGATAGTTGTATTTTTAATGCCTAAGTATTGTCAGACTATAGTATTATTTTGATGTTATTGCAACAATCCATAATCTGTTAGTTATGCACGCACCTGTGTGAAAGCAGTGCAGGAAGTTGAAGAGAACTAGGTAACTGTGGAATTGATAAATGTTGATCTAGTAACATACTTTATTTCTTTTTCTTATATTCAAAAAGTCTGCATGATTATGTTTATTTCCTTTGTAATCACATTTCAAAAATAATGGTATTAGTACATGGGTGCCAAGACTGAACATGAAGGTAAAAAAAAAAGTGTTTGTTGTATTCTAGTTTTAAGCATATCTGTGTGGTGGTATAGCCATAAGAATAGGGATTTACAAACTCTGTACACATGAGATTTTTGTACAGAGAATTTTTTTAACTTTATAAATTGTATATGAAATGTAAATCTTAAAAAATGTACATAAAAATACTGTATTTTTTTACCCTGTGTGTGTGGTAGTCTAGTCATTGCATGTAAATATAATTTATTGTGTATTCTGTATTAGAAATCATACATTGATGGCTTACTTTTTTAATAGTAAGTCAGCATCCAGTGGATGTTTTCTGAAGTGGATCTTTTTGAAGTAATGATAGATTACAATTTAAAATAAAAATGTTAATGAATTGTACTCCTTGTTTGCAATTGTATCTTAATTTTTTGGTTCGAAAGAAAAAGTGCTTGCTGTGTTTCCATGGGAAGGCTTGAAGTGAGACTGGAGTGCCGCCGAGATAAGCTCTCTATCTGGTTACCACAAGTCCTCTAGGTAGTATTTCTTCATCACAGTTTGGCCCTCAGCCTTGGAGATACTGAAAGCAAATCTGTCACTTGAGAATTGACCTCTCTCTGGGGTGGACTCATGCGAAACAAAAGAGTGATGTATTGACCTAAAGGCCTGTTAATTGATAGTGAAAGGCAACAGGTATCAAGTACACCAGAATTCTTAGGTTGGAAGATCAATACAGTTAATTTCTGCAGACAGGCCATATTCTAATCAGGAGGCTGCTTGGCAAATAAACACGGTAAGTGTACTGTGATTGACCCTGCCAGCCTCTGGCTCTTTGAACCTCTCTTTCCAAGTCTTAGGCTTGTTTTGCAAGTCATGGTGGGGTTTATTTGGATGAGGGAACATATGTTCTCCCTCTGGTTTGATTTTGTAGACCTTTGTTTTCTCTAGCTGGTTGGAAAATCATATACTGAATGTGGTTTTCATGTAATACTAATAATACCTCTTCTCCCTTGGTGATATGGCCATGTTTTCCTAACTGTCCCAGTGGAGACTCTTGGCTTGAGGATGACCCTCCCCTTCTTATTAAGCCATTTGGGTAAATAGTAGACGGTATATTCTGCTTTCAGATTTTGTTTTGTTGAGATGCGAAAGTTTTTTGTGGCTTTCCAAATCTTAAAACCCTCTTCAGTTCCTCCAGGATTTGATTGCTTTTCTTAATAGATGCTCTTACTGTGTGAATCTACACACATCTGTTCCCTTTTATGGTTTTTAGCATAGTTGGTCTAGCCTTCTTTACTGAGCTCCCAACTTGTTTTTTCACAACTGGCTACCCCACCTGGAAGTTTCTGATTCCTCCCAAACCTGCTCTTCCTGTATGTTTATCTTGGTGGAAAGGTATTGTCTACTCAAGTGGGAAACATGCAGTCTCCTCATCTCCTCCCACCTGTTTACTGGACATTTCCATTTATCATTTATATGATTTCATTTATACCGTCTGGCTCTACTCTGTCTCCTCTTTTCTGCCACTGGCTTGGGTTCAGTCCTGTTCTCTTTATCGGCAGGGTCACCAGGGTATCTTAGTCATTTCCTAGGATGTGGCAGGCACACTTTGTAGCTTCTGCCATTCTGCAGGCTGTAGTATCACTGCCTGTAGATTCATTCTCCACCCGTTTGACCCTCAGGAAGTGAGATTGGACAACCAACCATATTTTAATCACCTGTCACACTCAGGTCAGCTATAGATGTATTAGTTGCAGAACACTTCTCATGACTGTTTTAACTGTTTTCTTTGTCCAGGACTTGACTTTTCCCTTCAATTCCTTTTATTTCCACACTAGGTTCTAATGATGTTCCTCCCTCTTGTCTCCTCTCTTCCCCTGTGCACATACAAATGGCCAGCTTATCTAGGTGATCCATTTTTATCAGACTCTTACAGGACAAAGACCATGTATTCCGCATTTGTCATTTCCGAACTGAGTTTTTCTAATTATTTATACCAGAAATGGGTCAACAACCGACCGTTCTTGTGTTTAGCAAGTCAGGTTGTGTGGTAGATAGTTTCCCAATAGCTATTGGGTCTTCCCATCCCTGTGCATACCCATTGCTCTTCCCATCAAGAGGTGGAGTCTGTTCCCCTTGAATTTCAGCTGGCCTTTGTCTCTGGTTTTGCTTACTAGAGTGGAAGAAGTCGTTGAATGTTCAACCCTATGCTTTAAGACTGGCAGCGTCCCTTTTATCCTTGGAGGCCAGCCACCATGCTGCAAAGAAGCTCAGGTTGGATTACTGAAAGATGAGAGACCACGTAGAGAGAGGCTCTTGAGGACGAGAGATCTTGGATGTTCTAGCTTGCAGTGAGGTATCCTCAGCTACAACACGTAGAGCTGAAGAACCTCCTTGCTCATCCCACTCAAGCCACAGACTCATGAAAACAATAAATTGTTTGAAGCCACCAGCTTTTGGGGTGGTTCGTTATACAGCAATGGTTAATCGAGACAGGTTGCTTGTTATTTATAGTCCAATGGTGGTTATCTGAGTGATGAGATTATAGGGGATTGTTCTTTCTAATAATGTTTATCTCTAGTTTCCATGGGGTTGGGCGAGCCTGGTGGTGGGTATTGAGGAGGGCACGTATTGCATGGAGCACTGGGTGTGGTGCATGAACAATTAATCTTGTAACGCTGAAAAAATAAACGTATTTGGGGAAAAAAAAACAAATGGATTTGAATTATTAGTGTTATTCACAGAATAAAGAATAAACTTGGATATGAATCCTATCCATTATATATATATCCATTATATATATATATCTATATTGCACCGTAGGAGTCATTTTACTTATCCCCCAGGTATCTGAGTGCCTCCTACATACCAGGCGCTACACTAGGAATTTGATACATAAAACCAAACACAACAGACCATGTCTCTGCCCTCATGCAACTTACATTCTTACGGTGGTAAAACCACACAATATATAAGAATATCCATTCTTATCCAATGGATAAGAATCCTATCCATTCTTAACCAATGCCTTGCTTGTCTGTCTCTCTGTGTGCTCACCTTACCTGTCTGATCCGAGAAGGCAGGGGCTGTTTGTCTTTCTTATTCATCCCTGAATCCCCCGCTTGGTATCTGGTCCAGACTCCTTCTCCAGCTGTTACTTACTGATCACTTAATATGTTTCAGGCACCTTGCAAGACTTATTTAATTTTTACCACAATCTATCAGACAAGTACTGCTATTGGTCCCATTTTACAATGAAAGAAACTAAAAGATTAGAGAAGTACTTGGATGACGTAGATGTGATAAGGAGCAGGGCTGAAATTCAAACCAAGCCTGTCTGCTAAACTCTAATGCTCTTTCTCAAACCACAATGTTAAAGTAATACCCAAATGTTGATGGTACTCATTAAACAGTTACTGAATGAATGAAATAAAGTTCTTATAAAGAAAACCCTACTCATTATACCAGTAAGATAAGCCACAGTAGTCTTCTCTCTGATTTTTAATGCTTTCACCATATAAAAAAGAAGTGGCTAAGAATTAGAGTTAAAATATCTTGTGGTGATATAAAAATTCAAGACAGTGTAGTGGTGGAGAAGATGAGGTCTCATTAAAAGCTGAGGATTTTAATTTTCCCCAGAAACTTCTTTGTGCTCAGGCATGTGGGCCCTTCCCAATCCCTAGTTCCTTTTTATGCTTAGATTATAGTTTATACTTTATCATTACCTTGGGTTCCAAGGCCCACAGTCATTCGATGTTCAAGGGGGTGGAACCTTGTATTAAGGACTGTTTTGTTAAAGGCATGCTTGCCCTTTGCCTGTCTTACTATTATCCAACATAACCATCATTTCCCACTTACTCATTTATGTTCTGGGATTTTTTCCAGTAATTATTTCATATGCCTGTGGTTTATCCCTTTGCCCAAACTCTAAGCTTCTCTTGAGAAGAGACCATGTGTTATGCTTCTTTTTTATCATTCATGGTGCCAAGTATAATGCTGGGTAAAATGTGTCAACATTTTTTCTACATGTATCCCACCTGATGGTGTCTTTGCCACTCCTGATTATAGTGATTCAGAGTTTGTAAACATGAACTTCCATGCATGCAAGGATGGATTCACCCTCTCCAAAGTTAGGATTTCACATCATTACTAAGGCATCCAGGGGGCCATTGCCCACTGCTACACAATTGTGCTCCTTCCTCATGAGTAAGACGTAGTGATCAGAAACACACACTCTTTAACCAGACGGTCCAGGTTTGATCCCAGTTTGGCCACTCAATATGTGACCTGACTGGCTGTTACCTAAAGTGTTTGTGCCTCAGTTTCTCTGCCTGTGTAAAGGGTCAATAACATTACTTACTTGTGTTGGACACAGAAATGTGCTGCCTAGATACCCCAGCTGTTGGGAGTGCTTTTGGCACAAAACCTTTAGAGAACAATCCCTTTGGGGCAACACACCCTGGGAGCAGCCCCACCTGAGGTCACGACTTGCCCAGGAGGGCCCACATCTATGACAGGTTAAGGTGAGAGGAGGTGTAAAGGTTCGGTCATGTTGGTCCAACACAGGACAATCTGATGGATCATTTTGGCCTCAGAGCTCCCCATGGGTTTGGCTGAGGCTGCCGTTGGGCCTACACTGGGGCTCACTTTCTTATACCCAAACTTGCTTCCTTTCCTTCTTTGCTGTGGATGTGGGTCCTGAGGGTGCTTCCTATGAACATCTTGTGCCCTGAACTTTGTCTCAGAGTCTGCCTCATGGACGTCATTGCCAACCAACATTGCCTTGTGGGGTTACTGTGTGTATTGAATGACATGATGGTACATGACAAAGAATTTGAAACAGTGCCTGATACACACCCAGTAACTATTAGCTATGATAATTATTACCCCACTTTTGCCCTACCTTCTTATTTCCCTAAAATAAGATTCAATAATTTATTCAACTATTATTGAGCTACTCCAATATACTGACTTTTGTTCAAGGACTGAGGATGCAAAAATGAATCAAAAAGTTAAAAATAGAACTACTCTATGACCCAGCAGTTGCACTATTAGGTATTTACCCAAAGGACACAAACAGTGATCTGAAGGGGCACCTGCACCCCAGTGTTTGTAGCCGCAATGTGTACACACACACACACCCCACACACACAATGGAATACTACTCAGCCATCAAAAAGAATGAAATCTTGCCATTTGCTACAAAGTGGTTGCAGCTAGAGGGTATTATGCTAAGTAAAATAAGTCAATCAGAGAAAGACAATTATATGATTTCACTCATGTGGAATTTAAGAAACAAAACAGGATCATATCGGAAGGGAGGGAAAAATAAGATGAAATCAGAAGGGGAGACAAACCATAAGAGACTCTTAACTATAGGAAACAAACAGGGTTGTGGAAAGGGAGGTGGGTGGGGGGATGGAGTAACTGGGTGATGGCCATTAAGGAGGGCACAGGATGGAGTGAGCACTTGGTGTTACATGCAACTGATGAATCACTAAATTCTACCTCTGAAACTAAAACCAAACCAAACCAAACCAAACCAAACCCAAGTCTTACCATTGAGATGCTCATACTCTGAATGCGAGGCAGATATACCAGTTACTATGCAATGTAGGAAGCACAATACTAGAAATATGTTCAAGGCTCAGTGTGCATCCGAGCCTTGCCTCTGAATGGATTCTCTAATCTTCTAGGTGGAACTAAAGAACATTTGGTGGGATTTCAGTCATTCCAGGGAGGCTCTGATGGTGTAGCCTCTCTCCTGTGCCCCTCACATCCCTGCTTCCCTCTAGTGGATTCTGTCATTCCCACTTTTAGAAAATCTTTCCTTTAGCTCAAGATTTTTGCATCCGATTACTGATTAAATGCAAATATCTCTAACAGGGTTTACACCTTAATGAGATTCAGAAATGATGGTTTGAGTACTTGTCTCCCTGTTAGTCTAGTTTTGGACAAGAGCCTGCGTTCGTTTGGGTACCTGAGGAAGCAGATGTTTAGATGAAGTCAGAAGGGCAGTGGGTTTGTTCGTGGGCGGTGCCTGCGAATGGGACCGTGGGAGAGAGCCCAGGGCTGCGATGCAGACCTGACAAAGACTCACCCAGCTTGGGTCTCTGGAGCACAAGTTGCCCGTGAGAACAGACCCATGTTGGGTGGAAACGGCCAGGTTTAGCACTCGAGTGCTCAATCACTGGCCACAGTCTGTTTCCGAAGAGCACGGCTCCAGCGTGAACGCTCAGGTGGGCTCTGAAGGGGCTGCAGCTGGAGGCTGTCTGCTCTGGCCTCCTCACAGCAGAACGGCGGGATCTTTCTGGAGGGAGAGCCACATGGTGCGACAAATACTTTCTCCGAATGTATTTGTTAATCTGGAAAAAGGATGTCCTGAGAACTGCAAAAATTCTTGACAAGACCACTCCGTCCAACTCCTGTACTAAGAGACTCGAGCAAATTTTAACAAGCTTCTAGCAGCTGAAGGCTGTGTCCCCGGGACAACCCAGCCCCCATGGCCGATGGTAGAATTTACTATTCTAGCCAGCACCTGACCTCCCTTTCCCATGGAACTTACCACAAAGGGCTGACAATTGCGAATCCCTTTTTCTAGCCCTTTGATAAATGCAGTATCCCTACAACTTGGGAGTGTCTTTCTCAACTATCTGAAAGCCATTCCTCTGTGATGTAATCATTAGGTAGGGTAGGGCCTCTGTCTCCCCCCCCTCCGTGGGAGGATAGTGTCCTAGCTTCCCTAACGGCTGCAGAGTGGACAGAGCTGGTGGAACCACATTTTCGCTCACCGACTCTGATTTTTCAATGAGCCTCCGCTCAGCTCCTCCTCCTGGTGTCTCTTTTCATCGCTTGAATTAATGTCTAGCTTTTTGTTTTTTTTTTAAAGTTTTTATTTATTTATTTGACAGAGAGACAGATCACAAGTAGGCAGAGAGGCAAGGCAGAGAGAGAAGGGGAGGCAGGCTTCCTGCTGAGCAGAGAGCCTGATGCGGGGCTCGATCCCAGGACCCTGAGATCATGACCTGAGCCAAAGGCAGAGGCTTTAACCCACTGAGCCACCCAGGTGCCCCTAAGTTTTTAAAAAAAATTTCTTAACTTATTTTATTTACATTCAATTAGTGAACATATAATGTATCATTACTTTCAGAGGTAGAGTTCAGTAATTCATCAGCATATAACACTCAGGGCTCATCACATGATGAGCCCTCCTTAATGCCCATCACCCCGTTACCCCATCACTTCCCCACCCCCCTCCAGCAACCCTCAGTTTGTTTCCTATTAGTTTTGCTTATCTTAGACAATACTAAGATCCGCCTTTCCTACCTCGGAAAGGCACTGTGAGGACTGAGCAAGTTAATGGAGAAAATAAAAGTATTTTGTGAACTGTGAAGCTCTTTGAAGCTTGTATTGTATTGTATTGAAGCACAAATACAAGTGGTTGTCAATGTGAAAGAATTGCGTGTATTTTCCTGAGATAGTTTTTTTAAAAAAATTCATCAAAATGCTTTTTCTGTTAATACATCTCCTTTCTAAAAACATAAACAATATAGAGAAAGTGATAATACCTACAATGCCATCCCTGGCAGATCCTGTCAACCAAATATTTATCATTTCATTCTTTTTAGGCAAGCATAAACATATAAGCTTTTAAAAAAATATATAAGTGGGATTCTACTCTGTATACGCTTCCATAACCCACTTTTGTCATGTCCCAATGTGTTAGGCGATTTGTCAGCGTTAACTGATAGAGGTCTCCTTTCTGATGGCTGCGAGTGTTTCATTGTATGCTCCTGTGCCTATTTAAGATCCGAGGATTTTGATGGGATGGGGGAGGGGGAGGTCAGACAGAGTGAATGGGATCATTAGATTCCTAAAGGGCTCAGAGGGTGGGGTCACTGTAGAAGAGAAGGGGGAGGGGAGGTAAGCATTGATCCCGAAAGCTGGGCTTAGAAAATAACTTGCTGCCTGCTTTCCAGATGGTTCTATTTGGCTCCAGGTCCCAGCTTGCCTGTCGTTGGGCAGCACACATGCCAAGCCACCAGGAGGCCAGGACGCCTTTTCCTAGGCTGTGGCAGGCAAACAACCATAGGGCTCTCCTTGGGCCCGGGCGGGCAAAAGGCTTTCCGCCCAGCGTTGCAGAAAGCCCTGCCTGCAGCTCTACCTGCCTGGCTCAAGCTCTTGTCCCATCTTGTACATTAAAGAGGAACAAGGTTGACGTGTCCCACAAAGGAAAGTTGATCAAAGGCTAGACAGGGTGCCAACTCTCAGAGGTGGTGCTGTGCCTGAACTTGGGGCCTGCCCCCAGGAGCAGACATTTATCTTGGTTGCTCCAGGGAAGTCTTTCATCCTATTTTTGGGTGGGAAGCCTGGGCAGAAGAAGGAGGGGACGATGACAGGGAGTCACATTTTACCTGCTTCCACACTTCTGGTATACCAGCTGCCAGAATTCTTCCCTTTTCCCCTCCCCACCCTTATTCATTTTTCTTAAATTGAAAAGATTTGAGTGCATAACTTTTATGGAAAAAACTGAAAATACAAATCTAAAGGTCATCCATTATGTATCCATTCTAATGCCACGAATGTCTTCGTGCTATCACCTGCCAAGGGCTGTCTCAGGGATTAGTATCTTTCTCGTGGTTTCAGAGTCCCTTTTTCATTTGCATCTTACACTAAGCAGCTTTAGGGCATGACGGCACAGCTGCTCAACAGCTGTGACCTAGACTTAGGGCAGGAATCCTCTTTGAGGTTCAGTGACATAGCTTCTGTATGTGGTTTCCAGGGCCCTGAGATTTCGGGGACAGCCAGGGCTGTTCAAGCAAGGAGTGAGATGGTCCTACAGGATATGTTTCTCTTCTGTCCAGGGAGCAGAGAGAACTTGGTTTGCTTACCTGCGGCCAGTCCCAGCATGTCTCAGAAATGCTTTCCCTTCCTTTCTTTTTTTTTTTTTTTAAAGATTTTTATTTACTTGACAGAGAGAAACACAGCGAGAGAGGGAACACAAGCAGAGGGAATGGTAGCGGGAGAAGCAGGCCCCCTGCCGAGCAGGGAACCCGATGCAGGGCTTGATCCCAGGACCCTGGGATCATGACCTGAGCCGAAGGCAGACGCCCAATGACTGAGTCACCCAGGTGCCCCTTCCCTTCCTTTCTTGATGCTACTAGAAGAATGTGAGAAAAGATGGCACAGAGGAATGCAGACCTAATTATCCATTTTCTCAAATCGTTAGTACCCACTACTCCTGGTTTGTTTAAATCAACGAGGTTTTGCACTGTCGAAGGGCAAATAACTTACCATAACCAAAGCCATGCTTCATGCTCATTAGATATTTGTAGATCTATCAAGTTGCAGAAGCTAGAAAGGGCCCCCAAAATGCTAGAGGGAAACTGGCTACACATTAGGGCCATGCTCATGGTGACAATATTTTTATGGGGTCACCGTGATATGGGAAACAAAGGCAGAAGAAAAATTATTAAATTTCCTTACTATCTACAGCCCATTGACAAGTCCTTGAAACAGGCAGAGTGACATTCCTCTAGGGACTCAACTGCCTCAATGTGGACACTTTGCTAAGGGCAAAAGGCAATCCTAGCCCGACCCCCCACCCCTCCCCAGGTTCCTGTAAGTCTACCTTAACTTATACAACTTCCTTTATCTCAACCCTTCAAGACACACGTGCTAGCAATCTCTCCCCCAAGCGCATGACCCACTGATATACATTTGAAGGGTCTCATGACTAAGGTTTTATTAGATGATAATAAATGACCTTTTCCCAACAACAGCTAGCCCTCTCAAGGTCCTGAAAACCTTGCTTCCAAAATTCCTTAGAGACTTACGCTATCTCTAACCCCCTCCCGACTTGAAAGTACAGAACGGGCCACTCCTCGTGACCCCATTGCAGCTCCAGGTTTGCACCAACGATGTCGCAAGAAGAACTTCCTAGCCATCGGCTTTGAACCCTAGCATCTTTCCTACATCAACCAAAGTCAAGGTCAGAATACCAGCTCTGTAGGCCCTGAGCTAGAGTCTAACACATGGAATGCAACAGCCTCTTAATGAAAGGAAATGGCAGTACCAACTAATTAATTTATATTAGAAGATTTCCCTTCCTTGGATCCAGAATGTTAATGTCTGCCATCAAACACATGCCCTTCCTGCTAGCAGACTACCCAAGAAACTGAGCGTGGACTGAGAACAATGGGTTTGGTTCTGTGCAACATCCCATGCAGCCCTGATGAAATTTGGTGCATCAGATTGTCTCCAAGCAGCTTTCTGCAGTTAATGTGATGGGACTTAGCTGTTTTGCTGTGTGTAAAACTCTCCTCATTCATTTCCGTGGCTATGAGGAGAGTTAATATCACCCATTACATTTTGATCTGATTATATTACAGAAGATTGCAAGCCCCCTACAGGAACTTCATATCTTTCCTTGAAGTCCTGAGGGCCCCAAGCAATCATTTCAAAACCTACTCTGCTCTCCCAGACGTGCTTTAGTAGGAAGTCCTGGGAATTCAGTAGCATTATTTTTCTAGGAGACTTTCTAGTGTATTTGTAGAATTGCAATTTTAAAGATAGTTTGGAATTTCCATATACATCAGGGTTTTCTTTTTTTTAAGTACTAAATATAGAGGATACAAAGATAGACACACGTATTGGTTTTCTTCCTCTACTGATAACAAAGACAGGAAAAAAAATAAAAGTTTCAGAAATAGGAAATGCACAGGACTGAGAGGAATGCAAAAACCCTGGGAAGGGAAGCAAGAGAGAAGGAGAGAAAACTGCAGATGACAAAAGATGAAAGGAAGGGGGTGTAGGGAGGATGAAAATATGGACGAAGCAGAATTAGCTGTGGCTGCCAGTGCGGCCAGGCAAATTCAGTGTAGACAGCTGTTGGGAAGAGCCTAACTGGGAGTGAGGAATCTGGGGTGTTAGTCCTGTATCTGCCAAGCTGTCCGACTTAAGCAAGTTACTCTACTGCTTTGGAGCTGATTTTCCACTTTATAAAGTGAAGAAATTGGGCAAGGTGACTTTCTGAGGTCCACTGTAGCTTTGTCATTCTCATTCCAAAGCTTAAGAAGAAAATGCTAAAGCAACTTAAGACTCTTGTGTTCTGGGGCCCCTGGGTGGCTCAGTGGGTTAAAGCCTCTGCCTTCAGCTCAGGTCATGTTCTCAGGGTCCCTGGATCAAGCCCCGCATTGGGCTCTCTGCTTGGCAGGGAGCCTGCTTCCCCCTCCCTCTCTCTGCCGGCCTCTGCCTACTTGTAATCTCTCTCCTCTCTGTCAAATACATAAATAAATAAAATCTTAAAAAAAAAAAAAAGACTTGTGTCTGGGAGAGCGTTTCTCAAATCCTAGATCAGAGGACTATCATTATTTCTAGTTGTAATCTTCTTAAAGATTATATCCAGGCTTTGATCCAGTCAAGTCTGCCTTGAGCTTTGTTAATTTTTACTTAGAAGGACAGAACTGATAAATGATTATATAAATAATTACGGTGGGAAATGGAATGATAAACATTAATAAATGGAAATGAACACATTTAGGACAAAAACAATCTGAAACCAAGACAGGGGGAAGTGCGTTAACACAGACATCCTTGGGAAAGTGCTGTCAATGTGCCTGGTGCAGAAATAGTCACCGTTTGGGCAGCTCATCAGTTTTTAAGCCCTGGTGAGAGAGAAGCCATCTTAGGCAGGCAGCTATCAGCAGAGGCCACCTAAGTGTGGCACCAGACTATGACAAGCAGCAAAGATTGGCAGAAAATAAGCCACATCCATATTTAATACCCAGCGCATATAGGGAGGGTTATCGCTCTGAAAATCTCTGAAGTTGTATCTCATAGAGGATGGAAAACTTAAAATATTTAGGTTGCAGAAAAGCTGTAATGAGCAATTCACTCTTCTTTTGGCTTACATCTCATCTCTCCTGACTTTTTTTCCAGTTTTGTTTCACTTAAAAACAGCTTCTGTGAGATTCTTGGGAGAATGCCCGTGTCTTCCTCTTTGTTGTATGCCCAGCACCTGCCAGAGGGCCTATCATATTGTAGCTACTTAGTAAATGAAGGTTGGATGAACAAATAAACAAATGAAGCCACTTGAGGGTTCCTCAGAGGAAATTATGCTCAAGAACTGAAGCTATTTTAAAGGGCTGCAGCAGAACTGGGTAAGATGTAAAAGGGAGTGGCAGTGGGACTCCTTCAGAACCCATCGAATTGAAATTGTAAAGTCAACACACAATGGAAGAGTGTTTTGGAGGTTTGGAAGGTTTTTGGAAGAGTTATCCTGAAAGCAATAACGAAATATACAAACAAATGAACAAAAAAGAAAACAGAATGTCTTCCAGGTCCCAAGGTGGGGAAAATAGGGCTTGGCTATGGCATTCCATGTTGGAATCAACATTGTTAAGAAAGCAAAAGACAACAGAACAGGGATCATTTGAATGGAAATCAAAAAACAGGAGTCAGAGAATTAGAGATCAACCTTGTTCACCAGTGTAGTCTGGGAGTCTGGATGTCCACACACAAGGGAGGTGTGCCTACATTAGGACTATCTTCCCGGTGAAAATGGATTAGTCAGAGGAGGCTAGTTTGTTCTCATCTTATATTCTCTTAGCACAAATATTATTTGATTTCCATGGAGACTTATTTATAGGGAACAATTCTGCTGATGTACCTTTTTGCTGTCAGTTCCGCTCCTGTAGGGAGCAGATGCTGAGAGAGAGTTCGGAGTACAGAGATGTATTTGGGGGGTGATGACCATGAACGATAAAGGGAGAGGAAGTAGGACTGGGCAGGGGAGGTCTTCAAGCCACAGTGCCAATCTGACACCTGTGAAAAGAAATGGGGAAGGAAGCAAAATTGTGCAGGGAGAGCCTCAGACTGTGATGTGGATCCGAACAAGCCTCGACCGGCTCTGGAACAAAGTTGAGAGGAGTCTTGCATTGGGTAGACATGCCCAGACCCTAGAACTCCCAGTTTGTGCAGCACTGGCTGGGGCTACCCAGGAACAGCATGGCCTTGGCTTAAACATGAGGCATAGCTTTAAGGTACTGCCGGTAGCAGCTGTCAGCCAACTGCCCTCTCAAAGCTAAGCAGTGAGCTCTGTTGAGGGGAGGTCTGTGCAGCACACACCCAGCTGCTACATTATCCAAAGTCACTTCCAAATCTTGTATTCAGTGCTGACTCTTACTACTGAATAGTGGTTGGAGAGTTAGATGCTTGCTTTCTCAGCCTCCCTGACAATTGGAATGACCATGAGACCCAATTCTTGCCCATGGGGTGCTGGGAAGCTAACTGGGTTAAAAGACAAACAAAGCCTTATGGGAAGAAAGCATTTTCCCTCGTCTTCAACAAGCTATTTGTTTTCTGATTTTTTTTTTTAAGATTTTATTTATTTATTTGACAGAGAGATCACAAGTAGGCAGAGAGGCCGGCAGAGAGAGAGGAGGAAGCAGGCTCCCTACTCATGGGGATGGGGATGTGGGGCTCAATCCCAGGACCCTGAGATCATGACCGGAGCTGAAGGCAGAGGCTTTAACCCACTGAGCCACCCAGGCGCTCCTGTTTTCTGATTTTGACTGCAGTATTGATTTCTGTGCTGGCAGCCATCTTGTAACATGAGGCCATAAGCAAACATGCTAAATGGTATAATTCCTTGGGGACATTGATGAGACTGATCGATCTTCTTGTTGAATAAACAATAAATAATGTTCTTATGGTTTCATTGTTTTTTGTGGGGTTTTTGTGCTGCTATTTGCAAGTGATACTCATTGCCCAGTTCCCATAATATAGCATATATGAAGTTCCCATATCATACAGCTTATTTTAAATTCTAAGCCCGCATTCTGCCTTATATATCAATTTCTTATTACTTTGGTTAGAGTGAGTCAGTCCTTGTGAAATCAATATTCACTGAGTACACTGGGAAAATTAGTTTTGAGGCCTGAAAAGCTATAAACTAACCATCCAAAAGAGTGACAATGTTTAGTCACTCGGTGTCTTCCCTTAGTTTGAGTTGCCCAATCTTAGCAAAGAGAAATACCTTTATTAAAACCTTAGGATAAAGTAAGGCTATATGTCCTAATCAGCAAGAAATTTTAAAGCATAAAAGCTTGAAATCTATAAACCATTGGGCTGGTTTTTCTGCAGTAAAAAAATGAAGCAGAAAAGAAGACTTGTGAGAAGATCTGTGACCTTAGTTGAGGGGACACAGTTCACTTAAAAGAGGGGGTCAGGACCTCATACCCCTTCCTCCCTTTGCTTTCTGCAAGGGCTCCCTGTTGACCATCCCAGAAGCCCGAGAGCAGGAGAGCCCTGTCCTACAGCCCATCAGTCCTGCTTCCTGGGCAGAAAGCACAATTGAGAAGAGTGGAGACTGGATCTGAAAGACAAAAGGAAGATACTCAGTTCCTTCCTTTGTCCTTGGGCAGAGAAGGTGCTCAACACCTTTAGACTAAAGCAAGGAAGAGAGAGAAGGAAACCAAGGCTGGATCATCTGCAGAGGGGTATGAGTTGTTCTTCAAAAATAGAGTTTCTGAAAACACAAATAGATAAAAACTTCAGGCTTTCAAGTAAGACCCAGAATCAGCCAGGCCTCCAGAGAGGTGCCGAGGAGGTCGTTTGCAGATATATACCTTTGACTTGAATCAAAGGAGGAAGGGTTCTCATTTCAACGAGTTAACAAGTTATTTCACCCATGAAATAAGGTAATGAAAATATGTATGGAAATGAATATTCGAGTGTTGGGGAAAAAAAAAAAGGAAAAGTGGAGCCAAGGGGGAAGAAGTTGGGAGTTGGGGGGACTGTGGGGGCCACTTACTGAAGGAAGCAAAGTTTTCCAGAAACTCTCAGCTTATGAGTCATTGCCCAGAATTTTGTCACATGGGCGGTGGGCACCTCTAGCTGTGAGGGAGTCTGGAGAACTCATTGTTTCTACCTGGCACACTGATGCTCTGAACTAAGTCAGTTTTCTGGTAGAAGACACAAAGGGGAGTAATATTGAGCAGGTAACTAGCCGTGTCTACCATCTTCTAGAAAACTAAAACTCACAGATGTGAAGGTATTTGTCCCAAAACTCAAAGATAGAGCTGGGACTGAAATTCTGCTTTTTGACTCCAAAGCAAATGCTTTTGTCCACTGGGCTATGGAGTTATAATGTAAGGTTGGTGCTGGCTTCTTACCTTAACATGCAGCATGAAAAACTGCTACTTATTAGATACCAGAATCTAATAAGTATGTAATAAGTATCTATTTAAGTACTAGTATTTATTCTGTGGGTAATAGAAGCTTTGAACATTTGAAGGAGATGAATCAATCTCATCTGGAGTCAGGAACACTGGATATCGGTCCCAGGTGTGTCACTGACTTATGATGTAGACAAGTCACTTACTTTTCTAGGTGACATTTGCTTACTGTCTATGAAATGAAAGTAACAATACCATCTCAAAACTCAGATGATATGAAGTGTAACAATGATGTTAAATATTTAATATCTACGGACAGAATGTTTTAAAGATTTATTTATTTGAGAGAGAGAGAGAAAGAGAGAGAGAGCATGCATGAGTGAGGGGAGGGGCAAGGGGGAAAAGGAGAGAGAAACTGCAGCAGACTCCATGCTGATGTGGAGCTCGATCTCACTACCCTGAGATAGCAACCTGAGCCCAAACCAAGAGTTGGATGCTTAATTGACGGTGCCGCCCAGGTGCCCCCATGGATACGGTGTTTTAAGGAAAAGTCTAAGATATGTCAAATCAGCATTTTTGACCATAGTAATCATCAAGAACATTCCAGATAAAGACAAGATACTATCCCTACAGGAAGAAGTAACAGTGGGATTAAATATGGCCAAAACTGAAGTGCTTGGAGAACTACTGTTAGGAACATGAACCACGGAGAATAACAATGTATCCTCTTCCTTTTCTTTTCATTTCTTTTTTTTTTTTTTTTGAAAGAAACTTCCTGCGTTTTTTGAGCTCCTAGATCTGAAGCAGGCCTGTGGTGAAAAGAGGAGCTGCTGCAGAGGTCACTGTAGGGAACCTCTTCCAACATATGGGGTCCTGAGGAAGCTCTGTGGGATTCCAAAGCTGCCACACGTTGTCTCATTTCAAAGAGAACATGTGAAAACTACAACTGCAGCAGCTACTGTGATATGCAAGACAGTGGGAATTAGGGGCTAAAAATCAAGAGAGACTCTTGATAACAGATCCATAGTATTTTAGAGCTGATGGCAATCCAGCTTCAAAAGACACCTTGATTTGTAGGTTTTCATTTAAAAGGGCATAAGTGCTCCCTTTGCTTAAAATGAGTAAACGTCTTCATAGGTGTCGAGATGATCTACAAATACAGATGGGCAGAGTTGAGGCTGTGAATTCTGTCTGCACTTTGGGAAAGTTGCCTCATCTTTCCAATGTATTTCCATGTTGGTAAAATGGGATAGTCATAGAAGCTCTCCTGGGTTACTTTGATTAGACAAGGTAATCCATGTGCAGCTCTTGGCCCATGGTATGTCCTCCATAAACTCTAGCCCTTAATCAGTATGTATCTGTAAGTGATATGAAGTATATAGCCATGGTTCCTAGGCCTTCTCGCTTGCCCTTAGAGACACAATGGAAGGAGGCAGATTGACAGAGGAAATGCCCCAAAGTTGGAACCAGACAGCCCAGGTTTGTTTTTTTTTTTTTTTCAAAAATTTTATTTTTGCTATATTGTAGTAAGAACACTTAATATAAGATCTATTCTCTTAACAGAGTTTTAAAAACGAATTTATTTATTTATTTGTCAGAAGAGAGAGAGAGAGAGAGAGAACAAGCAGGAAAGGAACAGCAGGCAGAGGGAGAAGCAGGCTCCCTGCTGAGCAAGGAGCCTGATGTGGGACTTGATCCCAGGACCCTGGGACCATGACCTGAGCCCAAGGCAGATGCTTAACTGACTGAGCCACCCAGGTGCCCCTCTTAACACATTTTTTAAGTGTATAATACAATTTTAACTGTAGGCACAATGTTATATGTCAGATCTCTAGAACTTACTCATCTTGTATTACTAAAGCTCTAAACCCATTGATTAGGAACTCCTGATTTTCCCCCTCTTTCCTCTGACCCCTCCCGCTCCCCGCCAGCAACCACCATTTTGCTCTCTACTTCTATAAGTTTGACCATTTAAGATACCTTACATAATTGGAATCATACGGTATCTGTCCTGCTGTGGCTGGCTTATTTCACTTAGCATAATGTCTTCCAAGGTCACCCGTGTTGTTGCATGTTGCAGGATCACCTTCTTTTCAAAAGTTTAATAGCATTCTATTGTATGTATATACCACATCTTCTTTACCCATTCATTCATTGATGAACAAAGCAAGAAAAAACGTCCAATGGAAAAAAGACAGTCTCTTCAACAAATGGTGTTGGGAAAATTGGACAGCCACATGCAGAAGAATGAAACTGGACCATTTCCTTACACCGCACACAAAAATGGACTCAAAATGGATCAAAACCTCAATGTGAGACAGGACTCCATCAAAATCCTGGAGGAGAACACAGGCGGCATACTCTTTGGCCCCAGGGAGCCCAGGTTTTGAGTCCTGCTCTGTCTCCTGTAATGCTGTGCTCTTCACTCAGTTTCTACTTCCCAGGACTCCAGTCCCTTCTCTGACTAAGAAATGTGTCTTTCCTCTTGGGCCTTTGCTTTGGCACCCTGGTGCTAATATTGATGTAAATAAACCCAATTCCTTCATTAACTTCCACAAACAATCCATTTCCAGTGAGCATATAATGATCTTTAAACCATTCTTACTCTAGGTTCATAATGACCACAGAAAGATATTTTGCTGCACAGAGTGCCCAGTCTCACTGGGAAAACTTCCATTAGATTGATCTCTCCTCTTTCCTCCCAGTCCTCAGTCATTGTCTCCCTCTTCAACTTACCCCAAGAGTGCATGCAACCCCGTTTTCCTTCCTTTTTTCTCCTTTATTATCTGGAGAAATGTGCTTCTTCTGCAAGAATGCTTCTTCTGCAATAGGTGCCAAACTTTGCTCTCTTCTTTATAACAACTGGCTTATCAAAGTATTTCTCTCTCCTTAGAAGCAATTCTTTTACCAGCTACAAGGAAGATACATTTTTCTCTGATTATTATTCTTGAACTTCTTAACCTTTAGAATCCCATCAATGATTCTATTCTTGGAAAGAAACTGTATTGGATATTTTCCATTTGCTCTTCCAAATCTCTCCCCACCCTGCTCTGTGCATGGGGAAGCTGACTCATGTTGATGGCATCAAGCGCTCCCTCGGCCCTCTGGCTTTTGATGGGTTTGGCTAGTGAGAGGCAATAGCAGGAGATTGGAGGTTGGAAAGAGAGAGACGTTAGGGCATTTACTCTGTCCACTCCTATCATACCAGGTCATTGCGTGTTGGATACATCCTCTACCAAAGACTGCTACAGAACTTACTCCCTGTCCATTGATCCTGTCTAAAAAAGTCCAGTGACTTTTTTGGCTTTTGAGAGGTACTCTCTCTCCTTATAATTTCAGGCCTTGAGATGTTCCCAGGTCCTCCTGTAGCTGGCCCCAGGGAAGCTTCATTTTTTTTTTTGGTTTTCCTTCACCTTGTCTATACCTTTATTAATGATGTACTTATTAAGCTCTTCTCAATCATACTATTTGAATCTGCTATTTATTTCTAGATTCAGCAACCTGGACATTTATTCACCCTTTCATTCCTTCATTCCCTCAAAAATCATGGTAAGGAACTATTCTAGGGACTGGGTCATAAAAGTAAATAAGAAGACATATTTTCCATGAGCTCAATTTTGATGAAGGAGAGACAAGTGAACAGATGGTGACAATGGAGTTGTCACAAGAGGTGTGCTAGCTTTTTCTTTTTTCTTTCTTTGAGAGAATATGAGGGAGGTTCCTAACTTACTTTGGGGAGTCTAATAGCGAAATGCTTTCTGAAAAATACAAAGCTTGTGTCAATCCTTGAAGGATGTGTGGGAATTAGCCAGGTAGATGGCAAGGATGAAAAAGAGAGGATGTACTAGAGGATGGAACAGTATGGGAAAAATGCTAGGAGGACCAGTCAAATGGGACCAGAGTAGAAGTAGCACTTGAGTGATGGAAGATTGGATTAATCAATAAATGACCTCTCTTTATACTCTTAATAATGGAGAACAAAGTGAAGGTTGATGGAGGGAGGTGAGCAAGGGGGATGGGATGGATGGGTGAGGGTATTAAGGAGGGCACTTTTTGTGGTGGGCACTGAGTGTTGTATGTAAGTGATGAATCACTGAATTCTACTCTAGAAACCAATATTGTACTATATGTTAAGTCAATAAAATTGTATTGTACTATATTGTACTATATGTTGTACAATATTGTACTATATGTTAAGTCAATAAGATTGTACTACATGTTAAGAAACTTTGTACAGTTTCAATACAATTCAATACAATTCAATACAAAATATTGTACTATATGTTAAGTCAATATTGTACTATATGTTGTACTATATGTTAAGTATTGTACTATATGTTAAGTCAATAAAATTAAACCAATATCGTACTATATGTTAAGTCAATAAAATTTTAAAAAGTCCTCTCTCTCTCTCTTCCTTCTCTTTTTTGTTTTTTGTTTGTTTGTTTGTTTTTTACTATGGCAAGAATTTTGTCTTTATCCTGAACATGATGGGGAGCCAAAGAAGGGTTTGTTCTAGAAAGATCTCTCCGGATGTAGTGTGGAGAATGGTCTAGAGGGTGGTACCTTGCAGGTAGTGACAACAGCAGGAAGAGTAGAGAAAAGGAATAGGTGAGAAATAAAGGCTTCAGCTATAGTCCTAGCAGAATGGACTCAGGTAGGAGGACTTGAGAGAAAGTCTATGCGGGTAGGGTTTTCACTACACTGGCAGTGGCTTTCTCATTTCAAACGGGACATAGAAATATAGGCATGATGAGGAATTGGGAAGTTCTAAGTCTGTTTATATTTTAAATTAGGCTTGCACATTCTGAAGTTCAATATCATATGAATGCTGTGAAGGATCAAATGGTACTATGATGTATCTGTATCTATACCACCATCAGCCCCAACCAAATAATGAAGCACAGGGCAACAAATCCAAGCTTCCAAAGGGCAGACCACCAACATAGAGAGTTCTTTCTTCTGTGCTGGTAGGGATGGTGGCCACCTTCCATCACCTATTCCCTGGCTGCCTTTGTTCTTCAAAGAACAGGCACAGGATCCAAGCAGTCATCAGAAGGCAGTGAGAACAGCAATTAGTTCTGGTGAACCACCTACTGGAATCAGTCCAGCTGAGAATGAGTTAGGAAAACTGAAACTGGAATTGTTCTTTGCACAAACCCTATTGCTCTTCACTGTTTCCGCCTTCGCCAATTCTGGCCGTGGTGGAGATAAAGAAGACAGAGAAGAGGGAGGTTGAGTAGGATCTGGATTCTCTAGCAATTTGCCTCAGTTCAAAAGTAACAGAACTGAAATGAAGCTGTTGAAATATAAATTGCAGTGCTTTCACTTCACATAGTAGTCTCTCTGTGCCTGTCCCTAAGGATGGCTCCTCTGGTGGAAAGAACATTTTTGTCTGTATTCTCTTGTGGGCTTTAGGAAAGTCTCATTGGAAAAAGGGATCATAGGGCCGTGACAAGTTGTTACTGGGTCTACCCTTCAAAACCCTCTTCTTGACAACCTCAACCGCGAATCTTAGCGTTGAAGAGCGGGGCCTTGGAATTTGAACAACTGGGGTTTAAACCAGTTGTTCTTTAGAGAGAGAGGGTTTAAACCCTGGCTCTGACTTTTGCTAGCTGTGTAACTTGGGGAAAGTTGCTTAATCCTTCTGAACCCAAATTTTCTCATTCATAAATGGCAATGTCAATATTTAGCTCAAGGGGGTCAAGGGTGAATTAAATGATTCAAAGTGGAGATTACCTGAGTAATCTCAGAGTAAGGACTCGAAGGGTGGTAACTTTTACCATTCGAACAGTAAATTGGAGATGAAGTTGCCAAATTAAGAGCCCAAGCCGGGCCTTCACTTTTGTGGTTGCCCTTTACTTAGGCTGGGAAGCAGTGGAAGCCTTCGAGAACGTTGCCTCGGGCTTGGGTTGGCTTTCACCTTGAAGAAGGATGATTCAGTGTGGAATGTTGGCGGGCTCCTCTACGGTGAGGATTCTCATGGGTCTAGTTTTGAACTGGACTATCTGGTATTTGAGTTTTCTGTCCAGGAAATCAACTGAGAAAACACTGGGATAAGCATGTGGGGAGAGAGCCTCTCTAATTTGATAAGCTGTACTTTTACAATGTTTACATGACTTGTAAAGGAATGTTCTCACTGAGGTCTGGGCCTGCGGAAGCAAGTGCTCCCACTCCAATGGTCTCTTAGCCATAAACTTGGTATCATTTCTAATTCATACCTGCATTATCTATACCTTTGCAGTGCCACAGGAGTGCTGACCATTTCTCTTTTTTGAAGGTACCTCCTTTGGACTTCCCAGCATGCCATGTCCCCTTTCTCCTTCCTTCCTTTCTGATAACAGAGAGGCAATACAGTGTGCCGGCTAAAAGCAAGGATTCTAGAGCCAGGCTGCTTGTGTTTGAATCAAGCTCCATCACTTACAGGCTAAGTTGCCTGGGGCCAATTATTCATTCTCCTGTGGCTCAGATTCCCCATGTGGAGCAGAAAGACAAATACTAGGATTGTTGTGAGGATAAAATGAACCAATAGGTATTGGAGGTAGAACAGACCTGGGTAAGGTAAGTGCTGTATGTGTGCCATGAACTATTCTAGCTGTTTTTTGTACACATTATTAATTAATTCTCACAATCATCTTATGAGTAAGCACAATTTGTTCCCACTTCACAGGTGAGCAGCTGAAGCTCACAGAGGTTAACTAGTGTGAGAGCACATAGCTAGCAAGCAGAGAAATAAATCTAATAGAGAATTAAACCCAGGTTTGTCTGCCTACTTTCAAAGCCCACATTCTTTCTTTCTTTATGTAATTTTATTTTTTAAAGATTTTATTTATTTATTAGAGAGGAGAGAGATCACAATTAGGCAGAAAGGCGGGCAGAGGGAGAGGAGGAAGCAGGCTCCCCGCGGAGCAGAGAGCCCGATGTGGGGCTTAATCCCAGGACCCTGAGATCATGACCTGAGCGGAAGACAGAGGCTTTAACCCACTGAGCCACCCAGGTGCCCCCACATTCTTTTTTTTTTTTAAAAAGATTCTATCTATCAGAGAAAGAAAGAGAGCGAGAGAGAGCGCACAATCAGCAGCAAGCAGAGGGAGAAGCAGACTCCCCGCTGAGCAGGGATTCCCAATGTGGGCCTTGATCCCAGGACCCCAGGATCATGACCTGAGCCAAAGGCAGATGCTCAGCTGACTGAGCCACCCAGGTGTCCCCAAAGTCCACGTTCTTAACTACTACTTACCCCATCTCCCATAGTAGGTGCTGTGCTTTGTTTTTGGATTTCAGTGTTGTTTTTTCTTTTTAAAAATTTTTGTTTATTTATTTATTTGAGAGAGAGAGAGAGAAAGAGAACTAAGGGGAGCACAAATGGGGAAGGGGAAGAAGGGACAGGGAGAAGCCGACTCCCCTCTGAGAAAGGAGCCCCACACAGGGCTTGATTCCAGGACCCTGGGATCATGACCTTAGCCGAAGGCAGACACTGAACTGACTGAGCCACCCAGGTGCCCGTAGTGAGTGGTTTTTTTTATTCAATTAGCCAGCATAGTTTTTGATGTGGTGTGCAGTGACTCATTAGTTGTGTATAACAGCCAATGCTCATCACATTATGTGCCCTCCTTAAGGCTCACCACCCATCTTTCCACCCCCCCACCCCCTTCACAACCCTCAGTTTGTTTCCCGGAGTTAAGAGTCTGTTATGGTTTGTCTCCCTCTCTGATTTCTTCCCGTTCAGTTTTTCCTCCTTTCCTCTATGATCCTCTGCCCTGTTTCTTATATTCCAGGTATGAGTGAGACCATGTAATTGTCTTCTCTGATGTGTTTTTTAAAAACACATTCTTCTCCAGCATACTTGGCAATCTTGATGTGACCTGGCTACCTGAGAAGAAAATCTCTCTCCTGACTGCAGATACGTGAACACTCAAAATGAAAATGGATGACTGGATTTAGCAAGTTCCCAGAAAGCACTGGTAGCAATCACAGGAATAAATAAGTCAATTTGTTTCTATTTGCTCACTGACTTACTGCCTTAGACTTGGTTATATCCCAGCTCAATTCCGGCCGGCCTCTTAGCCTCTAGCCTAATTCCATCCTTCAAACAGCTTTGGGATTCATCTAACTTTTCAAACTTTTGCTCTAAATTACCCCTAAACATGGAAACGTGCTTCCAGCAAGTCTAGGGGAGGCATAGTTCAAAGCAGTCTGCTATAAACATAAGATTTCTTTGAAGACTTGCATTTTATCTTCAAAATTCATGTGGATTTTGCTTATCTCCTTTTCTTATTTTCTTTTCAAATAAATATTTCATTTACGAATACTTTTAGATTCACAGAAAAATTGCAGGGCCAGTAAAGAAACTTCCTAATTCCCTTACCCAGTTTCCCCTAATGTTAACATCTTATATAGTAATGGTACATTTGCCAAAATTAAAAGATCAACATTTATACATTGTATACACTAAACTCCAAACTTTATTTGGATTTCTCCAATTTTTCCACTAATATATTTTTCTCTTCCAGGATCCTACCCAGGGTACCACGTTGTATTTAGTTGTCATGTCTCCTTAGTCTCTTCTGGTCTGTTAGGTTTGTCAGTCTTTCCTTATTTTTTTCATGGCCTTGATTAACTATTTGGAAGGGTACTAGTCACAGTTTTGTGGGGTATCCCTCAATTTGGTTTTGTCTGATGTTTTTCTCATGATTATATTGGGGTTATGGGTTTTAAGGAAGAAACCCATAGAGCACGAAGTGCTCTTCTCATTATATTTAAGTCATGTTGCTATTAAATACCCTTATCACCGATCATGTTAACATAGATCACTTGGTTAAGGTAGCGTTAAGGTTAAGGCAAACACTACCAGGTTTCTTCACTTCACATTTTTTTTAAGTTTTTTTAAAATTACATTTAGTTAACGTACAGTGTGATATTAGCTTCAGGTGTATGTAAACTGATTATTTTTCCCTTTCCTGACTCTGTTCTTAGAAACCTGAGTCACTAAGCCCAGCTCACACTCACAGGGAGGGAAGTTAAACTCCACCTCCTGGACTGGGGAATATGGACATATATTATATCAAATTATTCTGTAAGGAAGATTTGTGTCTCCTCCTCTATTTACCTCCTCTATTTATTGATTAAATCATCTATTTATATCAGTTTGGCTCATTAGTGTCTAAACATAATACTTTTTACTTCCAAATCTATGAATGGAATTAACTTTTCAGAAACATGTGTATCCTGAGGATTCTGAGAAACACAGACAAAACTCATGTCTTACTAGGTCACTTCCTTGCTTCCTCTGAATCATAGGCTTTAATAATAATTGTGAATGAAAGAATAAATGAACGACAGGGGTGAGCATGATCATTAGTGTTATCTGAGGGTGAGGATATTTGACTCTAACACCAGTGTCTGACCAAATAGTTGCATTTCTCTCTGTCTTCTCCTTTTTTTTTTTTTTTTTTTTACAAAGAACTTTATTGGACGTTTGGGGTCAGTTTCTCTACTTGTCCCTCACTATGATCTTGGCTGGTGTGAGGAATGGAATTGTTGTCTGGTCCAGAGTGGAGGAGATCTTGTTGATGTGGTAGTAGAGGCCAACCATGGAAAAGGTGAAGCAGGGGGAAATGCAGACTTGGTGGATGAGGCCAGATGCAAAGAGAGCCAACAGGAGACAGAGAAGAATCTCAGGGAAGATCTTTGCTTGGAATCCTTTGCCAAAGACAACATTCTCCAGATTACTGGTGGCGGTGAGAGAGAAGACTAATGGGCTGGAGCCCAGCAGGCAACCACTGATGGTGAGCCACTGGGTGCGGGCCAGCTGGAGGCTGCACACGTGCATCCCGAGGGAGAGCAGCAGGGACAGGAGGGAGGAGTGTGCCAGCGAGCTGCCAGTACCCATTGCCATCACGTCCTGCCCCTTGGGTCCTGTCGCTGCCTCAGTCCAAAAAAGAGGGGAGCCCAACTGGAGCAGGTTCTGTGCATGTATATGTTATCCCTTCCTATTTCTCCTTTTGATATTCCTTAAGACACACTCAACGTGTTTTATTTATTTTTAAAGATTTATTTTTGAGAGAGCGAGAGAGCGAGAGTGTGAGCATGCACATACACGGGGGAGGGGGGGTGAGGGCTAGGGGATAGGGATAAAGGGAGTGAGAAACTCAACCAGACTGCACGTTGAGCTTGGAGCCCCATGGGGGGCTCATTCTCACAACTCCTAGCTAATGACCTGAGCGCGAAACCAAGAGTGGACCCCTAACCACTGTGCCACCCAAGCACCCCTAAAATTCTTTTATATTAAGACTAAGTGCTAGAGATGGAGTGCCTGGGTGGCTCAGTGGGTTAAAGCCTCTGCCTTCGGCTCGTGTCATGATCTCAGGGTCCTGGAATGGAGCCCCGCATTAGGCTGCCTGCTCAGCAGGGAACCTGCTTCCCCTCCACCGCCCCCACCCCCCCCCCCCGCCTGCCTCTGTCTACTTGTGATCTGTCTCTCTGTCAAATAAATAAATAAAATCTCTAAAAAAAAAAAAAAAAAGACTAAGTGCTGGAGGAGTGGCTGATAGAGTCATTTTTCAAAGGGGACTCTAAACTCCTTTATAAGGTCTTCAACAACTCAGTAGCCTTTGCAACACAGTAAAACAAAAACCAAAAGAAAAACAAAAACACGAAGAGGTAGGGTAGTGCCTCTTTAAAATAGGAAGCCTGATGAGAGGACTTACTGGCATCTGGGCATCTGGAGGCCTATTTTTTTCCACTGGCCTGAAATCCTGGACCAATTGCAGAGTGGCAAGTAGCTCCTAGGCGTTCTCATTGGTCTGCACCCAAGATGAAGGCGGGGCTTTGACTATAAAAAGGAGGCAAGCTGAGTGAGGTTATTTCTTGCTCTGCTGCTGTTAACGGGTGGTTAGTGAGCGAGTGTAAAATTTTATAGTTCTAATAGCTAGCAAGTTCTTGTGCTAGTTAGGAGGGGGTGAGTGGCAAGAAGCAAACTTATTCTGAATTTCAAGTGAAATTTGGGGCAGCTTACTTTAGAAATGAAAGGTGAATGAAGAAAAGGACAAGGGAATCTCAAGCAAGCAACACAAAACCAGCCGTTTGCAGACAGAAAATATCTAAGAGGTTATGGTCACTTCCTGAAATCATCGGGCATGTCTTCTTTGAAATACAGATGGAGGAGAAACTTTTCTAATTATTGGGGTTCCTAAAGGGAGTTCTTGGAGGAACAGCATTGAAACTTGGAGTTTTCTTCTCTCATACTCAAATCTTACTTAGAAGTCCCCTGCTTTTAATTGGCTTCTCTTTAACTTCCAGCTTAGAAGATGTTTCAGCAAAATCGCTCCTCCAGCTACCTTAGTGCAGTTGTATAAGCTTTTAAAAGTACATAGTTCCTATATTTGAGGCAAATTCACTAACCTTAGTTTCTCCATAAAAATCTAAGTGCTTTTTCTAGCCTTCATCTGGAGTTGTAAAGTCTCTATTGGAAACTCCTGTCTAATGGCAGAAAAAATGGCAGAAAGTGAGGGGGAAAACTACTTTTGTTTTAGAGACTAAAAGCTGAAAATTAAGGGCAGAAAATGTAGAGTACTCTCAAACTACATTTCTTCAAGAGAAGGAAGTGTCTTTAGTGATAAGCAGTGAAGGAGTAAAGTGAATGTCAAGCATCATGTGGCTTTTGAGTCTTCTTACCAGGGAGTTAAGGTTTTTAGCCACAGCCCTTTAGAAAGCAGTTGTCTGACCTGAGAAACGATAAAAAAAAAAAAAACCCAAAAAACCCTGTAGGCTGTGGGCTGAAACTCCCCTACTTGAACATGGAGTTGAGGGGGGAAATACATACCTCACCTTGGGCTCCTCCTTCAATGTCAGAATTGCTTACCTTAGGGGCACCTGGGTGGCTCAGTGGGTTAAAGCCTCTGCCTTCGGCTCAGGTCATGATCTCTGAGTCCTGGGATGATCAGGCTCTCTGCTCAGTGAGGAACCTGCTTCCCTCTTTCTGCCTGCCTCCCTGCCTACTTGTGATCTCTCTGTGTCAAACAAACAAACAAAAGTCCTTAAATAAAAAATTGCTTACCTGAGAGCAGTTTTCTGATGAGTAGGTGGTTAGAACCCTTTACAGTGGGGATAATGAGGAAACAAGTTGTTTAAATGGTTACCCAGAGCACTAGGAGAATTGAGGCTTCCTTTTAACTTATTGAGGAACAACGGTTGTCCTAGAGAAAGGGGATAATGTGGTATCTTTACTCTTGATCATCACTGATCAAGAGTATCCTATGTGATATATTATCTTGACCATGATCTCCTAAGTGCTGCATGGCAAACTATATTGTAGCTTGTGTTCAGCCATATAAAACGGTCTTGTAAAAATCACACTATACCTAAACACCTAGGTCTGCCTGCTTTGAGGAAAAACCTGGAAAAATGGGGAAAAAGCCTAAGGATACACAACTTTGTCTACCCTCATCCCTGTGAGTGGGGAGTTAATGTTAATATGTACTTATTAAAGAAACAGGGCTCAGGAGCAAAGCTCTTGCCTTGTACATCTTGTGCTCAGGATGTGTAGTTCTGGGTAAGCAAACTGCTTAATGTAGAATCACTTAACAGACTGGGGATCTTGAGTCTCCAGCTTTCCAAAGAACACTGCTAGTTAGGGGACTTCAAGATGAAACCCAGGGATAGCAGGGAGGGGCTTAGCTTCTCCATGGCTGCCCAACAGAAAAACCAATTTTCTCATTGCTCATCCTGTAGGGTTTTCAACTGTAACTCTTTACTGATAGCTTTACTGAAACTACAGAGTTTCTGTGCTTCTAATTCCTGAAGCTGGGATACTAGTGATTTAATGGTCAACCAAGAATTCACTTAAATATAAGGAAAGTCAAAGGTAAAGTGTGTGGCATATTTTGTCTACTAGCCCTCTTCCCACTTCTATAAACTAAGTTTTAACTACATTAACTATAAAGGCCAAAGGAAATAAAAAGCAAACCTATTCTCAACTCCAAGAGAATTGGAGAAATAGTTGCAGGTAGTTTTCCATTGATGGGTCAGTATTTTGTCCAGCTAACTGGAGACCCTGAAAAGTGGGCTTTTCTCACCTTAGAAACGCCGGACAAAACCACTAACTCCTACTGTTGGGCTAATGAACATGCAGATGAGTCCATGAAATCGGTTATCTCTATGTTGGCGTTACTGGAGGGACTTCCGGAGCCACATGGCTCTAGTTATCAAGCCAGGGGATGATGAAAGGTGGGTTAGGAGACCAGCCTGTAGCTAAGACCATAACTGGAGAGGGGGGGGAAGAAGAGATCGAATACTGTCAAGCTTCTTAATATCAAACTTCTTTTAGCTCTTCATAACTCAAACCCTGACAATGCCACCCTGAGAGCTTAACAGAAATGATTCAGTTGTGTCAACACCATTTTGGGCTCGACTCACTTCTTGTGTTTCTGCTTTGTCTACTATTTAATCATCAGAAAACTGCTCTTTGTATCTAGTGTTTACCTAGGGCTGCTCAACACCAGAATTCAGTGCTACTTTCCCAGGAAACTGGTTGTTTGGATCTTATTTCTTAGCACTAAATTTTATAAGTGTCACTAGTGAAATACTAGTCTAATTACCTTAACTATAGTTAGCCCCTGAGATAAGTACTAAGCAGGAGGAGTAGGAAAACTCTCAAAGGTGAGAGAATACAATTATAAAATGTACCAAGGTGAATTAAAACTTGTCTCTCAAAACTTAGTTTCTTGATAGGGTTTTGTTAAAGGTAGCACTCTGAATATCAAGATCATTTCCTACCATAAATCTACATGTAGGTGAAGCAATATTAGATATCCTAATTCCAGCCAATGGCCTTCGAACATTTTTTTTAACCTTGATGCATAGCAAAGAAAAGCCTGCTTTTAGGAGCAGCAGGGGACTATCCTTTAACCAGCCTGCTGCCCCAGTGGGCCCAGAGAATATCCAAGGTTATTGGGGAACATAGCTGAAAATGCTTATATACAATACTCAGGCTTGTTGAACTCACCCATTTTTTTAATCTCTTCCTACTAAGGAAGACACATCAAGCTTGAAGCTGTGATTACAGCATTAACTTCTCCAAATTCTCAGAGTCCCTCTAGGGAGACTCCACTTCTAGGCCTAATCTCTTTTCTTCCTCTGGCAGATGTCATTTGAGTAGAAATGACCTCACTCTGGGTCTCCAGGCTTCTGTGATGTGTGTTTGAGTGTTAAGTTTGAGGTCTTAAATGGAGATGGAGTGGGAGAGCTCAAAAGGAAGCTTCAGCCTTCCCTATGGGTCTGAGTACTTGGATGCATAAAGCAATGTACTTACATAACAGCCCTTTCACAGACCCGATTCTGCTAAACTCCAAAGATTGGCCTTTTTCCTCCAGGGAACTCTTCCTGCAGAAGCCTGTGAGTGTGAACTATGGTGGTTAGAGATTATCCAGGTCAGTTTTCCCTTCCCCCACCTCCCAAACTAGAGCCATGGTCATGAGACTAGTGGCTGCAACAAGTGACTGGCTACGAGCAAATAACTCTTAAGATGGTGTGTTGAGTGACATTGGTCTACAGGCAACGAGACTGAATACCTCTGTGCTGAACACACTCTGGAAGGGAGGCCTTGCCCTCTAGGAATCTACAGCACAGCTTATGGAGGAACACAAACACCCAGCTATGGCTGAATGTGCTTAATCCGTTGCAACGCAAACTCCATGGAAAGGGGTAAAGGAAAGCAAGCTAGGAGTCAGCCAACTTTGAACTCTGGCTGTAGATCTTTGAAGTAATGTTAAAGTATTGTAGACTTCATCTTTATTTTTTCCCCAAATACCTTTGTTTTCAGTGTTACAAGATTGTTCATGTGCCACACCCAGTGCTCCATGCAGTACGTGCCCTCCTCAGTACCCACCACCAGGCTTGCCCAACCCCCCATCCCCTCCCCTCCAAAACCCTCAGTCTGTTGCTCAGAGTCCAGTCTCATGGTTCATCTCCCGCTCTGATTTCCCCCCCGTTCACCCTTCCATTCCTTAGCTTAAACTTCTCATTACAGTAAAAGCCATGATGCCCTTGTTTAAAATTTGGTGTCTAATCCAGGTACAATCCTACTCAACTGGGTGACAAGGGGCTTTTGGAGAACCGGAGTATGGAGTGACGGGAACGAAGCTTCACTGCAGTATCACGTAGGCCCTCAAGCTGACCACCAAATGTGGTCTCTCTTCCCCCATGGGATGGCCTGATGGAAGCAAGGCCAGGTTTTGAGCTGAAGGAGAAGCTTGGAAAAGCCCAGGGTTTTCATCAAAAGGGATGATGAGTAGGTGAACCCTGTTTCATCTGGTCCCTTGAATTCAGCTAGATAACTTTTAAATCATTCTGAACACCTGTGAATTCAACCTGAGCTCTAAAAGAATTGGTGCAATTCTACAAATAGAAAGGGGACAACTTGGAGGTGCAGAGAAGTGAATCTCGGGATGGATCAGAAGAGAAATCGTGCAAGGAGGGAGCCTCCGTCAGGCAGCTACCAGAAAATGATACAGCAGTGGAGTGCAAAATCGAAACTTCTAGAATTCGGCTCTGGGAAGGGAGCTCCCTGCTTGAAAGCTCACCCGCTCAGGTGGAGAAGTGGGGAACAATCCTGGGTAGGACAGTGTAGTCTCAGGATCCCTGGGGTCACAGACCAGGGGTGCCTGAATGTGGCAGAGTTCCCAAGCATTGGTATGGGGAAGCCAGCTACAGTGAATGAGCCCTAGAGTGGATTCTCAGCTGTTTGCCATAAACAGTGAGCCACGGCCTAATTGGGAAACCTCGCTGCAAGCAGGGGCTGAGCAAACCCCACATAGCTGTGGCGACCTTCCTCCCTTCCACGGGAGCAGTGGCGTGGGTGTACAAAACAGTCTGCAGAGTTTGGCGCACACAAATGTGACTGACTGCTTTTCTCTGAGGGTGTACTAAAGAGTGGGGGTGGTGATCACTCAGCTCCGAGGTTGGAGATTGGGGTGCTGCCATCTCCCCCCACATCCACACCAAATCGGCACAAAAAGCCTTCAGGGAATAAAAGCCACGTAGAGCAACCTGAAGCAGCTTACACTGAGTCCAGCCCCCTGGCAAGGGCGGTTCCTCAAGTTAGAGAGCTACCCTATGACCTAGGAATTGCACTACTAGGTACTTCAAAGATACAAATGTAGTGATCTGAAGGAGCACCTTCACCCAATGTTCATAGCAGCAGTGTCCACAATAGCCAAACTGGAAAGAGTTGAGATATCCAACAGGTGACTGGATAAAGATGTTGTATACAGTGTAATATTACTCAGCCATCAGGGTGAATACATACCATTTACGTTGACATGGATGAAACTGGATGGTACTATGCTGAGTGAAATGTCTTTCTCTGACTTACATGGTTTCACTCATGCGGAATATAGGAAACAGTACAGAGGATCATAGGGGAAGGGAGGGAAAACTGAATGGCAAGTGATCAGAGGAAAACCATGAGAGACAAGTCTTAACTATAAAACAGGGTTGCTGAAAGGGACGTGAGTGGGGTGATGGAGAATTGGGTGATGGACAATAAAGAGGACATGTGATGTGATGAGCACTGGGTGTTGTATACGATGAATTATTGAACTCTACATCTGAGACTAATGTATTTGGCTTACTAAAATAAAAACATAATGTAACATTTGTTTCCAGGTCTGAGGTTTAGGAATTCCCAAGTAGATGGGATGTGGAATAAACAACATCTTGTGATCTTGTCTAGTTTTTTTTTTTTTGTATAGTTCTTTGAAATCAAGTACTCATTCCAAAGAACCCTCTACTTCTGAAACAGCATTAGTGGAAAGCTTCTAGATCAAAGTTCATGGCACATTGTCTTTATAAAGAATATCTAGGACACTCTAGAGTGCTGTCCAAGAGACATGAGAAAATACAAACCATACTATAATAAATTACAGTAATTCCATTAAACTGAATTTTAATCCAATAGATGAAATATACTTCAACATGTAATAGAAGAAAACAAAGTCTTATATTGTGGTACTTCCTAAAGTTTAGTATGCATTTTATTTTTTCAATTTTATTTTTTTCATTGTTCATGCACCACACCCAGTGCTCCATGCAATAGGTGCCCTCCTCAATACCCATCACCAGGCCCACCCAACCCCCCACCCCTCCCCTCCAAAACCCTCAGATTGCTGCTCAGAGTCCAGTCTCTTATGGTTTATATCCCCCTCTGGTTTCCCCCAATTCACCCTTCCTTTCCTTCTCCCAATGTCCTCCAGGTTTTTCCTTATGCTCCACATGTAAGTGAGACCATAAGATAATTGACTCTCTCCACTTGACTTATTTCACTCCGCATAATCTCTTCCAGTCCCGTCCATGTTGATACAAAAGTTGGATATTCATCCTTTCTGATGGAGGCATAATATTCCATTGTATATATGGACCATATCTTTATTCATTTTTAACTAGCCCCATTAGACTAGCCCTGTCTCAAGTGCTCAGTGGCTAGTGGCTGCCCTTTTGCAATCGGGGGGGGGGGGGGGCGTTTACTATCCTTCAACTTATTTCTCTTAGGTGTTCTAAGATCTATGTAGAATGCAGCTTCAGTATTGCTGTCAGTTGACTGTAAACTTTTCAAGAAGGAAATTCCCAGGTATCAACACCTGGAACCATCTAAGCTGTTTACTTGGACTTTGTCAGAATGATTGCCTTTTTGTTTACCATGATCCTACATCAGCAATATGGCCATCTTCCACACCCCTAGCAAGCACTTTATTGGATTATTGCTGGCAAACTTTGTCCTGGAATCTTTGATGCCATGTGATTCCAAAGCACACAGTCTAAAGCTTAGCTTAGTAACTCACAGCTATTCTAAATAGGTTACTGGAAAAATACCATATGTAGCTCTTACCTTTTGAGTATTTTCTAATTAGTGGTATCCTAAAGAGATCAAGTACATAAGCATTTACTTTTTTCCCAAATGTGTTTTTATTTTTTCAGTGTTACAAGATTGTTCATGCACCACACCCAGTGTGCAATGCAATACATGCAATACATGCCCTCCTCAATACCCACCACCAGGCTCGCCCAAACCCCTAACTCCTCCCCTCCCAAACTCTGTTTGTTGCTCAGAGTTCACAGTCTTAGTTCATCTCCCCCTCTGGTTTTCCCCCGTTCACCCTTCCCTTCCTTCTCACAATGCCCTCCATGTTTTTCCTTATGCTCAGCACGTAAGTGAGACCATAAGATAACTGGCTCTCTCTGCTTGACTTATTTCAGTCTGCATAATACCTTCCAGTCCCGTCCATGTTGGTACAAAAGTTGGATATTCGTCCTTTCTAATGGAGGCATAATGTTTAATATCGAACTTACCAGAGCCTCTTCTCTTCACCACAATCCCAGGCCTCCAGAATACGTACCAGAATTTTTTCACTGTGGGAGGAACTGCCTCGGACTGTGCTGAATTACACTCCAGTTAGGCTGAGCGCTTTTCAGTGATAGGCTGTTGCTGAAACGGCTTATAAGCCAACTGAAGTACAGACTTGAACCAATAGATGGGTTAAGAGGGACTGGAGATGATGTGCCTGTTTTAGGACCAATGTAAATGGATATCAAACTGAATTAAGTTTTCCAGAGTCGGGGTGGGGGTGGAGGAGGATCCTCATAACCCAGCTACTCAACACTTCCAAAGTAAACTGGTTGGGCCTGGATTGGCGTTTAGTACCACTGGGCTAGTCTCCCCCAGGTGCTCACATCCTTGGAGGCCTCTACATCTGCCAAGGGGAGGCTGTTGTACTGAGAGGTGTAGAGAAGAGCTGCTACTTTGGGAAGGTAGAAGAGCGGAGAGTGTCTCTTCCTTGGACCTGTCAAAGCTGTGGTGAGACTGAGCCCCAGGTTCCAGGAGGGCAGCTATAGGGTCAAGGTACCTGATGTGGTATGGAGGCAAGGCAGTAGCCTCACTTAAGAACCACAGCTGTGGGGGCGCCTGGGTGGCTCAGTGGGTTAAAGCCTCTGCCTTCGGCTCAGGACCTGGTCTCAGGGTCCTGGGATCGAGCCTTGTATCAGGCTCTCTGCTCAGCAGGGAGCCTGCTTGCCCCCCTCTCTCTCTGCCTACTTGTGATCTCTGTCGAATAGATAAATGAAATCTTAAAACAAATCACCACAAACTCTGACCTCAGGTTGATGGCTAACATGCAGATACCTGCCTTGTAACATCTTGTGTGCAGACCACCCAGCATCCTTGAGTTGTAACAAATCTTCAGAGGCCTAATCAGGTCATCGGAGAAGTTGCCCTCGAGGTACTAGCTTTTGTTAAAGGTAGCATCACTAAGCTGGTAGCTATACTATAAAACTCATTGAATGATCTGGAGTTACTAAAATGTTTTGGAATAATATTTGGCACTATTACTATACAATATCCCTGACTTAGTTGCTAAATATCTTTGAAAATGTTAAGAATTCTATCTTAAGGGGCACCTGGTTGGCTCAGTGTGTTAAAGCCTCTGCCTTTGGGTCAGGTCATGATCTCAGGGTCCTGGGATCGAGCCCCGCATCGGGCTCTCTGCTCAGCAGGGAGCCTGCTTCCCCCTTCTCTCTCTGCCTGCCTCTCTGCCTACTTGTGATCTCTCTCTGTCAAATAAAACGTTTAAAAAAAAAAAATTCTACCTTAAGCTTCTAGGTGTTCCATTTTATATATATATATTTTTTAAAGATTTTATTTATTTGACAGAGATCATAAGTAGGTGGAGAGGCAGACAGAAGGGAAGCAGGCTCCCTGCTGAGCAGAGAACCCGATGTGGGGCTCGATCCCAGGAACCTGAGATCATGACCTGAGCCGAAGGCAGAGGGTTTAACCCAATGAGCCACCCAAGTGCCCCTGTTGCTCCATTATATATTCGAGAAAGCTGGGATTCCATTTGTTGTCACGTATTGATAACTTTTTTTTACAACTCTGACTTATTTCATAATTGGAAGCTTGTACCTTTTGACCAGTCACCCATTTTGCCTATCCGTCTTCCCAGCCTGTGGCAACCACCAATCTATTCTCTGTATCTATGAGTTTACCTTTTTTTAAGATTTCACAAATAAGACCACAGGTATGTCTTTCTCTGACTTGTTTTACCTAATGCCCTCAAGATCCGTCTATTTTTTCAATTACTCATTCAGTGTCCCAAGACTCATTGTTCATGTACACGTATCGCATGGAGCACTGGGTGTGGTACACGAACAATGTGTTAACTCTATTTCACCTGGAAACTCAGGTGCTTTGTCCTTACTGTTGCATCTCTGGATTTCTTGATTAAGGTAATGAAGAGTCAACAAGTACAGTCTGCGGCTTTGGCTCAGCTTTTTAAATTATGCACAATAAGCTGTACAATAATTAAAGCATTTTTCTGAGTTCTTAACCAGTTACCTTATAGACTAGGCTGGGCCGACTTGTAAGTAGGAGCCAAAAGTGATGCAAGAGTGGTTTGCTTCACCTTGTAGACCACTAGGAGTTTGGCTTTCTACTTCAGGTAAAAACCAGAAAGGTTTCTACCTCAAAACAAAAACCTGTCCAGTTACCTTAACCTGCTTTTACTGACAGTTAACTTTTTTTTTTAACAGGCATCACTTGCTTTGTTCTTTTGAACTACTTAGAGAGGTTCAAATCTCCTAGAATAACTGTGGTTCTTTCTACTCAATCTTAAGATAGACTCCGGTATTCTTCCCAGGCCAAGCTTTGGCCACTATCTCAGCAGTAAACATTTGTCTAGGAGAAATCTGCAAATACCAATCAGTCTTGACCTAAGGTAACAGAATTACTTTTTTGAAAGGCCATATCCAAGATACTGGCCCCAGATCTGACTCAGGATGAAGGCAGTTCTTAGACATTTACTCCTAAGTAACAGCCCTTGACTATTGAAACAGAACCAGTCTTGATGTAAATGCTTAAATACAACAAAGACCCTAGGCATGGGGGAAACTGATCAGTATTTGACCTGACTCAACCTTTTAACCTGCTCTCCTGCCAGCTGTCAAATACCAAGTTTGTTACTTTTAGGTAATGCTAACAGATGAAGTCCAGTCAATATCTTTCCCTGTCCAAAGAATCTACAGGATTAAGTGGCAAAGGATCTTGTCTGGTAACAGACAAGCTTCCTCAAATAGATACTCTAAATTTTAACAGTGAATCACAGGGCTTTTTACCTTAAAGTTTACAAACCGGAAAGCTTGGAATTGTATTTTACAGGGTTTGTTTTCACTTATCAGATGCTAGGACTGCCTGAATCTTGGCAACATGGTTGGTAGTTGGCATGTCCCTGTTGCTAATAATTAGAATTAACAGACCTGCCTGTTTAGAAGGGGAGTTTGGAAGTTTCCTTCCAAAGTACTGCCTGTTGCCTACTTTCCTGTTCTCCTATCCTCCTCATTTGTTGGAATTGGGGAATTGGGTGTCTTGGGATGTTTATTTGAAAGGTTTCTCTACCTCTCTTAGGGGTGAGGGAGATTTGTCTGATCACTAGATGAACTTGATAGGATGACTAAATGCCATGGGAACCCCAATTTAGGCAACATAGGTGTTCAAAACCTCAGATTCAAGTTGAGGAAGCCCAGTTTGTCTATTCGGTGCACTTCATAGTGAATACCTCACTGAAGAGCTTCTGTTCATTTCTTCCTACTAGGTTGTATGTGACCCATAACTGGAAGTTTCCTGCTCTTGTGGTCGACTTAAAGCACATCTTCAAAACACCCTGGATCCGTGGTACAGGGCCTCTTTTGTTTGGGTTCTTCTGTATTCTCCTGGTTACATTCTCCATACTAGTTACGCTCTTCCTTGACTTTATACCACTTCCAGCCTACCTCTTATGTTCATTCTCTTCCCTACCCTCAATCCATCTTACCCTTTGCTTTAAACTCGAGTGGATATTGAGGGTTCTGGTTCCGTCTCTTTCCTTAGGTTATCAAGAATTTTCTGTCTGCATGAATGTTCATTGCTCACACACGTAGAACCTGGTCATGGTTATGTGAACAGTAGATCAGGGTCATGACTGACCACATAAAACATGTGTGGATACGGACGAGGAATAGTAGCAACAGCAGCTAAGACTTCATACTACTGAGTGCTTTGCATGCTCTGGTTCAGAGTGGCTTCATTTCATAGAGAAAAAACCTGAAGCCTGGAGGTTGTTACTTTCTCAATCTCTTAACCTGGGACATTGTTCATTTTGGGTTAGGTGTGTTTATGTATACAATTAAACTGTCCTTACAGTGACTCGCCGTAATGTGCTGATAGAACAAACATTTCGTCAACTGCTTCATGTTGTAGTTAAGGGTTAGGTAGCCTATAAATAACAAACAATCCCTAGAACCAGCCGAAACTACACCTAATCATGTGATTGTCACTCCTACCTTGCTCAGCAGGAAGCTAGACCTCTTAAAGGACTAGTCACTTCCTGTATGTCTTATCTGCTTACCCGGTTCCTGGGCACACGGACTCAAACGTCAGCCATGGGTCACGTGGGGCATCTACCATTATGTAAATGGAAGCTTTGGTTGTGGCAAGATGACTGACTGAATGTCATGAGATTAGTCATGTACACATTTGCTTCAGACTAAATGACCAAATAGGCATAAAAAATGCTACAAATCTGTCATGAACACTTGGAATATATCTTGCCATCCTTTCCCGTTTTTGTGGCTTAACCCCAGTAGATCTTTCTGGGTTGTCTTAATAAACTAAAA
>CM053604.1:51605509-51627423 GCA_028646535.1 Procyon lotor
TAACATGGGATAAAAATCTTCATACTTCATGCCCAGCACCATATGTCCATCTGTGTCACTCTACCAATATCGCCTTGTTTCTGATTTTCAATCTTTCTAGGCTGCTGGCCAGATAGGCCATTGCCCATTGCCCAGGTGTTTATGTATATTCTCACCTCAGGTACCTTCACTCTCCTACAAGTAGGTGACCAGATGTACTCCTTTAAACCTCACCCATTTGAAAGTTGGGGCTAATACTTGACTGAACTTGAAGCAGTCTGGTCATTCTCTAGGATCCAGTTTATTTATGAGCCAGAATATAGAATTAAATGGAGATAGAAGAACCACCAATCCTTTTTGCTTGATTCTTAAATATAGCACTATACTTGGACACCCTCATGGAATATTTTTGACTTAACATTTTGGCTGTGGTCGGACCAGTTTCAGAAACTTGCGATTTGTGTTATTCTGTGATAACTCCTTTTTCACTTGCCAGGGATCCAGTGTAGAGGTTTTGATCCAAATGCCAAGTGTGTTAATCTCAGTTATATACTCGGACATGGGTAGTAATTTCTGGATGGGTTCCCCTACCTACTGCATTATTTGTCAGCCAAACTTTGACCAGAGTTTCTTTTATTTTTTAAAAAGATTTTATTTATTTATTTATTTGACAGAGGGAGAGAGATCAAGATCACAAGTAGGCAGAGAGGCAGGTAGAGAGGGGGAATCAGGCTCCTTGCTGAGCAGAGCCTGATGTGGGGCTCGATCCCAGGACCCTGAGATCATGACCTGAGCCGAAGGCAGAGGCTTTAATCCAATGAGCCACCCAGGTACCCCCAGAGTTTCATTTATTACTGGACCCCCATATGTCTGTACTTTAACATGGAGTAATGATCCTTTGGGTCTCCAGATATTCATGTCAACTCAGATCTTCTAATAGTTCTCAAATTTCCCATATTCCAGTGTATATTAATGTGAATAAATGGCTGTAAGAACACTTGCCTTCCCAGCTGGTCTGATCCCCTAGCTACACCTCCAGAGGTCTTGGCATTAGAACCCCTGCTTCTGTGGGCATTGAAACTGAGGCCAATGTGAATAATGCCTGATCCAGCATTTGGGTGAATCAACCTATGGGAAGGATTGTGTGATGACAGTAAAGCATCTTGATACTAGAGAAAAAGCACAAAAGTCTGTCGTGGGAGTAGGGCCACAGAATAAGCCCTAAAATAAGTCTCACAGAACTATTTTCTGTGTGAAAAGGTAGAGGTTGAGAACATGACTTTCATGTAGACAGGCAAAGACTATGAAGAACCTCAAGAAATTTGGAATTGCCAGTACCAAGCTGCAGAGGGGAGCAAGTGTTGAGAGGAGTATTACCTAAAAGGTAAGACGTCTGTCTTTAGGCAAGAGTATCACAGTCAGAGTTGAATCTTCAACATTCTAGAATATTTCAAGTAGGAAAAACGGACTTTTTTTGAATTAAAAGATATGTTACAAGAGTGGGTACTATTATGACTAGCTTATAGGTTTCTGCTATAGGCATCCCTGAGTAGATCCAAAAAAATCTAGCTTATGATGGGTAACTCCAACTGGGATATTATTTGGTGTCTCATTTTTGGGACTAAATCTCTCTCAGGGCCCATTAGTCATGATCTGTGTCTCAAGTAGAGCATAATTCACTGCTGTAAACTATGTGGCCTTACCCTAGAATCATAGGGGTTCTAATTTGCCTGTTTGGGTTTCCTGAGACTTAGGGGTATTTTTGATGCATAAATATTCTCTAATACCACTGGATTTGGTAGATTAAGACAGATCTAGGGCACTTTGTACTACAGCCTGGATGTCAGTTTTCCCATGGGTCGGTAAGCTTACTGGATGCTTCTAAAACCATGGCACTTATTTAAGCATAAACAATTTTCTTAGGATGAACACACTGTGGGGTGCCTTCCTCTCATGAAGAAAAGTTTTGAGAATATCCCATTAGTTTCTTAAGGATGTTACTTCTCAGCATCGGCTGCCTCAAGGTACCAGATTCCTCTATACCAGACTGAGGGATGTAAATGTTCAGTTTCAATGGGCTTAAGACCATGGAGACCTGCCCTTGGGTTGGGGCTTGCTCTGGCACATTCTTCATGGGGGACATATCTATATTCAACTGCTAATCACGTGGAATCTTAACAGCTGCCAAGGAAATGAGACCTCACGGCGCAGTGGCAAGGTGCTTCCTCCTGGAGTGGTTGGAATAACTAGAGACTGCACGGGAGGCTGGGAGGCCTTGGAGGTTGAAACCATCCAGATCCTCAGGTGAAAAATACAGCTCCAGAGTACCTGAGGGAGATAAGGCTGAAAATCAGAGCAGGTACACATAGCTGTGTCTGGTAAAAATGCCTAAGATGAACTCCATTAATCTCTCTAAGGCAATGAAGATTTAAGCCCTCAGAGGTTCTTTTATTTTTTTATTTATTTGACAGAAACACAGTGAGAAAGGGAACACAAGCAGAGGGAATGGTAGTGGGAGAAGCAGGCTTCCTGCTGAGCAGGTTACCCGATGCGGGGCTCGATCCCAGGACGCTGGGATCATGACCTGAGCCGAAGGCAGAACCTTAACGACTGAGCCACCCAGGTGCCCCCTCACAGATTCTTTTAAATACCACAATATAGGTAAGTAGTACAACATGACCCCAGACTTCCCCTGAACTTTGAGGTAACGGACTAGATCAGGTTTCACATCTGTTAGGCTTAACCGATAATAAATGTAAAAATGGCTTCAGCTGTCCATATTATACTCTTACTGACACCTGTTTCCCTTCCTCGTGTCTTTCAATCTGCCTTTAGGGACTCCAGTTAGTTTTTGACCATCTCCAGAAATGTAGTCAGCATGCTTTTTCCCACTTTGCCCACTCTTCGGTTGGTAGTTAATGCTTCCAATTTATTCCCATAGTTGTTCCAAGCAAATTATCAAGACAAATATGTGGGAAAAAAAGACAAATATGTGATTACATAGTAACTTATGGGCTATCCTATGACGCTGCCATGCCAATTTTGAGGTACCCTAGTGTGGGTTTCTCTAAAAGCCTGGTGGTGGATATTGAGGAGGGCACGTATTGCATGGAGCACTGGGTGTGGTGCATGAACAATTAATCCTATAACATTGAAAAAAAATAAACATTTGGGGGGAAAAAACAGATTGAGATGAAGATTTAAGTGCTTTATTTGGGAGATGGTCACAAGAAACAAATGGAGGAGTAAGAAAAGTGACCGTATGATCCAGTGAAGCTACTAAAGGTGTCATAATGAGAATATAACAGTAATTGCTTCTGGTGACTGGGGACTAAAGAACCATAAAATAAATGGTTTAGAATTGTTCTTCAGTGTTTGGGAAAGAAAGTATTTATCACCCAGTTACTGTTTCCTGTTGCTCATTGGTTGGCTGGCTCTGCCAGCAGGCTTTCCAGTAAGTGGGTTGAGAAATCTCATGTGGTACTGGAGAAAACTCTTGGGTAGAGAATCAAAGATGGAGGTGTCTGAGACAGGAAGCTGATAGTAAGTGGTGGAACTACATACTTCAGCTACAGGTAATCTCATTCAGAAACATGGGGTGAATGAAGCATCAAAGCTGATGCCCTCCCTTGCTTTGGATACACTCAGTGACCAATGTGTCAAGGTGGTTGCTGGCCACCATCCTAAAATGACAGTGTTGGTTGCAAGTTCTATCCTGTGCTTTGGCAGTTGAGCTCAGGGTTGTAACTGACATTATTTCTATCAATCATTATAGATTTCTCTTACCCTTGGCCAACATTTCTGCTGGACTAGATTTCTAGCCCCATGGAAAAACTCAACTCCTACATCCCTCTGAGACCTAAGCCACTGGTGACCTGGACTCTGTCAGGCCATAGTTGCTGCAACTTGTGCATTCTCATGAGCACCAAGACACCCTGTGATTGCCTTAAGTTCTAGACATATTAATTTCTGTCACCATTTAGTAGCAGCTGTCCAAACTTGTGATAGTTGGGACTTACGACCCTTGTCAGTAAACCAAACCCTTACTTTCCCTCCTGACCTACTGGCTGGAGACCAAAGTTCCTTTTGGTTATTTAACTCCGGGCTTATTGGAACTGTCTTTTGTAAGCTCTCTCTAATCCCTTACAGAGGACCACAATTTCTTAGAGCCTCAAGCACCACTTCCTCCAGTGGATCACAGGGAGTGATGGTAAGAGGAGTTATCATGACTTCTACCATTTTGTCACCAATATATAGAACACATAGGCATGAGAACAAAGTACCACATAGTAGCCATTTGCTCATGTTGTAGAGGGCATTCAGGAGGACAGTGTCACAGATCCATAGGCTATTACTAACTTGAGCCTTTAGAAAGGCCTTCCTATAAACTGTCTCTAAGCCCAGCTTCTTGGTGAGGTGTATATATCTATGGATCAGTGGATACTATGGTCAAGTGTCCATTGTCCTATCCTCAACTGTAAAATGAGTCCATGATTCAAGGTGATGGTGCTCAGCTTCCCTGATTGGTGCTGCCTCTATCGTGGCTACTGTTAAAGATAAGAGACCCACATGTGGAGTTTTGCGCCTATTTCCTTGAGTGCTTCTTACCTGGACTTCTTGATCTTAAAGTTAATTACATTCCTTCAGGTACTTGATAAACTCCTCTTCCTCCCCATCCTCAAGGTGCACAGGTTTGAGATGAATGTAAGGAATTGGTGCAGAGGAGGTAGATGCAGGGCAACTAGACTGCCCGTTTCTACCTAATCTCTGGATCTGAGTCCAATCAAGTATGTACCACTTATCTCTTCCAGCACTTTCTTGGTCATATGATAATAGTCCAGGATAGTGGCCTACAATCTGAACCTGCTGCAGAGCCCGTTCTTATTTAGGGTCTATTTAAAACTGGGAGTTTCAGGGGCACCTGGGTGGCTCAGTCATTAAGCGTCTGCCTTCAGCTTAGGTCATGATCCCAGGGTCCTGGGATCGAGCCCCGCATCGGGCTCTCTGCACAGCAGGGAGCCTGCTTCTCCCACTACCATTCCCTCTGCTTGTATTCCCTCTCTCGCTGTGTTTCTCTCTGTCAAATAAATAAAATCTTTAATGAAACTCCCAGTCTTTTTTTTTTTTTAGTCAGGTTCATGGCAGAGAAGCAGAACCAGTAAAATATGTGTACACATATATATACACAGTATAAATGCCATTATATAGATGGCATTGTATAGGTACACAACTGGGAAGATCTTGCTAAGCAAGTCTGAAATAGAGCAGGCAGTCAAGATGAAAAGATCATGGACTGGCTAAATCTAAATGGTTTAAACCAAACCAACTGTCCACAGGTACTCAGGAAATGAAAATCATGATCAGGATGGAATCTGAACACAGACGCAACTACTAGAATTTCTTCTCTCTTCAGAAAGCCACAGCCTTGATTTCAAGGTGATGCAACTGCTATCAGGCTCATGAGATTGTTTAAGGTAATTTCACTTTCCTAAAGGCCGTCATCAGTTGACTTTACTTAAATCTGCAAAATACCTCATTAGTACCACTTAGCATCTGAAGGGGGACTATAGTCCACTCATGTCAACACACCAAAAAAGGTTGTCACAGCTGATGGACAAATGGAGTAGTTTTTCTAAAGAAAAACATAACCTTAAATGTGGTTATTAGATTTGCAAAGGAATCCACTATGAGTATTGAAGAGCTTTTGTGAAGAGATCTAATATTCATTTAAAGGTGAAGAGGTTTCATTGTTCAATATTTAATGAAGAGCCTGCTAATGCAAGGTTTCTAATCTTTTCAAGTCTGCATATAGCACACCTTCGGTACTAATATAAACATGGAAACATACAACTTAAAATCTTCATTACTCTTACATGAGCCAGCACTATGCAAATAACTTCTGATCTGACATTTTTATGATGAATGAGTTGCCTTTTCAACTGTCTGCACTATCCAAATGAGAGCTATATGTGGCACTATGAGACTACTTCTGGGGTAGTGTGGGCTAGGGAGTAAAGGAGATGTCCACCAAGGGGAACACTCTAGCTTATTATCTCCTTGCTTGTGAAAGCTGGTCATGATGGTGGTGATGGCTGTAATTATGAAGCTTCTCATTGCAGAATGAACATCAATTTGGTATTGCTGGGAAGTAGGGAGTCAGTGGGGCTAGTCATTCCTTAGCAGAAAAGTCAGGTTCAAAAGGCCTCTCTCTGTTCACCAGTTTCTTGATATGAATCATTAAGTCCTAATAGAAATAAGATATGAGCCTCCTTTCACTGCCACAGTGAATTACCATAAAGTGGCTTAAAATGGACATCTTAGACTATCTCAGTCTTTTCAATAAGAATAATGTTGCTGGGAAAAGTGGACAGCCATATGCAGATGAAAACTGGACCATTCTTACATCATACACAAACTCAAAATGGATGAAAGTTCTAAATGTGAGATAAGAATCCATTAAAATCCTACAGAACACAGGCAGCAACCCCTTTGATCTTGGACAAAGCAACTTCTTGCAAGATATGTCTCTAGGGGCACCTGGCTGGCTCAGTCCATTAAGTGTCTACCTTTGGCTCAGGTCATGATCCTGTACTCCCAGGATCAAGCCCCGTATTGGGCTCCCTGCTCAGCGGGGAGTCTGCTTCTCCCTCTGATCCTCACCTGGCTCATGCTTGGCCTCTCTTAAATAACTAAATCTTAAAAAAAAAAAAAAATCTTTAAAGGCAAAGGAAACAAAAGCAAAAATAAACTATTGGGACTTCATTAAGATAAGCTTCTGCACAGCAAAGGAAACAGTTAACAAAACAAGAGGCAATCTATAGAATGGGAGAGGGTATTTGCAAGTGACATTACAGAGAAAGAGTTGGTATCCAAGATCTATAAAGACCTTCTCAAACTCAACCACCAAAGAACAAATAATCCAGGCAAGAAATGGGCAGAAGACATGAATAGACATCTCTCCAAAGAAGACCTACAAATGGCTAAAGGAAACATGAAAAAATGCACCATATCCCTTAGCATCAGGGATCAAAACCACAGAAATACCATCTTACGCTAGTCAGAATAGCTAAAATTAACAAGACTAGGAATGACAAATGTTGGGAAGGATGTGGAGAAAGGGGATCCCTTTCTTACTGTTGGTGGGAATGCAAGCTGGTACAACCAGTCTGGAAAATAGTGTGGAGATTCTTCAGGACATTAAAAATAGAGTTACCCTATGATCCTGCAACTGCACTACTGGGTATTTACCCCAAGGATAGATGCAGTGAAAAGGAGGACATGCACCCCAATGTTCATAGCAATGTCCACAATAGCCGAACTGTGAAAGGAGCCAAGATATCCTTCAATGGATGAGTGGATAAAGATGTGGTTCATATATAGAATGGAATATTACTCAGCCATCAGAAAGGATGAATATGTACCATTTACATCAACATGGATGGAAGTGGAGGGTGTTATGCTAAGTGAAATAAGTCAGAGAAACACAACTATCATATGGTTTCACTCCTATGTGGAACATAAGGAATAGTGCAGAGGAAAATAAGGGTAGGGGGAATTGAATGGGAAGAAATCAGAGTGAGACAAACCATATGAGAATCTTGACTCTAGGAAACTGAAGGTTGCAGAAAGGAAGGTGGATGAGGGGAAGGGGTAACTGGGTGATGGGCATTAAAGAGGGCACCTGACAGACACATGAAAAAATGTTCATCATTAGCCAGCAGGGAGACTCAAATCAAAACCAAATTGAGATACCACCTTACACCAGTAAGAATGACTAAAATCAAGACAGCAAACAACAAATGTTGGAGAGGATGTGGAGAAAGGGGGACCCTCTTACACTGTCGGTGGGAATGCAAGTTGGTGTAGCCACTTTGGAAAACTGTGGAGATTCCTCAAGAAATTAAAAATAGAGCTACCCTATGACCCTGAAATTGCACTACTGGGTATTTATCCCAAAGATGCAGATGCAGTAAAAAGAAGGGCCACATGTACCTCAACGTTCATAGCAGGAATGGCCACAATCACCATACTGTGGAAAGAGCCAAGAAGCCCTTCAACAGATGAATGGATAAAGAAGATATGGTCCATATATACAATGGAATACTATGCCTCCATCAGAAACGATGAATACCCAAATTTGTATCAACATGGATGGGACAAAGAAATTATGCTGGGTGAAATAAGTCAAGCAAAGAGAGGCAGTTATATGGTTTCACATAGTGTGGAGAATAAGGAAAAACCTGGAGGACATTGGGAGAAGGAAAGGAAGGGTGAATTGGGGGAAATCAGAGAGGGAGATGAACCATGAGAGACTGTGGACTCAAACTGAGGGTTTTGGAGAGGGGTTGGGTGAGCCTGGTGGTGGGTATTGAGGAGGGCATGTATTGCATGGAACACTGGGTGTGGTGCATGAATAATCTTGGAACACTGAAAAAATTTAACTGAAAAAAAATTTAACTGAAAAAAATTTAACTGAACACTGGATGTTAGACTGAAGTAACTAATAAATGAACATTATATAAAAAAGTGATGTACTATACCTTGGCTAATTGAATTTAAATACAGAATAGCAGATATCTTAAAATTGGGGAAGCTAGAACTGAAACTAGTCTCACTAGACTAAGTTAGAGGTGTAGCCATAGCTGGAGACTCAATTTAGGAGTTCTAGACTGGGGATTAAAATACACTTTCTTGACCTCTCCAGCTACTACAGACTGCCCTTAACTTTGGCCCATGGCCTCTTCTAAAATCAGTGATAGCTTGCTAAGCCTTTCTTATATTGCATCACTCTGGAACTGACTCTTCTGCCTCCTTTTTCCATGTTTAAAGACACTTATGATTCTACTGATCCTGCTGGGATAATCTGATTTTTATGGTCAACTGATTACCAAACTTAATTCCATTTGTAGTCTATGCCCCTTGACATATAACCATGGTATATTCACAGGTTGCAGGACTTAGAGTAACCACTCCCAAACTCTACATCTTATCTACCACAGAAGGGTAGGAGAAGCCTCTCCACCTGGAAGTGACAGGTGTTCATGAAAGGAGTCAGGTGAATACAGTCTACAATGTTGGTGAATTAAATGGTGGGCACTCGTACTGTGGCAAGGACTCCAAAGGCCCCCAGTGATTACTAGATATGGAGACTAAAGGAAATAAGGCTGAGAGCCAGGTCTGTGGGGACTCTTGGGTGGGGGGAAAGATCGTGGTGTTCTTGGTGCTTTCACTTTGACCTGTGAGTTCTTCCTGAGGTTTGTATAAGCTGCCAAGTTCTTCTACCATTTGGCTACAACACGAGGTGCTAAGATTTGGTACTTTCTACCCCTTGTGTTTATTTTTATTTTTTAAAAGATTTTATTATTTGACAGAGGAGAGAGATCACAGGTAGGCAGAGAGGCAGGCAGAGAGAGAGGGGGAAGCAGGCTCCCTGCTGAGCAGAGAGCCCAATGTAGGGCTCCATCCCAGGACCCTGCGATCATGACCTGAGTTGAAGGCAGAGGCCTTAACCCACTGAGCCACCCAGGCGCCCCTCTACCCCTTGTGTTCAGATAAAACAGGGCTTGGGAATCAGTGCTTATTCCTCCCCTGTGGCCTGACCATTGTTTCCTCCTAGCTTTCTGTTCTTCAGCATTAGTGTCCTTGTGGATTCTGCATGGTTTCTCTACTTGAGACTTGTCTGTCTGTGACTTTCAATGTTCAAATTGCCCCTCTGTTCAGTGGAGCTGCAATTAAAGCCCTGGGTATTCACTGGTATAGAGTTGATCAACATCTGGGGATATCTTTCCTCAAAGCCCCTCTTTATCATCTTTACAATGTGGTAATGAGTGGGGTGGTAGGAGGAAGCTAAACAGCCTGGGTGATCTATACGGGCCCTAGAGCCCATATCTTCTAATCTTTAAAAATGTTAAAGAGTAGGACATAATTTACTATATAAGTACAGTCAAACAGTCAAGATAGTAGAACTTACATAAAATACTTTATTTTCCAATGTGAATACTTGATGCAGTCTTAGAAAATTTCCAGTAGACAATACAGTATTAAAATGTAGTTGCCATGATGTACAACCTTTAGAATTTCTCGTCCTACAGAACTACAACTTGATACTCCGTAGCCAACATTCCCCTCTTTCCCTTACTTGACTGACCTTAGTAGTCACTGTTCTGTTTTTACTGCATTTTGCCTTTTTAGATTCTAAAAATAAGTGAGATATTGAAGGTTTCTTTTCCCTAACTCAGAACTTGTCTTGTAGTGTCACTAATACCGAAGAATGAAGAACTAGCAGAACTATGGTTTTGACAAATCCTCATCGCAGAAAGTGCTTGTAAGAAGAACTAAAGAAAACACTAATCTCCATGTGGGTGTCTGTTCTAACTGCTATGGGAAGTTCTTTTGTACAACATTACCACAAAAGATGGGGTTGGTCCATTGTCCTTATTGGAGTGCTGTTCTGGAGAGGACTGTATGGTACTGTTGACCCTCTTGTTAGGGTGACTTGCATGGAAAGATGGTCCATTATTGTAAATACATCTTAGGATATCCATACTCAGCTATTTTAAAAGGTGTAAAACATGACTTGTCTGTCTGCTTCGAAGTTTGTTAGTAGTTACTCCAGAGGGATTTTTTTTTTCTGCAGGGTTAATCACATTTGGGATCAATTTTTTTGAAGCATCCTCCAGTCTGTTTCCCTGTTGAGCTGTTAAAGATAGTTTACCATGAACATCTTTTTTCCAGAGAGCAGGAAGAGAACCCAAAGTCACAGGTCTGTAACTTTCTAAAGGCATGGGCTGCCATTTGGTTAATTTTTGTTAACATCCCATTGCCCATTTCTAGTCATGTGGTCACAACTAGCTGAAAGGTTGGTCATGTAGTCTTAGCTGGGGAGTTGTAGGTCAACCTACATATGAGGGACTCAGTTACTAAAAGGGAAGAACATGTTGGATGACCAGTAGTAAGTTGTAACCCTCTATATTTAAGGAAGGCCTTCTAGATTTGGAAGCAATATATTCTGTAATGAGATAGTTCACCTCCTTAGATTTCCTCTGCCTGTGGGCTGATCATGTCAAACCCTTCTAAGGTTACATAGCTGGCTTAGCGCTCAACCTGACTTTGTAGTAGTTAGAAACCTTCTACTGCTAGGTTCAAGTGGAGTTCTACCACTGAGGAACACTTTTTTGGAACATGAGTATATGGGCCAATGGAGCACCTGTCCCATTTGTGTTTGTACTGACCCTTGAGCTGATTCGATACTTCACTGGCATTCAGGTAAAGCAATAGTGTGTGGCCTGGCTGCTTGGCCTAGATGAGGTATAGTGGCAAAACCATCTGAATTCCGTCTTTCTTTGTAAAGATGTAAAGAAAGAGCTTGGGCATGCAGTTATTCAGGCAGTCCTGGTGAGGAGGGAGAGAAAGTAGCAGGAAATCACTCTTACTTTCTATGATAGGCCTTCTGACAGCTCTGGAGTCCATGGCATGGGTTTTGTACTCAGATGCGTGAATCTTAGGGAATATGTCATATGGAAATACAGCTATGCTGGTGACCTTTTTGGGTCAGGTGTTTGGGATCAGTTGAAGCAAAGTATGGCAGGCAGCATTAATAGCTTAACCTGTCCTAATCTGGAGCTTTATGGACAGATGTTCCAAAGCCAATCTTAGAGTGGGAGAGGAAGGAGTATTTTGTGCCTTGTGCTGGTCTAGTCTCCAGCACACCAGCGTCCACCACCATTGATCTTTAAGTAGTTGTGGCACTTGTGGTTCCTTTGCCTTGAAGAAATAGTTAATAAACAATAAGAGCAGATCGGAAAACAGCCGATCCTACCACTTTGAGCCTCGGTCTTTCAAATTAGGTTCAGAACTTCTATAGTACTTATTACTGGTTGGCTAACCATTTTTTCTCCTTTTTTGTCTACCTTCAACAGACTGAAAACTATACTGCTAAGTGAAGATTTTAAAAAGAGCTGAGAAAGTGAGAATTACCGAGACATAACCATCAGTCTACTGGAGGGCTTCTGGAAAAGATATTTGATTTGAATCTTAATCAACTAAAGAAATAGGAATGAAAACCTTTTCTGTATGTGTGCCTGCAAAGTCTGTGTGCTAGCTGGAGCTTATTACATTTTGTGCCCGAATTAAAAGTATGCTGGCAAGTCACCATTTTAAAGATGATAGAGTTGATGGAACAAGCTTGGGTCTGTGAAGACACCACGGAGCAGCAGAACTATCTTTGAGCTCTTAAAGCCAAACTGGTATTCTGTGTAAAACCAAATGTGTAACTTAACTGAAAGCATTGTAGATGAAACAGAGTCCATCTTAAACTTTCCCTTCTACCAAAAAAGCTTCTGTAAAATCCAGAAGGAGAAAGAGGAACAAGGTCAAGTTCTCTGCTTTGATGCCATAGTTTTGTAATGGCTAAGAAACTAGTCACTTACATATGAGAGGCAAAAAACAGACATAAAAGTTCAGCATACCAAAATCTATCCTATGCTAAGGTGGACAAAAATGTTACAGCCTTTTCTCCCTAAAATGACCTCATCTCTGTACCACCAGTTAAATGTCAGTACTTTGAATCACCTTAGGGTTAAGGCTATTTTGAAGTGAAATTAGGTAATTGAGAATTTCTGGGGTGCCTGGGTGGCTCAGTGGGTTAAAGCCTCTGCCTTTAACTCAGGTCATGATCTCAGGGTCCTGGGATTGAGCCCCGCATTGGGCTCTCTGCTCAGCAGGGAGCCTGCTTCCCCCCGCCTGCCTCTCTGCCTACTTGTGATCTCTCTCTGTCAAATAAATATAAAAAAATTAATTTCTACTTAGGGTTCTATAAAAATGTAGACCCTGAGAAATGAATCTTGGAGGAAATAATTTATTAAGGTGTTATGAGGAAACAGTGAGTTAGGGAAGTGAGGCAGGGATAGCAGGGATACTGGTGACTACATTAGTGAGTAAGTAACCACTGTGGTAACTTGGGCTAGTTCTGCTCAGAACCTTCTGGTGGGATAGTTCTGAGGAATGACCTTTTGAAGACTGCCAAAGGGCAGGATGCCCAATCCTCTTCACTGGCTGAGGGTTCTTCTTGGGGGACGCAGTCCTAGCACTGTAGGCAAACAATGTCCTGTGGCAGAAGAACTTTGGCAGAAAGATACAGGAAGCCATTGGCCTGTGGAACTGTTGACAGGCGGCTTTGAGTGAACTACATAATCAGCAAGAACGGGTTATCCTCTCAGTTTACCTCTTAAACATTTGGATCCAATTTCCTCCATATTAAACTTGTTACCATTTTGAATCAACCTTAGGGAAATGTAAGTGTGATGATCTTTATCACAGTGTAACTAGTCCTTAAACTAATACATACACATTCTTTACCTGTTCTGGATTCCCCTCTGCTTCTACCAGTGGTTTGGATCAGGATGCTTAACCAGTAGGTTGCCCAGAATGAGAGTTCTAGATATCTAATCACCTTGTTCTTATGAGGTTGTCATTGCTACAGTAACTATACTTTGTCACAACCATAGTGGCATTAAGGCACACAGTTTCAGAGGTCTATCTGTAAACATCCCCACTGTGTCATAGAAGTCTATTTTTTTTTTTTTTTATGAGGCATAGGGTCATTGACCCCTGACCTATCAGTAACTCTTATCTTGGTGTATTAACCTACTGCCATGAGGTGCCTAGCATGAGCAATTGTTAGCAATACGGAGCTTAGGTCCTCTGTAAGGCATTCTATACCTCCTGGTAGAAGACTCTCTTTCCTGGGGGGTCAGAAACTCTAATCTGCAGGCCTGAATTTATAGAGAAATGAGGCATCCAACTACAAGTGGGTATTAGTATATAATGGTCTCAGGAGCCATATTCCTTCTTCCCATCAGTTATAGGTATTGTAGCTCCTAGGGACACAATACTACATGGCTATATCTTCAACTCAGAGTGTAACTTGATGGAGAGGATTTTGGGGATATATATATCTAAGGGATGATTTGAATCTGGCAGAAACAGCCAATTAACTTGAGACACAAGAGCACTAAGACACCGGATAAAAGGCACTTAACATGGGAAAGCTAGTAGTGAAGATTTCTGAGTTCATGTGGTTCTAGTCCAGTCACACCTGAGGTTGTTTCTAGAATCTCAGGCTAGATAAGCTAGTCTGAGGCTTATTTTGTTTGCACCATCTTGCCAGGTCATCAGCTATGTTATTGAGGCCTTTCACCTTCAGGAAGGGGTTCTGTAGGAAATCACAGGGATGAGCATATTTATGGCTTATAGAGCCCAGGGTATGTGGATCCAGAAAGGCGAGGGTTCGATGTTTGTCCGGGTATTCAGGGTGTGAGCCCATTTGTTCTGGGAAGAGGATGCAGTTGATACCCAAAGAGCAACTTCAGAATGCCTTTGGTGCCTTTATTAATTCTGTCTGGTCCCAGAGAAAGTGGTTTCATGTCTCAATGCCACATACTCATGGTCAAAATAGCCCAGTAGAGGTTTGCTCAGGTGCTGACTGAGGAGGTGGTGGGCAGCATCATTGGTGTGGATGTAACCTACCCTGGAGCACATTGAGGTTTGTGGTGAGAAGCAAGTGCTGTCTATGAAAGATTTAGGGGGGTTAGGAGCTGGTTAGGAGCATGGAGTGCATTGGGGTCTGCTTCCTAAAGCCTAGCCTAATGTGAGAATTTGAGTAAGGATGCACAGCCAAGTAAAACTCCATAGGATAGTAGAGAGGTTGGATGGGCAAGAGGAGGCTGAGCAAAGGTGTGATACCATGTAAAGTCCTAATAAACAGGTTGATATGGCAGAGGACCTCTGAAAATAGTATAGGTCCTATCCAGCTGTTCTAATCAAGGGAAAAAAGCAAGTATTCCTGCCATCGCCCTCACTTCTCTTGGACTAAAGCTTGTCCAAGACAAGTTCCAGGGCCTTGGGCCCTCTTAAATGGCTCCTTTCCCTGTCCTACCACCCTCCAAAAAAGACATAAGTGCTGGCTGTTGACAGTCAAATCACCAGGAACTATAATGCCTAAAATTAGGAGATGCCCTGGGGAGGTGTGGGCTGAGCACTGATAGCCTCTGATAGAGAGTTTCCCTGGAACTAGAAAGGGAACCCTTAGTGTTTGATTCCAAACACTACCGAATCAAGAAGTAGATCACAAAAACCAGAAGTGCTATGAGTTGTAACAGATTTAAAATGAGACTAAAGAAATTTTGTATAGGCTCCCCACAAAGGAACATGAGGTTTGTGTAAGCAATAAGGAAGTGTTCTCAGGAGAACTCCACGAAGGAGTGGGAAGACAGAATAGAGGGGTTGGTAGGTAAACCAAGGAAGAATGATCTCTGGCAAAATCCTGAGTACTATATCACCCATATGGATCACACAGGCGAGCACTAGACTACAAATTAGACTGTTAGTTGGACTGTAAGTATCATATCTGACAGTCATGAAGTTAAAACATCTTTATTCAGTAGAGGTAGGAAAGTGTAAACCCTTGGCACATCTGGATCTTTGGGTGTAAAGGCAAAACAGATCCAATAACCCAAGGATGGTATTCTAGAACAGAGGCAGGAGCTGGCCCTGGAAGTTACATGATAGCCAGAGTTGAGGAGATAGAGAAATGGTAAAAGGGGCCTTGAGCGGATATGAGCCTGGCCTCGACATGGTTCATTAATGATTGTGTGGTAAGAGGAGGAAAAGGACAAAGACTAGGTGGGAAATAGAGCCTAAAAAGCTTGCGTTTATTTCTTCACATACTTTTCTAGTGCTATCCTATAGATGTGACCCTTCATTCTGTGTGTGCTTGCCTTTGGGCTTAATGGTAAGAAGAAAACTCAAAGTAGCTTTGTGAAGTCCTTTGCTCCATTCTTTAATTGAATTCAGCATCTTCTGGAATGCTCCAAACTTTAAACCAGTGGCAGGGTAAGAAGTTGCCAGAGGGAGCCCCCTGTCAGGAGGCTACCTGGAGGCTGAGATAGATCACTATGGAGAAGTAGGCAATGGATGAATATAGAAACATGGCTTCTTGATTTTTCTTTTGCTATATACTGTATATCCTAGCATTGCTTCCTGGCAGGGACAAGTGTTTCCACATTGGCATCTCACCAGTTATTTTGGTTGTTGTGGAGGTTGTTATCTAATAAATTGTTGGAGCAGTAACCTGAGTCCTATTGATAATATCTTGCAGACTCACTCATGAAAGTTCTTTGTTTTAGAAAAACCTTGGGTCATAATTTCTTTTCCTTTTTTTAAAAAAAATTTTTTATTTTTTCAGTGTTCCAAGATTCATTGTTCATGCACCACACCCAGTGCTCCATGCAATATGTGCTCTCCTCAATACCCACCACCAGCCTCACCCAACCCCCAACCCCCAACCCCTCCAAAACCCTCAGTTTGTTTGAGTCCAGTCTCTCATGTTTCATCCCCCCCTCCGTTTTCTCCCAATTCACTCTTCCTTTCCTTCTCCCAATGTCCTCCATATTTTTCCTTATGCTCTACACATTAAGTGAAACCATGTGACAACTGATTCTCTCTGCTGGACTTATTTCATGCAACATAATCTCTTCCAGTGCCATCCATGTTGATACAAAAGTTGGGTATTCATCCTTTCTGATGGAGACATAATATTCCATTGTATATATAAATGATATCTTCTTTATCCATTTGTCTGTTGAAGGGCATCTTGGCTCTTTCCACAGTTTGGCGATTGTGGCCATTGCTGCTATGAACTTTGGGGTGCACATGACCCTTCTTTGCACTACATGTGTATCTTTGGGGAAAATACCCAGTAGTGCAATTGCAGGGTCATAGGATAGCTCTATTTTTAATTTCTTGAGGAATCTCCACACTGTTTTCCAAAGTGGCTGAATCAACTTGCATTCCCACCAACAGTGGAAGAGGATTCCCCTTTCTCTACATCCTCTCCAACATTTATTGTTTACTGTCTTATTGATTTTCACCATTCTAACTGGTGTAAGGTGGTATTTCTGTGGTTTTGATTTGAATCTCCCTGATGGCTAAAGATGATGAACATTTTTTCATGTGTCTGTATGTATGTCTTTGGGGAAGTGTCTGTTCATGTCTTCTGCCCATTTTTGGATATGATTATCTGTTTTGTGAGTGTTGAGTTTGAGAAGTTCTTTATAGATCTTAGATATTGGACCTTTGTCTGTAGAGTCATTTGTGAATATCTTCTCCCATTCTGTGGGTTGCCTGTTTGTTTTGTTGACTGTTTCCTTCCTAAAAAGCTGTGCAGAAGCTTTTTATCTTGACGAAGTCCCAAAAGTTGATTTTCACTTTTGTTTCCTTTGCCTTTGGAGATATGTTCTGAAAGAAGGTGCTGTAGCTGATCTCGAAGAGGTTACTGCCTATGTTCTCCTCTAGGATTTTGAAGATTCCTGCCTCACGTTGAGGTCTTTTACCCATTTTGAGTTTCTTTGTGTATGGTGTAAGAGAATGGTCAAGTTTCATTCTTCTACATATAGCTGTCCAATTTTCCCAGCACCATTTATTGAAGAGACTGTCTTTTTTCCACTGGATATTTTTTTCCTGCTTTGTCAAAGATTATTTGACCATAGAGTTGTAGGTACATATCTGGGCTCTCTACTCTGTTCCACTGGTCACTGTCTGTTTTTGTGCCAGTACCATGCTGTCTTAGTGATCACAGCTTTGTAGTAAAGCTTGAAAGCAGGCAACATGATGCCTCCACCTTTGTTTTTCTTTTTCAACATTTCCTTAGCAATTTGGGATCTTTTCTGGTTCCATACAAATCTTAGGATTGTTTGTTCCAGCCCTTTGAAAAATGCCGGTGGAATTTTGATCGGGATGGCATTGAAAGTATAGATTGCAGTATAGACATTTTAACAATGTTTATTCTTCTGATCCATGAGCATGGAATGCTTGTCCATCTTTTTGTATCTTCTTCAATTTCTTTCATGAGCATTCTGTAGTTCCTCGAGTAAAGATCCTTTACTTCTTTGGTTAGGTTTATGCCCAGGTATCTTATGGTTCTTGGTGCTATAGGAAATGGAATTGATTCTCTAATTTCCCTTTTCATATTTTCATTGTTAGTGTATAAGAAAGGAATTGATTTCTGTGCATTGATTGTTTCCTGCCACATTACTGAATTTCTGTATGAGTTCTCTTGATACTTTTACAGTTTCTCTGCCGTTGAAGTTCTAAATGACTTGGTTTTTTTGCCAAAATGCCCAGAAAATTTTGCCCTACTTTAAAATTTAATTTGCCCATGCTTTGGCCATTATGAGTAGATTGTTTCCTGGGAATCAACATTCCTGGGAATGTTTATGCTAATGGGCAGGATGAAGAGGACACTGGTTCCTCCATATGGGGGACTTCTATGCAAGGGATTGATTAAAAAAAATGAATATAAAGGACACAATATTAAAAACATCATTTTTATTTTTTTGTATTTTGGTATATTATAACTTTTTTTTAAAAGTTTTTATTTATTTGACAGAGAGCGAGAGACATCACAAGTAGGCAGAGAGGCAGGCAGAGAGTGAGAGGGAAGCAGGCTTCCTGCTGAGCAGAGAGTCTGATGTGGGGCTCGATCCCAGGACCCTGAAATCATGACCTGAGCCGAAGGCAGAGGCTTTAACCCACTGAGCCACCGAGGCACCCCTTGGTATATTATAACTTTTTAAATGGTAGTCAGACATGATGTTCCAGGTAAAAGAAACTTCCAGATAAATAGGACTTTGGTAATAAGGAGAGGAAATATGGGAGAAGTACCACATAGTCATAAGATTAGGTCTCAGGCTTTTCATGAGCCTATGAATTGGGACTATGAAGTTCACAGGTATTTTCCTCCTCTCATTGGTGGGACAAATGGCTGAATTTGGGTATTTTCCTTCCAGATAAGGCTCTGATAATACTCCAGCAGGTTAGGTTATGGTGTACTAGTCTCCCTTGAGGGCAGACCTTAAGAACAGAGCTCTCTGGCCAAATTTTAAATGATTCTTTCTTCTCTGCCCCTGCCAGAAACAGAAGAGAATTTGTCCCCTATTCTCACTGTGGAACTTTGATTTACCTCCAGGAGCTCTTCTATCTTAAGGTGGGGGCAGTACCTATGACTGAGGGCCATGAACTTTTTAAATCTCAGGCTTGTCTGCTTTGAACTTCCAGAAACTGGTAAAATACAGTTTAGGTTCTCCTCTCTCTTGATGGTTCCCTTTGAAGTTTCCACAAGAAGTCTGTTCTTATAGGCCAGGACTCCTGTATTATCTGTCTCTCCAGTCTAGGGGGGCAGTGGTTTGCCCTGTATTTCCCCCTCTTATAGTTCCAGGCAGAGTTGACATTTCTTTTTTGAGATTTCTACTTGTTAGGACAGAGTGACTTCCAAACCCATACATGTGAAACTAGAAAGGGGAAGTCTCCTTTTCAGCCATTTTTGAATACCACCTGCTCATCCACTACAACCAAAACAGTCTGAGATCTGGGTCCTTGGAGGAAATGAAACCTGGCACAGAAAGAATGTAATGAAAGATGATGGTTACATTTCCTTTTAAACATATGATTTTTATCTATCAAAAGTTAATCTGGGCACAGCAGTGTCTGCTTTGACATAAGAATAAATGTTCCCTCTGGTGAGGGACCTAATAGTAGAGTTAGTGGGAAGAGCAAAGGAGTTGTTCAGCTTTGAAGGGACATATATATTGTGTGTAAAATTTAACTGTTACATAAAGTAAGGTGGCTTTTTCTCTGATGTAGATTAGAGTAAACCCGGACATCATCCTCACATGATAGTGTGGGCAGGGACGCGATTCTGCCTGGTGGTCAGGGAGAAGTTCTCCTTCCCTATTCATGGTGATGATAGGATCTGAAGCCTGTGCAACTCGGGTTCTGACCTAGTGTGTTCTGAGAAGATTTCTTGGTCCCAGCAAGGGGTGGGAGAATGGAGGAGTCCTTGGCTCCAGCTGTATGTTTGACAGTTTCCTTTATTTCTGCCTGAGCTACTGCTGCTTATCAGCCATTGTGTGTAATAGTGAACATTGTTTTTACTACTGGGATCCTCTTGGTTTGGATATGGATCTACAGATATTAGAGCAGGGCACGAAATGTAATTGTTAGCATCTTCATTGATCCCATAGCTCAAACTCTTTTTGGGGTTACTCCCAAAATCCACATGTTTCTTTATCCCAACATCTGAGTTACTGGGCAAGGTTGGCATGGATTGTATTTGGCATAAGGAAGAGATTTGGTGAGAATTTAGGACTCCAAGTCTCTCAGAGCTAGGTACTTGAAACTGTAGTTTTGGGTACATATATGGGATTTATTGACTTCTAGGGTCTTGAGCCAAGGTTGGGGTGAAACTGATTCCTTGTGTAGAATCCTGGGAGAAGCAAGTGACAAGACAGAATTGGATGTATAAGAACTTGCTAAAGATAACACTGAGGGGATGGGGTAAGGAGCCTTAGGAGGTAGGTGAGAACCTCCCTACTGCAAGTAGGGAAGGAAGGAAGGTAAGTAGGTATAAAGCTTCAGACTTAACTGAAGTCATAGAAGAGGTTTGAGTAGACTGGCAGGAAATATTTTACTCAAAGCTCATTTGAAAGAGAGGGCCTGTGTCTTGGTAGAAATGGTCTTGCCTTAGTCTACTTACCACGGGGTGTGAGCTGGGCAGTTATTCTGACCACAGAATATCTGAGTGGGGTCTTAATTGTTTGTTATGGGAGCTCTTTGGTGTGGACATGGAACAGAGTACAAAATTTAAGAAGCCTAGAAAGTGGATAGATCTCTGGGTCCCCAAATATGGTTTAAAATGTACTTATCTTGGATGCAAATTAAGAATCCTTGGTAAGCTCTAGATCCCAGGGTGTTCTGGATCTCAGGTACACTTGGAATTTATAAATTTTACCAGTTACCTTTATGCCTGGATTTAATGTGTCATGGGTTTCAACTAAAATCTTTGAAAAGTAGTCGAGTGTTGCTCTGTGTATCTGGAATAGAAATGTGATACAATCATTTTGCCCTGGCTATACTGCAAAATCTGTTAATTGGTAGTCCTTTTGGGTAGCGATGGTCTCAAGTAGGAGAGTACCCATAATAACTATTAGAATATACCCACAGTTTCATTAGCTGTCTAAGGAGCTGTTAAATATATCACCCCCATCCAAAATCACCTCAAATAGTTTATAAAGCTAAACTTCATGTTTTTGAGTAAGTAATATCAGATGGGTAGCTATCACTTTTGTCTCCTTGCTTTTAATTAGGAAGGTCAATTTGACAGATTTCAAGGAGTAATAACTAATGTCAAAGCTAGACCTGGGGCTTTTCAGAGGGGCAACTCCTCAGCAGAAGTTGTGAACTCAAAGCTAGTCATCCTACTGTGGGCCTAAATCTTACAGAAAAGACTTAATAGATTATTCAACATTTATTCCCACATTTTCAGCCAAACATACCCCTGACTTTCTTCTAAGGAATGATTTCTCAGTTTCCCTCTATCCATGGTCATTCTCAGTCATAGATCAGACTTAAGCTCACCAGGATATTCTATTTCCCTACCCACATGCCCATGAGTATGATGACTAGTTCAAGGATGGGCATGCTGTCAGCCATTAAAATACAAGGAGATACTGTTGAAAAGGAGAAGCTTAGTTTCCAGAAGAATAGGTAGAAAAAATATGACAAAAGTAACAAGGTAGAATACTTGGTATCATAAAAGAGGACCTTGGAATTTCCCAGAAGGTGGAGAGAACCTCTTAAACCAATCTCACACAAAACTAAATTTAGACTTGTCAGTTGTGCCAATGTATTTCTATCTTAAGATTTGATTTATTTGGATGGGGAGAGAGAAAGTCCCAGCCAGGGGAGGGGCAGAGAAGCAGACTCTATTGAGTAGGGAGCCCAACATGGGGCTCAGTCCCAGGACTCCAGGATTATGATCTGAGCTGAAGGCACATGCTTAACTAACTGAGCCACCCAGGTGCCCTGTATGTCTGTCTGTT
>CM053604.1:51627923-51654021 GCA_028646535.1 Procyon lotor
AGCAGGGAGCCCAATGCGGGGCTCAATCCCAGGACCCTGGGATTATGACCTGAGCCGAAGGCAGAATCCTAACGACTGAGCTACCCAGGTGCCCCTCTTTCTTCTTTCCTGAGAAATGCTTGTATTGCTATATACTTTCCTCTCAGGACTGCCTTTTCTGTGTCCCAAAGATTTTGAACAGTTGTGTTTTCATTTTCATTTGTTTCCATGAAATTTTTTCCCCCAAAAATGTTTATTTTATTTTTTCAGTGTTACAAGATTTATCGTTCATGAATTTTTTAAGTTCTTCTTTAATTTCCTGGTTAACCGATTCGTTCTTTAGTAGGATGCTCTTTAGCCTCCATGTATTTGAGTTCTTTCCAACTTTCCTCTTGTGATTGAGTTCTAGTTTCATGGCATTGTGGTCTGAAAATATGCAGGGAATGATCCCGATCTTTTGGTACCGATTGAGACACGACTTGTGTCCCTGGATGTGCTCTATTCTGGAGAATGTTCCATGTGCACTCGAGAAGAATGAGTATTCCGCTGCTTTGGAATGGAATGTTCTGAATATATCTGTGATGTCCATCTGGTCCAGTGTGTCATTTAGAAGCTTTATTTCCTTGTTGATCTTTTGCTTAGATGATCTGTCCATATCGGTGAGGGGGGTATTAAAATCCCCTACTATTATTGTATTATTGTTGATGTGTTTCTTTGACTTTGTAATTAATTGGTTTATCTAATTGGCTGCTCCCATGTTAGGGGCATAGATATTTACAATTGTTAGATCTTCTTGTTGGACAGTCCCTTCAAATATGATATCGTGTCCTTTTTCCTCTCTTATTATAGTCTTTGGCTTAAAATCTAATTATTCTGATCTAAAGATTGCCACCCAAGCTTTCTTTTGATGTCCATTAGCATGGTAAGTTGTTTTCCACCCCCTCACTTTAAATCTGGAGGTGTCTTTGGGTCTAAGATGAGTTTCTTGTAGACAGCATATCGATGGGTCTTGTTTTTTTATCCATTCTGATACTCTGTGTCTTTTGGGGGCATTTAGCCCATTTACATTCAGGGTCACTATTGACAGATATGAATTTAGTGCCATTTTATTGCCTGTTAGGTGACTGTTAACTGTATATTGTCTCTGTTCCTCTCTGTTCTATGTTCCTTTTAGGCTTTCTCTTTGCTTAGAGGACCCCTTTCAATATTTCCTGTAGGGCTGGTTTGGTGTTTGAAAATTCTTTCAGCTTTTGTTTGTCCTGGAAGCTTTTTATCTCTCTATTTTCAATGACAGCCCAGCTGGATATAGTATTCTTGGCTGCATATTGTTCTCATTTAATGCTCTGAATATATCTTGCCAGTCCTTTCTGGCCTGCCAGGACTCTGTGGATAGGTCTGCTGTCAATCTAACATTTTTGCCTTTGTATGTTACAGATTTCTTGTCCTGAGCTGCTTTCAGGATTTTCTCTTTGTCACTGAGACTTGCAAGTTTTACTATTAGATGATGGGGTGTGGACCTATTTTTATTGATTTTGAGGGATGTTCTCTGTGCCTCCTGGATTTTGATGCTTGTTCCCTTTGCCAGATTAGGGAAATTCTCTACAATAATTTTCTCCAATATACCTTCTGCCCCTGTCTCTCTTTCTTCTTCTTCTGGGATCCCAATTATTCTAATATTGTTGCATTTTATGGTATCACTTATCTCTCGAATTCTCCCCTCGTGGTCCAGTAGTTGTTTGTCTTTTTCTCAGCTTCTTTATTCTCCATCATTTGGTCTTCTATATCACTGATTCTTTCTTCAGCTTCATTTATTCTAGCAGTGAGAGCCTCCATTTTTAATCATACCTCATTAATAGCTTTTTTAATTTCAACTTGGTTAGATTTTATTTCTTTTATTTCTCCAGAAAGGGATTTTATTTCTCCAGAAAGGGATTCTCTAATATCTTTTATGCTTTTTTCAAGCCCTGCTAGCATCTTGATAACTGTCATTTTGAACTCTATTTCTGACATATTACTCTTGTCTGCATTGACTAGGTCTCTAGCAATCGGTACTGTCTCTTTTTTTTTGTGGTGAGTTTTTCCACCTCGTCATTTTATCAGGGTAAGAGTAGATGAGTGAGAGAGAAAGATACTCTGGAGTTCCACAGTTTTCACTGATTAATTAACTAGGTCTTGGCTGGATATTCTCGCTGATCTTCTGGGGGTGGGGCTCATTGCCAGGGTTCTCAAATGTCTTTGCCTGAGGCAGAATTGCACCGCCTTTGTCAGGGGATGGGCCAAGTACTTTGCTCAGGTTCGCTCTTGGGAATCTTTGTTCCCTGAGCGCTTTCTGTACCGGCCTGGAGGCTGGGAATGAAAATGGCAGCCTCCCAGTCTCTGGCCCAGAGGAGCCGAGTGCTGGGTGCCCTGCTCCTCTGCACGCCCTCAGAGGAAAGTGGTCAATGATTCCTGGCTCCCTTGTCTGTGGCCCGTGCTCTGTGCTCAGCTAGCCCGTGGTGGGGCGCCTCTATCTGTGCCGTGCGTGGCCCCATCTGGAGTCCCCAAACCCAGAAGACTCCTGCTGCGTGCTCCTGCACTGTTCCTCCTGGAGGAGAAAGGAAGGGGTGTCTCTGGAGCTGCCTCCCGTGGGGTCCCCACTTGAAGTGCAGCAGCCCGACTGTGTCTTAGATCATATACTCCAAGGTAAGCCTAAGCAGACATGGTGTTGCTTGGCTCCTTCTCTGCTTCAGGCTTCTCTGCCCCAATACCTGGGAGCTCTGCCACACATGGGTTCCCCTGGTCCCTCAGTGACCCCACGGGTCCTGCAACTACACTGTTCCCGTGAGGGCTGAACCCCACCCTCCCACCCCCACTTAGCCTCCAGAGCGATGTCCCTCAGTGGAATAGACTAAAAGTTCCAGATTTTGCACTCCATGGCTCTGCAGCTGCTGGGAGCCGGCCCCTCCCCCTGGGGTCTCTCGTTGCTTTGGATTCACTTTTTCCACATGTCCTACCTTTTGGAAAGTGGTCGATTTTTTGCTCCTAGAATTGCTGTTCTTATTTTCTTCTCTCTCCTGTTGTGTTTGCCACCTTTTTGAATGGTTTGGTGCCTATCTAGCTGAACTTCTGGGATCTGATGCTATCTCTGCCTCCTACACCTCTGCCATCTTGCTGCCCCCCTCCTCTTGGTATTGTTTGAAAATGGAATAGATGTAGGGGAGAAGTGTATATAATAAGAGACTTCCAGGGAGCAAACAAGGATAATAAAGGTAGCAGGCATGCCAAGGCCTTGCTAGAATTTCCTCAGCCTGGATGGCCATTCTCTATACCTGATAATCATCCTGATAATTTGGAATTTTTTTGGGCTCAAGAAGCTACTCCCTATTAGCTTTGAGGACAGTGCTGTCCAGTTTAGAGTCCTATGTTTAAATACTCTAGTTGCTATAAAAGAACAATAACCTAGTTACCTGGACAGCTTAGATGGTTGCTTAGTTGGTGACTCTTGGTTTTGGCTCAGGTCATGATCTCAGGGTCCTAAGATTGAGCCCTACATGGGGCTCTGTGCTCAGCATGGAGTCGTCTTAAGATTCTGTCCCTCTGCCCCTCCCTACCCACCCCTAACTGCCTGTGCTCACACTTTCTCTCAAAAGAGGAAAAAAAAAAGAATTGGATGAAATTAAATTCTTGAATTAGACTTACGTTCAAGTCTCAGCTGTGCCTACTTGCTAGTTATAACTGTAGTCCTCATTTAGAATCTTCTGGTGCAGGTACCAATTCCCTACCTACTAATATAAGAGGTGTTTCATAAGCTTGTTGAGTATGAGCTCATAAATTACCGAGGCTTTTTAAAATTTTCTAGTTCTTAGGGAACTTAGTAAGTGTTCTGAAAGGCACACTTATGAAGGCACACACATCAATCTAAATGGACTGATTTTCAGTGGCTTAAGGGATTTTTGGCCCAGAAGAGACAGCATTCATTTTATTTTTTAAAATTTATTTAAATTCAGTTTAGTTAACATATACTATTACTAGTTTCAGGGGTAGAATTTAGTGATCCATCAGTTGCATATAACACCCAGTGTTCATTGCATCAAGTGCCTTCCTTAAAGCCCATGAGCTAATTACCCCTTCCCTGGACCCACCTCTCCTCCAGCAACCCTCAGTTTGTTTCCTAGAATTGCCTAGAGTTCAGCATCTCTTATGGTTTGCTTCCGTCTTTTTTTTTTTTTTTTTACTAATTACATATAAAGTGTTTATTTTTATGCACATATTTACCTACAAAATTTACAGAAAATCAAACTGTGCCAAATATACAGAATACCCTCTGGTGACTTTGTAGGAGCCGGGGGTGTTATTGCTGATTTTATTTGAGAATAAAATCTTGAGGGCACGTATTGCATGGAGCACTGGGTGTGATACATAAACAATGAATTTTGGAACAGTGAAAAAATAAAATTAAAAAAAGAATAAAATCTCATACACATGAAAGCCAAGATGAACACAGTTAAGTTAAATGGTAGCCTTGTTAAAAAGTTGTGTCCTGTGAATTTTCAGCTTTATATTAAATTGAATTTAAAAGACTGCCCAAGAAATAAAACCTTTTCAAAATCTTCTAATAAATAGGTAAAAGTCACCTCCAGTTCCTTAAAATATTTACAGCAATCCCAATAGTTTAAGATTAATGACAATTATAGTACAGGTGACTAAAGTGCTTGCACAGTATGTCATTAACACTCTCAGAATGGTGAGAATTATAGACTCCAGTTTGGGGAGCTGCTCCCAAGTCATCCCCATGATGGAGTTGCTGATCAATTATACCTATACAACACTAGTGTAGCAGCATAACTGACCATGGCGTAAGATCCAATGATCTAAAACAAGGACTATCAAATTCCCAGATGGGACACAATTTATAACTAAACTTGTATATTCAGAAGGCTTTGGAGTGTTCTTAAAATTATTTTTTTCCCCAAATACTTTTATTTTTTCAGTGTTACAAGATTAATTGTTCATGCACCACACCCAGTGCTCCATGCAATACATGCCCTCCTCAATACCCAGCACCAGGTTCGCCCAACCCCTCACCCAATCAAAATTCCACTGGCTTTTTTCAAAGGGCTGGAAAAAATAATCCTAAAATTTGTATGGAACCAGAAAAGACCCTGAATTCCTAAGGAAATCTTGAAAAAGAAAAACAAAGCTGTGGGCATCACATTGCTGGATTTCAAGCTTTACTACAAAGCGGTGATCACCAAGACAGCATGGCACTGGCACAAAAACAGACACATAGACCAGTGGAACAGAATAGAGAGCCCAGATGTGGACCCACAACTCTAGGGTCAAATCTTTGACAAAATAGGAAAAAATATCCAGTGGAAAAAAGATAGTCTCTTCAACAAATGGTGTTGGGAAAATTGGACAGCTCTATGTAGAAGAATGAAACTTGACCATTCTCTTACACCATACAGGAAAATAAACTCAAAATGGAGTATTCTTAAAATTATGCATGAACAATTAATCTTGTAACACTGAAAAAATAAAATAAACATATTTGGGGGAAGAAAAAAAAAAGAAAAGGAGAAAAGAAAAAGAAGAAAAAGAAAAAAGAAAAAGAAAAAAAGTATATTTAGCATTGAAGGAAAACAACAAACTGGAAATGGTTAACATGAGAGTGAAGTTCACTATCTTGTTTAACAAAAATGGTTTCTCAAAAGAACATCTAATTTTTCACAACATAATGGAGATGAGTCTTCCTCAGTTTACACTCAATCTGACGTTTTTTTTGCATTATAATCAAAACAGAATGGTGTAAGAATGAAAGGCACAGCTATGTGCAATAGCTGGCTTTGAAGAGCCATGGGGATGGCCAACGGATGCTCCTATGATACTGGTGCAGGAGAACAAAGTCCACAGAATGCTTTTCCCTTTGACATTGGCATTGATTTGCTATTTACATGCAAACATACGTTATGAAAACTGGATGAGGTTCTGTTTCTAAGTTTAACTTAGGAACATACAAACATACTTCATTTACAAAAGTTTCTGCAGGGTCTGAAGTACTCAAGTGACACTAATACTGTTACAAAGAAAATCAAAAGTACCAAGCACGGAGGAGGCAAGTCATCATCATCGAGATCATCTGGGTGAATGTTGCACACTTCTTGTCAGGTGTTGTGGTGACCTTCACATATCCAACTGTAAAAGGAATCCTTTATGGCTTTTTGCTGTATCACTTACCTGAAGAAATGCTGTTTTAGGTCCCATAACATTGAATGCAGATTGTCACTAAACATAAGTTTCCTGTATCACAAGACACACTATATTCTGCTAATACAGTTCGATATCACGCAGCTATAATTGATGATGCAATGACCTTCTTGTGTATTCCAGCAAAGAACAAGCCTATTAGAGTGATATAGCTAATGGTGAAAAATGGGTGATTCCATAATGATGTGGAGAAGGACACCTTTTGTGTCTCGGGATCTATTAATCAATTCCAGGCACCAGTAACTGTACTCTCAAAAGCCTTGAGATCTTCTGACATGAACTTCAGTGAGTTCATGTTGGTGGGCAGCTCTGGTCACCACTGTGGCCCCATCGGCATTGCAGCTTCATGCCCCCCACCCAGCCCATAAGGCCAACCTGCTTCCTTCTCTTTTAATCTTATTTTTCCTTCTCTTTCCCTATGTTCAGCTGTTTTGTTTCTTAAATTCCACAGATGCGTAAAGTCATGGTAATTGTCTTTCTCTGACTTTGCTCAGCATAATACCCTCTAGTTCCATCTACATTGTTGCAAATGGCAAGATTTTATTCTTTTTGATGGCTGAGTATTCCAATATGGAAATTCCATATTCCATTGTGTGGGTGGGTGGGTATATATATAAAAATCACATCTTTATCCATTCATCTTTTGATGGACATCTGTCCATCTGATGGACATTTTTCCATATTTTAGCTATTATGGACATTGCTGCTAGAAACATTGGGAGGATGTACCCCTTGGAATCACTATTTTTGTATCCTTTGGATAAAAATACCTGGTAATGCAGTTGTTGGGTCATGGGATAGTTCTATTTTTAACTTTTTGAGGAATCTCCACACTGTTTTCCAGAGTGGTAATAACATTCATTTTAGATTAGCAGAGATGTGATAGTTTTTGGCTACTATACTAGTTTGATTGAAGAAAAAGAGTGGCTCTTCAGAGTAGATGTTTTACTGATGGCAGCAGGGCTTAGATCAGCTATGGTAGCATCCAGTGACTAAATAGGGACCATGGTCAGAATATCAGCAGCATTTTCAGATGTAGGGAGCATTAGGCTTCACCACAGGAGTTGCAATCTGCAGAAATTGGTGGTGGTGTGGTAGGTCTGGGAAAAGTCATTGATAGAACCCTGGATCACTTACATGTGGAGCATAAGGAAAAAACATGGAGGATATTGGGAGAAGGAAAGGAAGGGTGAATTGGGGGAAATTGGAGGGGGAGACGAAACATGAGAGACTGTGGATTTTGAGAAACGAACAGGGTTTTGGAGAGGAGGGAGGTGCGGGGTTGGGTGAGCCTTGTGGTGGGTATTGAGGAGGGCACGTATTGCATGGAGCAGTTGGTGTGGTGCATGAACAGTGAATCTTGGAACACTGAAAAAAAATAAAATTTAAAAAAAGAACCCTGGTTTTCTGAGCAAGGAATTGTGGTGAATGATGGTGTTATGTACTAGGAGAAAGCATAATGAAGGGGATATGGTTTCTGTGCAAATGCAGCTATTTTCCAAAGTAAAACCACTTGAATACTCCTACTGGGGTGTCTCATGTGTATAGTTCTTTTTTTTCTCCCAAATATGTTTATTTTTTCAGTGTTACAAGATTAATTGTTCATGTACCACACCCAGTGCTCCATGTAATACATGCCCTCCTCAATGCCCACGACCAGGCTCGCCCCCCCCCCCCCCGCAAAACCCTCAGTTTGTTGCTCAGAATCCACAGTCTCTCATATGTATAGTTCTGGATCAAATGAGACTTAACAGGATTTAGTTCCTCGGGTACACCTCCCCAACTCCTTTAGGTCACCAGGCCCTCTTTACTGCAATAGTTCTTCGGAGTTTTGGACTTTATCTTTTGGATAGTTTGGGAGTGAGGGACTTTATCTCACAACCAGCACAGTACTGTGACTGGTATAAATGTAATTATACCAGTATAACTGTATAATTGAATGAATGTTTCTTTCTATCTGAGACATTGTACTTGATCTCCCTGTATCTGGGAGACTATTTTAAGGAATTAGAGTGGAAAGGTCAAAATGTAGGTGTTTTCCAATGCATTTTAGTAACTTCTCCTATAATTGCATTAGCAACAAATACCGTATCTTTCTGCAAACTAGGCAGAATAAGCATTCTCTAATTCTTGCCATCCTTCAATTAGAAATGAAAGCACAATTCTCCTTACTTGAGAATTAAGTACATTTTTGTATGTTTCATAGGTACTTGTTAAAAACTACACCAGGTTTTTGACTCCTTATCTCTTAAGTGTGTTATTTTTTATTTGTAAGTTTTTCGAATTTGCATGTCATCTTTTAGTCTGTAACATGTTTTCTAACCCAACTTTAATGTCAATTATGGCTATGTATCTTCTTGTCTTTAAGATTTTCTTATGTTTGTTCTGGACATAAAATACTCACTGGAAAAATTTAGTTCTTTTTTTTTTTTTTGTAAAGATTTTATTTATTTGACAAAAACACAGCGAGAGAGGGAACACAATCAGAGGGAATGGTGGCGGGAGAAGCAAGCTTCCTGCCGAGCAAGGAGCCCAATGCGGGGCTCGATCCCAGGGCCCTGGGATCATGACTTGAGCCGAAGGCAGATGCTTAATGACTGAACCACCCAGGCACCCCCAAAATTTAGTTTTTCGATATCCTTCCCCCAAACAATCCATTTCTCCTTTCTAGAAGAAACTACCTTTCCTTCTTCCCAGAGATTCTGTACATATACTTAAATTTCGATGAAGTAGAATCATACTAGATGCCATTTTGTGCATTACCCCTTACATTCTGAAATGGGTCTGTCTTCACTAAAATGGAGGTGTTGGTAGAGCTGCATTCTTTTCCAGAGAATCCATACGGGAGACTGATCTCTTTTCTTCACATCTCTAGCTATTATGGCTGCTAGTGTTCCTGGGCTCAAGGCCTCTTTCAAAACCAGGGATGGCAAGTTGAGCAAGTTGAGCCTTTTTACATCCCATCATTCTGACAGTGTCTCTTTGGTTCTTTTCTATGTTTAAAGACTCTCATAATTACAGCATCTAACTGGGTTCACTCAGGATAATCTCCTTGTCCTATGGCCAGCTGATTAGCAACCTTAATTATATCTGCAATTTTTTTTTTGTTTCAAATATTTAAATTCTAGTTAAATAGAGTGTAATATTTGTTTCAGGAGTAGAACTTAGTGAGTCATCACTTAAATATGTACTCATATTTAAGTGCTCATCCATCTGCAATATTAATTTCCCCTTGCTATGTAACAAGTTCAGTTTCTTGGAGTTAGGCTGTAGACCTGTTTGGGGTCTATGGTTGTGCATAATACTGCATCAGAAGGGAATGGGAAGCAGTTACTACCTGGAAAGGGGCAGGTGTTTATGAGAGGACTCACTGTATATGGTCCATTATGTTGTGACCTATGGGATATATACTGGACACTCCCACCATAAGAGTGAATTCTAAAAACATTGGTGCTCATTGGCTATGATGAAAGATCTGAGTCCTAGCAGGTTGTGGTTCCTTTTGGAAAAGGACAGGTTTTTCCCTATATCTTCCTTTACTGTGAACTGTAAGTTCTTCTTGGGGTTTCCATAAGCTTTTCTACTTTCCTAATGTCTGGTTGTAGCTTGAGGTGCTATTAGACTTGGTGCTTTCTATCATTTGTCTGATACAGAACAATAAGACCTAAGGACAGGTACTTAGATTCCTATCACATGGCCATATGTTTCTCTTCAGCTTTTTGCATTTCAGCATTTATAACTGTGGCTTAAGTGATTTCTCCTTACATCATATTTTTCTTCTGAGCTTCTGTGCCTAAACTGCCCTTTTCTATTTAATAAATCTGCAAGCCTGGTCACTTATATATTTGAGGCAAAAAATAGATAGGTTATGCCCAGCCTGCCTAAATGCTTCTCTACCATAAGTAGAAAAATATAACATCCTGATTTCTCTATTTAAAATGATGTCTATCCTTGAGCCTCATGAATCATATATGGATTATATTTGTTTTTAAGTAAAAACGGCCAATTCAAGGGACATCTAGGTGGCTCAGTTTGTTGAGAGTCTACCTTTAGCTCAGTCATGATCTCAGGGTCCTAGGATTGAGACCTGTGTCAGGCTCCCTGCTCAGCAGGGAACTTGCTGCTGCTCCTCCCTCTGCCCACCCCTACTTGTGCTCTCTCTCTCTTTCTCTCTAAAATAGAAATCTTGAAAAAAATCAGCCAATTCAGATTAATTCCTGCTTATTTTGGGTACTGCAAGAAGACACACTGAGATAAGGATTTGGGTACCAATAAAATACTGAGAGGGTGATTCCAGGAAGCATAGGGAGGAAGTTAGGAAAGGCAGGCAAACCATTGAAAATACACTAGTGAAAAGGTGACTGTGGGCAACTTGGGCTAATTCTGCTGAGGAATTTTGGTGGGACAATTTTGATGAATGATTTATATAGACTCCCAAAAGGTAGGCCACCCAGTCCTTCTCCTTCCTAGATGAGGGTTCTGGGGCATTCCCAGGGCTCACACAAGCAAGCATATAGGAGAACACAGGGACAAGAATTAATTAGTGTTTGGAACTGTATGTAGATGATCTCTGGGTGGCCTGAGCAAATAAGAGGACCTGAGTGCTTGCTTAGTCCAACACTTACATGTTTGGATATTCTTGGGCCAATGCTGAGTTAACTTTTTTGTTTTGACTGGTCACCATCTTGAAGACTGAATATTTACAAAGAAACTTATAATAACATGACCAGTGTGAGATGCTACTGACCCCATAGTTGAAACAAGTCACTAGGCAGTAATCTGTATTCATCATCTTCCTCTTTATTCATTCTGGATTCACCTTTATCCTCTGGCAATATTTTTGCTGATTTAGCTGCTTTCTCAGAGTACCCAAACCTATATCCATTTAGGGTCTGAGCACCTAGTTAACTTGAACTTGTCAGGTCTTGGGTACTGCAGTAAATGTACTTGTCACCACTGTTTCTCTAGGATGCATTCATTCAACTCCACAAGTATAGACATAGGTTTCTGCTACAAAATGAGACTATTTCCTTATGATGCTCAATGATGCTAATGACAGATGGATAGAGTGAAATTGCTGGGTCATAGGGTAGCTCTATTTTTAACTTTTTGAGAAACCTCCATACTGTTTTCCCGAGTGGGTGCACCAGCTTCCATTCACACCAACAGTGTAGAAGGGTTTCCCTTTCTCTACATCTTTGCCAACACCTGTCGTTTCCTGACTGGTTAATTTTAGCCATTCTGACTGGTGTGAGGTGGTATCTGAGTGTGGTTTTGATTTGTATTTCCTTTTTTTTTTTTAAAGATTTTATTTTTTTGACATAGAAACACAGCGAGAGAGGGAACACAAGCAGAGGGAATGGAAGTGGGAGAAGCAGGCTTCCTGCTGAGCAAGGACCCCGATGCGGGGCTCGATCCCAGGACTCTGGGATCATGACCTGAGCCGAAGGCAGACGCTTAATGACTGAGCCACCCAGGTGCCCCTGATTTGTATTTCCTTGATGCCAAGTGATGTGGAACATTTTTTCATGTGTCTGTTGGCTATTTGGACATCATCTTTAGAGAAATGTCTGTTCCTGTCTTCTGCCCATTTCTTGATTGGATTATTTGTTCTTTGAGTGTTGAGTTTTATGAGTCCTTTATAGACTTTGGATACTAGCCCTTTTTCTGACATGTAATTTGTAAATATCTTCCCCCATTCTGTTGGTTTTCTTTTGCTTTTGTTGAGTCCTTTGCTGTGCAGAAGTTTTTATCTTGATGAAGTCCCAATAGTTCATTTTTGCCTTTCTTTCCCTTGCCTTTGGAGACACGTCTAGCAAGAAGTTGCTGTGGTTGCTCTGTGGTCACAGAGGTTGCTGTCTGTGTTCTTCTCTATGATTTTGATGGGTTCCTGTCTCACATTGAGGTCTCTGATTCATTTTGAGTCTTCTTGTTAATAGTTTATGCGGATGGTCCAGTTTCATTCTTATGCATGTGGCTGTTCAATTTTCCCAACACCATTTGTTGAAGAGACTGTCTTTTTTTAACATCTTAATTTAATTTTATTTTTTTTTATGTTGCAAGATTAATTGTTCATGCACCACACCCAGTGCTCCATGCAATATGTGCCCTCCTCAATACCCGCCACCAGGCTCACCCATCCCTGCACCTCCCTCCCCTCCATAACCCTCAGTTTGTTGCTCATAGTCCACAGTCTCTCATGGTTCATCTCTCCCTCTGGTTTCCTCCCATTCACCCCTCCCTTCCTTCTCATAATGCCCTCCATGTTTTTCTTTACGCTCAACATGTAAGTGGGACCATAAGGTAATTGGCTCTCTCTGCTTGACTTATTTCACTCCGCATAATCTCTTCCAGTCCCATCCACGTTGATACAAAAGTTATCTTATGGGCTTTAGAGCAACTATAAATGGATAAACTCCTTAATTTCTCTTTCTTCTGTCTCATTGTTACTGTATAGAAATGCAACTGATTTCTGTGCATTGATTTCTATATCCTGCCATGTTGCTGAATTCCTGTGTGAGTTCTAGCAATTTAAGGATGGAGTCTTTTGGGTTTTTCACATAGTATATCTTGTTATCTGTGAAGAATGAGAACTTGACTTCTTCATTGCCAATTTGGGTGCATTTTATTTCCTTTTGTTGTCTCATTGCTGAGGCTAGGACTTCTAGTATGATGTTGAACAATGGTGGTGATAGTGGGTATCCCTGCTGTGTTCATAGCCTTAGGGGGAGAAAAACTCTGTTTCTCCCTATTGAGAATGATATTTGCTGTGGGTTTTTTATATATGGCTTTTATGATACTGAGATGATCCCTCTATCTCTACATTGTGAAGAGTTTTAATTAAGAAAGGATAATGTACTTCATCAAATAGATGCATTTCTGCATCTACTGATTGCATCATATGGTTCTTGTCCTTTCTCTTTCTTTATTAATGTAGTATATGACATTGATGTGTGGATATCGATCCACCCTTGTAGCCCAGGAATAAATCCCACTTGGTCATAATGAATAATCCTTTTAATGTACTGTTGGATCCTATTGGCTACTGTCTTGGTGAGAATTTTTGCCTCCATGTTCATCAGAGATATTGGTGTGGAATTCTTTTTGGGGGGGGGTCTTTGTCTGGTTTTGGGATCAAGGTAATGCTGGCCTCATAGAAAGCATTTGAGAGTTTTCCTTCCATTTCTATCTTTTGAAACATTTAAAGAAGAATTAATACCTATCCTTATGAAGCAGTTTGGTATAATTCCCCTGGGAAACCATCTGGCCCTGGACTCGTGTGTGGGGAGATTTTTTGATTGCTGCTTTAATTTCCTTGCTGATTATGGGTCTGTTCAGATTTTCTATTTCTTCCTGGTTCAGTTTTGATAGTTTATAAGTTTCTAGAAATGCATCCATTTCTTCTAGATTGCCTAATTTGTTGGCATATATTTGGTCATAATATGTTCTTATAATTTTATTTCTGCAATGTTGGTTGTGATCTCTCCTCTTTCATTCATGATTTCATTAATTTGGGTCCTTTTTCTTTCCTTTTTGATAAGTCTGGCCAGGGGTTTATTAATCTTATTCTTTCAAAGAACCAGCTCCTAGTTTTGTTGATCTGTTCTACTGTTCTTTTGGTTTCTATTTCATTGATTTCTGCTCTAATCTTAGTTCTCTTCTCCTGCTAGGTTAAGGCTTTATTTGCAGTTTCTCCAGCTTCTTTAGGTGTGGGGTTAGGTTGTATATTTCAGACCTTTCCTGTTTTTGGGAAAAGCTTATAGTACTATATACTTATCTCATAGTACTGCCTTCGCTGTATCCCAAAGGTTTTGAATAGTGTTTTCATTTTTGTTTGTTTCTATGAATTTTTAAATTCTTCTTTAATTTCCTGGTTCATCCATTCATTCTTTAGTAGGATGTTCTTTAGCCTCCATGTATCTGACTTCTTTCCAACTTTGCTCTTGCAATTGAGTTTAAGCTTCAAAGCATTATGGTCTTAAAATATGCAGGGAATGATCCCAATCTTTTAATGCTGGTTGAGACCTGACTAGTGACCCAGTATGTGATCTATTCTGGAGAAAGGTCTATGTACACTCAAGAAGAATGTGTATTCTGTTGCTTTAGGATGGAATGTTCTGAATTTATCTGTGAAATCTCTCTGGCCCAGTGTATCATTCAAAGCCCATGTTTCCTTCTTGATCTTCTGCTTAGATGATCTGTCCATTGCAGTAAGGGGAGGTGTTAAGATCCTCTACTATTGTATTATCAATGTGTTTCTTTGATTTTGTTATTAATTGGTTTATATATTTGGCTGATCTCATGTTTGGGACATAAATATTTACAAATGTTAGATCTTGTTGGATAGACCCTTTAAGTATGATAGCGTGTCCTCCCTCATCTCTTATTACAGGCTTTGGTTTAAAATCTAATTTGTCTGATATAAGGATTGCCACCCCAGCTTTCTTTTGATGTCCATTAAAATAATGGACGTAATTTATATGAAGAGAGTAGGGGAGGGGTTTTTCTTCTAACCCCCCCTTTCAATCTGGAGGTGTCTTTGGTTCTAAAATGAATCTCTTGTAGACAGCATATTGATGGGTCTTAGTTTTTTATCTAATCCAATACTTTGTCTTTTGACTGTGGCCTTTAGCCCATTTACATTCAGACTAATTATTGAAAGATAGGAAATTAGTGCCCTTGTATTACCTGTACAGTCATTTTTGCTGTATATTGTTTATTTCTTTCTGGTCTATGTTACTTTTGGCCTCTCTCTTCACTTAAAGAATCCCTTTTGATATTTCTTGTAGGGCTATTTAAGTGATCACAAATTCTTTGTTTCTGTTTGTCCTGGAAGCTTTTATCTCTCCTTCTATTTTGAATGACATCCTAGCTGGATAAAGTATTCTTGGCTGCATATTTTTCTCATCTAGCACCCTGAATACATCATGTCTGTCCTTTCTGGACTGCCAGAACAGTCTCTCTCACATAGGTCTGCTGCCACTGTAGTATTTCTACCCTTGTAGGTAGGTTATGGACCTCTTGTCCAGAGCTACTTTCAGGATTTTTTCTTTGTCTCTGAGATTTACAAGTTTCACTATTATATGTAGAGGTGTTGACCCATTTTTATTGAGTTTTGAGGGGGGTTCTTTGTGCTTCCTGGACTTGAATGCCAGTTTCCTTCCCCAGATTAGGGAATTTTTCTGCTATAATTTGCTCCAATAAACCTGTCTTCCCTTTCTTCTTCTGGGATCCCATTTATTCTAATATTGTTTCACCTTATGCTATCACTTATCTCTTGGATTCTTCCCTCGTGATCCAGTAGTTATCTCTTTTTTTCAGCTTTTTCTTTATTCTCCATTTTGTCTCCTATATCACTAATTTTCTCTTCTGCCTCACTTATCCTAGCAGTTGGAGCCTCCATTTTTTTTTTAAATTGCAGCTCATTAATAGCCTTTTTTTATTTTAAATTGGTTAGATTTTAGTTCTTTTATTTATCCAGAAAGGGATTCTCTAGTGTCTTCTGTGCTTTTTCAAGCCCAGCTAGTATCTTTATAATTGTTGTTCTGAAGTCTAGTTCTGATGTATTACTTATATCCATACTTAGATGTACTCATAGGTCCCTGGAAGTCTGTACTGCCTCTTGTTCCCTTTTCTGAGGTGAATTTTTCTGTCTTGTCACTCTCGCAGAAAGTCACTTTTCTATTTCTTGCAGAAAAGGTTGCTTTTCTATTTGTAGAGTTGCAGCTATTTTCTTAGATCTCTGGTTGAGTTCACAGGTGTTCAGAATGATAGCTATCTAGATGAATTCCTGGGACCAGATGAAATTACAGTTTCTGACTCCTCTGCCATCTCAGACTCTGGCAACAACATGGGAAAGAGATTTAAGGAGATATAGCCTGAATGCTGACACCCTCTGATACAGGGCTTTCTTGAGGCCTGGAGCTAGAAGAAAACCCCTCCCCTACTCTCTTCATTCCAAATTCTGTTAAGTCAAGAAGCAGATATGAAAAACTGAAAGTGCCAGACTTGTAATAACTTTAAAGTGAGGCCAAATATATACAATGGAATATTATGCCTCCATTAGAAAGGACGAATATCCAACTTTTGTATCAACATGGATGGGACTGGAAGAGATTATGTGGAGTGAAATAAGTCAAGCAGAGAGAGCTAATTACCTTATGGTCTCACTTACGTGCTCAGCATAAAGAAAAACATGGAGGGCACTGTGAGAAGGAAGGGAGGGGAGAATGGGGGGGAATCAGAGGGGGAGATGAACCATGAGTGGACTCTGAGCAACAAACTGAGGGTTTTGGAGGGGAGGGGGTGAGGGGTTGAGCGAGCCTGGTGGTAGGTATTGAGGAGGGTACCTATTGCATGGAGCACTGGGTGTGGTGCATGAACAATGTATCTTGTAACACTGAAAAAAACATTTGGGGGAAAAAAAAACAGGAAACGGGAAAAAATGTTACGAATAATACAAGTCTAGAAAATTTAGGAAGCTACTATCACTTCTGGAACTTTTGTCTAGAAATGACTAAACTTAAAGCAAGGATTAGCTAAGTGATGTCATGACATTAGCTCTTTGCTAGCATTGGTAGCAGATAGTCACCCAGTTACCCATCAGCCTGGATCCAGTGAACCTAGGTCCAAAGGAACAGATCTGAGTCATGGCACCATTGGTCAGTCTGGGTTCCTCTAGCCCTAAACATTTCAGATGATCAATTTTCAGCTTTTGGGGGCAGGATGATGATAATGGGGATCAGAGGTAGATAGGTATATCTGGGATAGTGATGAGTGCATCAGGGTCAACACTAGAATGAAATGGCATATGGTAGAACATTAAGAAAACCAGAACAGAAGAATTCAAAGTAATTGCCCCAAGCAAATATTAGGTAGAAACTTAAATAGTTAACTTGAATAACTTTTGGGAAGGAGTATCCATATATCTCAGGTATCCACAGTGTGGAATAAAGTTAATATCCATAGTATTGAGGTAATTCAGCATCTTGGATGGTTCTCTTGGCTCTGAATAAAGAAGCCTTGGGCAATCGACAGGCATATATGAGCTTACTTTTATGTCTAAGTGGATTAGGGTGCTTAAGTTTTTATCTGAGATCCAGAATTTTGCACTATCGGTTTGTATTCTTTGAGATGCGGATGCCAAGATGGGGTTTATGTTCAAGAATTTTTTTTTGTGGTGGGAGGAAGATCTGTGAAGGAAACCTAGAAGGAAGCTGGAGCATTCTTGGAGAGCCATCAACTATAATGCAAGTCTTACTGGCTACAGGAAAGAGAAGGATGAAATGTTGGGTAGGAAGTGGCTTAGACTGTGGTGCAAAACTAAAGAACTTGGCTAGGTCAAGGGCAAGTAACAGAAATCACCCCTCAGAGGAGTCCAAGCCTCCCAAGTATGGGCCTTCCTCAGTATTCCTGTCACACTCAATCTTTGTTTGGAATCTACCCATGCAAAGTGTGGCATTCTAGTGGCTACCAGAGGCTGATATCTACCTCTCTACCTGAGTCCTCAGAGCAACTCCATGGTTTTCAAGGGCTCTGTTCCAAACCGGAAAGATCAGAGGTTGTAAGTGAAATGAAGTATAGCTCTCCTTGCTGGAGTTGGTCTTGGGTCACAACTGATATCCATCTTGTCCCTCCTCCACTCTCCACTCTGAATTCTCTACCCTTGTCTATCTCCTCACTTGAAGTTTGACTTACCTGGTGCTGTGACCCAAACCATCATCATAAGGGTCTGAACCCTTTCTAATATACCCATTTCAAACTAGGAATGCTAAATGTATCTGACTTAGAATGGAATAAGGAAGGAAGGCTGAAAAGGTAGTTAAATGGACCACTTGGATTTCACACACATTTTTACTTTCTCCCACCATATAAAAGTAGCCCAACCTCTTTTTGCTGATTAGAGTCTGTTTTCCCTGCAACTATGATGACTGACAAAATGACTCAATATGTCATTTGGAGTGATGGAATGTGGGATAGTCCTAGCTTTTACCTTCCAATTTGTGGATCTAAGGAGTCTTCTTACTAAGGATATGGTACCATATAGATGTCTCTTTAAAGACTGCCTCATGAAGGAAGCATCCTAAACTTACAGCATGCTGACTCTGAGTTAGTGCTTCTGCTATGCTCTCTGAGGGCTCTTTAAACTTGCTGCTGAGAGAAAGGCTAGCCACTTTTACACAGTGTTACATGTTTTGGGATAGATCATTGGGTCCTGTGATCAGGGGTTCACTCTGCACCTTTTTTGTAAGTGTTCTATTAGTTAGGTGCTTTGATTGGGATTCCATGCTTGTGCTAGAAAATTGCAGAAACCCCCAGAGTGGTACTGTTCAAGGATCTGTAAGCAGGAAGTACAAACCCATACCAAGATTAGGTATCTTTCTGGGAGGTTGGATTTCTGGCTTTTCTAAAATAGGAAGGACTTTATATAGTCAACATAATCAACTTGCTACCAAATGGTCTCTTTTACAAATAGTGATACTGATTTATACATAAATGGATATTATATTTAATATAAGGAGATAATATATATAAATGGATATCTATAAATGGATATAGTGGATATTCAACATTCCTCTCTGTTAGTAGTTGGGGCATTCAGGGGCAACAGTAGCTAGATTGTCTCTGGAGCATGGCATTCCATATAGGTGATCACCTATGTAGCCTCTGTGTCTGTGACCATGCCCAGTTTGCCTATTGGCTGATGAAGGCTGGCTGCTCTCACCTGCAGAGACATTTTGTGTTTTGTTTGGCCATTCCACACCTCTTCTATGGTGGGTGCTTTGTAGTAGGTGTAAGAGGAGATATGAAAATTTGCATATGTTGTGTATCCCTATGCCCTTTCCTAGATCTCCTTGTCTAATATTCCAGTCCTTTTCCATCCAGACCCTCACAAGATGGCCAGGCTATTGGCCTCTGTCCTGGAATCGGTATATATTCTTTTTTTTTTTTTTTTTTTGGTAAAGATTTTATTTGAAAGTGAACATACATTAGTGGGGGCAGGAGGGGCAGGGGGAGAGGGAGAAGCAGACTCCCCACTGAGCAGAGAGCCCAATGTGGGGCTCAATCCCAGGACCCCGGTATTATGACTGAGCCAAAGGCAGATGCTTAACCAACTGATCCACTCAGGTGCCCCTTATATTCTCCTTTTTTTTATACTTAAAGTTGATTTGCAGTGCAGCCACTGGAGCTGTTAGTCAACTATTATTCCCTAAGTAGGCAGTTCCAAAGGCATATTTTCAAGACTCACAATCATACAGCATAACTGAGATGCTCTGGTATTAGAACTACTAGTGTTTAGATACCATTTGTAGCATAATTCTGTCTTTTATTGTTAAGCCACCGTTAATGATGCTGGCAATTTTTTATGCCTGGAGAATTTATGCATGTGAATTAAGAACGTAACTGCCTCTGGTATCTGGGCCATTATGACAAGGGTTCCTCATTACTTGATAATGAGGAAATTACAGAAATAAATTGTCAGTCTCATTTATTGGCAAAAGTTGAAAGATATAAGCTGGCCCCAGGAGTATCGCTGGACCTGGTCAGTACTAGCTAGGCTTGATGGCGGATCCCATGTCCTATGCAGGTTGGGGAAATGGACTGAGTGACATCTGCCAGTTTGGGCAAGGTAGATGATGGAGATGGATATCTTGTCCAGTTGATACACTCTGACATCTAGCCCTGTTCAATTTTTGAACAAGTGTGATGAGTGTCACCTGTCATTGTTCTTGTCTTTCAGAATAGGATGGAAATCAGTAGTGACAAATTATGTCAAAGGTCTAATGTTCTCTTCTAGGACTTTCTGTATGTTAGCTAACTGAAGGCTTATCTTCCACATTTCCTTAACAGGTAAGAATTCTAAGGCTGAGGAAAAATATGAGAGGTCAATAAAGACATGTCTGGACTCAGGGGACATATAATGTTCCTGCCTTTCCAGCCCTGTGGGTCAGTGTGCCAAACTGTATCCAGAGTTGGGAACTCTGTGCCTGGGAAATCCTAGATCACAGACAGGCAGGGCTATGATAAGGAGGGACCTGAGTGGCCTGGGCCCATTCAACTGCGGTGGGCACCTGGACATCCACAAGGGAGCTTCTAACAAGTCAGTTCTGGTGTTACTGGTTACAGAGTGGCATATTATTGGTGTTACTTCTGTGATAAAGCCATATTTTTAACACATTTCAAACGAAGCAATTGTATTGTGAGTCAGGCTGAAGACTCAGCCTTTGTTACAGATCCTAAGGAGAAGATCCTTGGATCCTTGGTTAGAAGTCTTGCCTTTCATTTGTCGGTTTATCTTTAGGGGGAAGGATGGGGAAGCAGGAGTTTATCTACCCATGCAGCTTAATAGGGGTACACTCTGTATTTACACGAAGCTTTTCTTAAGAAGTCTGCTTTCCACCTGCTGTCACTCTGGAATGAACCTTACCCTCACTGGCATCAAGAATCAAGCCTTGGGATTCTGTGTGAAGGCAGATCTGCATTTAATACTCGCATAGTTCTGTAGACACACTCACCTGGCTTACTTCACTAGATGGATCAAAAAACAGGATAAGCTTATTTAATTTCCTCTTTCTCTGTGAGTGTGGTGCTTGTGAAGTCCAGAAATGATATTTGAATCCATGAGTCATTATTCACTGGTTCTCTAAGGTCTGTATCTTTTAAGACGTGGGATTCTTGAGGTCTTCTCCTATCCGAGCTGGAGCATAGGTGGAGAATCAGACAAGGGCCAAGGGCGAACAGTGGGGATAGACATGCTAGGATTACATTCAGTATTTTGGCCAAGAGATGGCAGCAAGCAATTATACAGTAGAGCTCCATATTCCTCGGACCCCTCTGGCTGTGTTTGAGATGGCTTCTGTGTAGGAGGAACCAGCAATGACTGACTAGTTGTCCTAAGGGAGATCTTAGGCATACAACCCTAGACGAAGGCAGTTTTTGGTAAAGAGAATGAGAAGGAAAAGGGAATCTCTGCTGATGATGCAAAACAAATGTTAAGCAGAAAGGGGACCTAAACAGACTTCGAGGCTAAGGCAGAGCTGAATGCTCCAGAGAAGCCATAGTTAGCTCTGGCCACGTATCAGTGACACACACCCACATAAGTGGATTGTGTTAGAGTAGTAGAGGATATCCCATTTTCAAACGTACCTGTGCTTGAACAGCATGGTTCCTTTTCTACAAACACGTTTGAACATTTATCTCCTGTGCATAGAAAACATGGTCACCAAAAGCAGCAAGTGTATGGCTAAGCATGTCCTCTTCGGGTTCTTCTTTCAGGATGTTTTTACCATGTACATAGCTTCCCTGACCATAGCAGTTTCTCTAGGCCTCTAGGAGTCATCTAATTTTCTTCCTCACAGGGGGATGATAAGGGACAAGGGACTGTAAATTAAACACCGTGAACATGAGGTGTGGAACTTGTTGGGGGGGGGAAGCAGAGAAGACAGCAGCTCATCACCAGCTGCCCTTGCAGCACGCACAGCTGGATTTGCTGTGTGCACCCACAGGTTCTTTAGTGTGTTTCCAACTTGCATAGTGACTCCTGGCTAGAAAGACTGTGCCAGGAGTTATAATAACATTACAAATGAATTCAGGTTGCAAGGAAGATCTCTGTTTGAACTTCAGTTCAAAAAATTTTGAATTTTCAGCTCTTTTGGAAAAGCTGTAAAATTATAAGATAGAATACTAGTTAAAGGGTGCTCTGTATTAGTCGAGGCAGTTCTTACATAGTTCTGTATGATTTTTTCTACCCTGGGGCTATGGCCTGTGACCACCTCTGGAAGTTACAGGTAAACATCTTCAGGTAATTCAGCTTGATGTGGGACTAGGTGTAAAACCCAGTTCTCTAACTTGGTCTATTTTATAGACACTGTTAAATATACATGAGCAGAGAAAGCATTTACATTTTTTCAAGTATTCTGGAAGATATAGCAGTATAGAGTTTAAATTTCTGAGATGGGAACATGGATATTTGCTAACACACCTCCCTCTCCAAGTGGTACTCTGTGTTGAGATCCTCTCTGACATTATGGAATGTATGGAGCCAGTTCTTGAATTCTATCCAGACCATCAGTGGTCCTTAGTGGGCTGTGCTCTCCCTCAATTCTAAGAAGAACAATTTTAAGCTGGATAGATCTATCCTGGGCTGGATAGATCAGAAACAGAGTCTTTGGGTGAGGTGCTAACATGAGGCAAGAAACCATGGCAGAAAATAAAATTATTGGAATTTAGGGCTATAAATAACTATAAGAATTGATATGTAACTAGAAACTGGAGGACTCTGGAAATCGCAACATACCTTAGAGGTGTTACATCTGTGCCAATCTCTTAAATAGTGTTTAGAGTTGAATAACTTTGTAATGATGATGGGTAGGTATCCTGGCAAGACAGAGTGGAATCATTTTCCTCTAAGCCCCTGTTGCCTAGTGTTACAGGTACAGTTCTTCAGAGTTAGATATTGAGGTAGAGTTTAACATGAAGGACCCTGTGAAAGGAATGGAGAAGGGAGCAGGATTGAGAACTGGTTGGAGTTAACTGCAGTGTAGACACAACAGTGGCCATGCCCAAGGAGCATGGGCTCCTTGGAACTATGGAGTCATTGGAACTATGACTCCACAGTTCCAAGTCCTCCATATCTGGTGACTTCATGAACTTGACTGTCCTGTCTTGTGTCTGGCTATTACATACATGGGTGTGCTCAGCATAGGTTTCCTCCTGAGAACCACTGCCTTTCCTACAGAAACCCCCCAAGTGGAATCTGATTTTAATTACTGGATGCTTGGCAAATGAGACAGCAACCATAGAGGACTAGAATTAGCTGTACTCTAAGGAGGATGTGAAGGTTTTTGGAGGGCAACTAATCTTTCAACTTGCTTTCATCCTACCTAGAATCTAGTTTGTAGGAATCTAACTCTTCAGAACATTTTGAAGCATGAATGAATGTTAGGAATAGTCTGTGTGTCTCTTAATTGTACAAAATAAGATAGTCCAACCTGTTTTCCAAGTGCCAGATGATTTGGACTCAGTGCAGGACTTGTTTTCCCTGACCTGGTTCAAAGGTCCTAGGGCCTTTGTCAGAAAGCAATCTGCAATGGTTACCCCTATATTTATCACTTTGAAGACCCTCTCCAGTAAAGTCTGGAATTTGTCCCAGTGCCTGGACAGGAGCTTTTTAGGCCACTTGTCCAGTCCTCAGTTGGGAGTATCATCCAGGCCATAGCAGCCTTATGCTACTTACAGGCACCAGGGAAGGAGCAATCCAAAGTGGCTCTACCTGTGAGGGGCCAGAACTTTGCCTTGTGATAACTTAAGTCATAAACTTTGAACCTGAGCTTTCAGCAGAAGAGAAGGGGAGGAGCCCACAAAGACTCCCATTGTCTGGAATAATTATCTTAGTGTAAGCATGGGGGCCTGAAAGGAGCCACGTGGGCTGGGTATAGGTACCTCTGATCTCTTCCAGGAGAATCTCCGAGGTGAAGCCAATGATTATCAATAGCATCAGCCTCACAGACATGAAATCTACTCTTCATAGTGACATTGTAAAGGGCTGGGAAGCTATGTGTTAATGCAATGTAGAAAAATCAATTCCTGGCCCATATCTTGGGAAGTGTTAGGCCGTATCTTTATCCACATGTTCCTCACTTTCAATTACCCAAAACTTATTTAAACCTAAATAGAATGGTTGCCTTAATATGCTCAGAAATCTTGGTCATATCTTTTGAAAATGGGATTGGAGGTAAGTGGGGAATAATAGAGTGCCTTCCAGGGAGGAGAACAGAATGATAAAGTAGTAGAGCATCCACAGCCTCGATGGCCACCCTTTTGTACCACTAGTATCAACTTCCTGAAACTTGGGAATTGTCAATACAGATAATTTGAGCCACTTGTTATTTTAAAGAGTTTTGTAGGCACAATAGAAAAATAAGCAGATGAAATTAAAAAATTCCTGGTTGTATTTAGACTTGCATTCAAGTCTCAACTACTCCTACTTCCTAGTTGTAATTGTGATTTTCATTTAGAAACTTCTGGCCTGCAATTCCCCGTGTACTTATAAGGTAACTGCCCCATAGGCTTTCTGAAGATCAGCTGCTAAAATGCCATGCTTTCCTAAAATGTTCCAGCTTTTAGGGAACTTGGTAAATGTTCTAAAAGGTACAGTGAAATCTAAGCGCACATATTTTTTAATGGCTAAGGGGGCTTTGGCCCAGAAGAGGTAACATTCGAGATTGCGAGTTGGCGAGTTGACAATTGTAAATTCTTTTTTTTTTTTTAAAGATTTTATTTATCTATTTTACAGAGAGAGATCACAAGTAGGCAGAGAGAGATGGGGAAGCATGCTCCCTGCTGAGCAGAGAGCCTGATATGGGGCTCAGTCCTAGGACCCTGAGACTATGACCCGAGCCGAAGGCAGAGGCTTTAACCCACTGAGCCACCCAGGCGCCCTGAGAATTGTAAATTCTTATGTTGTTTAGTTGAGGACAGAAAGTGACTCTCTAGAGAAAGTTTTTTTTTTTTTTTAATTGTATATTTTTTAATTAAAGATTTCACTTGACAGCTCAAGCAGGGGTAGCTGAGCAGAGAGCCCAACGTGGGGCTCGATCCCAGGACCCTGAGACCATGACCTGAGCCAAAGGCAGATGCTTAACTGACTGGGCCTCCCATGTGCCCCAAGAAAATATATTTTGGAGGTGGCAGCAGGAGCTGGGTCAGCTGTGGCGGCAGCCATTGTCTTAATAGTGACCAGAATATTGGCAGTATTCACAGATGCGAGGGCCACTTAGTGTTCCTTACCCAGTAGGAAAGTACCTTGGAATGACATGTTCTTGATTATTTACTTCTAAGGAAAAAGAGTGAACAAAGCTAGTTTGCAGAGGGTAAGTGTAGATGTGCCTACATGAAGTGCCAGTCTCACCATGGTAAGGTCTGTGCAGACTATATTCAGAAAAATCTTACTGTTTTGGATCTAGAGCTCAGGTTTATGCGGCTTTTTTAATACAGCAGAAGTATGTCTCACTAATGGTTAATTGCTGAATGACTCAGAAGAAACCTTACTCTCTGCTTCCATTTGTTAGGGAGATTTTGAATGAGAGCTAATTTCGAGTTGGTAGCTCATAGTGGACAGTCCTAAAGTGGGCCCACCTCTTTACCCCTGAACTTCCTATCCCCCCATATCAGGTTTGAGCTACAGACCTAAGGGTTATAGATTGTGTGCTTACAATGAGACCATTCTAAAAACTAAGATTCTTGTACTATCCATACATATTTGACTGCTAGAACTACTTACGTTCTGCTTTCTTAGAGTAGAGCTAATGCCAGCCTAACATTTTTATTTGTTTTTTGTTTTACCTTATTTGTTTAAAAACAGCTAGAACTAGTAACAACAGGTCAGGATGGCATAGTCCCACCAGGGAGGGGGCAGAAGCACAGAAGTACTTTAAATACTAGCCCCTTGACTTCCCTGACGCTCTGCCCTGATAGTCTTAGGACCACTTAAGCCATATGTCCTCCTGGGCCCCAGGGATGTCTGCCACAGAAAGAGGGCTCTTCTTACTAGAAGTGCACGACTTATTTTGGAGCCTGGCTTTTGTCTTCTTGTGATATGTTCTGCTAGTTCCCAGTAAGAAGTATCTTGGAGCTAGGATTTTGGACACTTGGATGCTAGTCCATTGTTTACCACCAACTTATTCTAAGTCTTGGTGAATTCTCTCGATTGGATAATTAACAGTTTAGAAAAGACCACTGTGACTAGTTACCTCTTTACCTCCTCTACCTTTCCTGTCCCTCCCAGGGACTGTTAGAGACCACTACCACTTTTGCTCCTTAGCTTCCCTCATCTTCCTCAACTTCATTCATATTGGGCCAGAAGCAAAAAAAA
>CM053604.1:51654521-51670685 GCA_028646535.1 Procyon lotor
GCTTTAAATTCACCCTTTCCAGACGTCCTACCTCCTGAAAGTGGTCGATTTTCTGCTCCTAGAATTGCTGTTCTTATTCTCTTCTCTCTGCTGTTGCGTTTGCCGGCTTTTAGAGTGATTTCCTCCTCTTTAGCTGGACTTCTGATTCCCAGGGCTCTCTGTGCCTCCTACACCTCCGCCATCTTGCCCTCTCCTCCGAAAATATACTTTTAAATGTAAACATTTTGTGGCAACAGTCAGAATAAATGTTTATGTCCTTAAAGTTTAAAATAAAAGCAATACCTTCTCTATAGGAAAGCTTTATATATTTATCTTGAGGTTCAAGGTTGGAGTTCTTCTTTTTTCATTACCTAAGTCCCCATCTTCCTGAACAAGCACAAATGAACTTAAAGGCTTGTAGAAGTACAAGAATTATTTTGTAAAAATTTGCCTATAAACATGTAGATTATAGTCAATTTCCCTTTTATACTAAAAAATCTTAGTCACTTTTCAATAAAGGTCTACTTATTTCTTAATGCATGCCCAGTATTCTGTACTGTGAATGAACCATGACTTTTCTCCTTATTTTTTTTAAAGATTTTATTTATTGGGGCACCTGGGTGGCTCAGTCGTTAGGCGGCTGCCTTCGGCTCAGGTCATGATACCGGAGTCCTGCGATTAAGCCCCGCATCGGGCTCCCTGCTCTGTGGGAAGCGTGCTTCTCCTGCTACCATTCCCTCTGCTTGTGTTCCCTCTCTCACTGTGTTTCTCTCTGTCAAATAAATAAAATCTTTAAAAAAAAAAAAGATTTTATTTATTTGACAGAGAGAGAGAGAGATCACAAGTAGGCAGAGAGGCAGGTAGAGAGAGGAGGAAGCAGGCTCCCTGCTGAGCAGAGAGTCCCATGTGGGGCTTGATCCCAGGACCCTGAGATCATGACCTGAGCTGAAGGCAGAAGCTTTAATCCACTGAGCCACCCAGGTGCCCCTCTCCTTATTGATAAACATAGGCTTGTCTATCTTCTTGACAATGAAAAATTAATGTACTGAACAAACTTACAACTCTAGTCTTGCTATGTACCAGTATTTCTCTAGGGTAGATGATTAGAACAGTAACAACCCCTTTTCAACAAACCCCTCATCAATGATGCTGAGTAATGCATCCAATGCAAGAGGTAACAAATCTAGCCTACGACAGTCCTTCTTTTCACCCTTCAGTTTGTACAGTCATCAAAGAAAAATGTGATCATGGAAGTATTCTCAACAAAGATCAACAATTAGGCAGCTATCCATGAACAAAAACAGCTCTCAGAGTTCTCTGGGGTATGGAGAAGTGGCTAAGAACAAAAAAGAAAAGAGAAGGCTACCACTAGCAGCAAATCTCCCTTCAAGAAATAACTTTCCATTCAACTGTTAGGAGTACAAATGGTAGGCAACCTCTAGCTGTGGTCCTTGAGGATCCACCTTAGCTTATGAGCAAGTATGATTTCCTTGGGCAGCCCCCAGCTGATGACTAAGCATTGCAGTTATTACTCTGAGTAATTTCTGTCCAAATGTGTGACCCTACTTAAAGACCCAATCTTTAACATGGAGCTTCCTTTGGGGTTGGCTGAAACTTTGCATCACAGTGAAGACTCTTTCTGGCCAATCGTCTCCCTTCTTTCCTTTCACACAAGCCAGATCTACATACCCATCTGAAGGCTTCCCTTCAAAGAAGTCAACATTCTCTTCTCAGGAACCTGTGAATGTTGCCTTACACAGCACAAGGGATTTGCAGATGTGATTATTGAGGTTGATGAGATGGGGATGTTACATGGGGTCTACCCAGGTAATCCAAGATCATCACATGGGTTCTTCTAAGAGAAAGAAGGGAAACCGGTCAGAAGGAGTGGAAGTAGAGGTTAAAGTGATGCAAGGCCACAAGCCCAGGAATGAAGATACTGGATAAAGTAAGGAAAGTGATGTTCCCTCAGAAACTTCAGAAGGAGTACAGACTTTGAGACCTTGACTTTTAGCTCAATGAAATTTGAGACATCTGTCTTAAGCCATCATATTTGTGGTATCTTGTTATAGGAGCAATAGGAAATTAGTAGTCCTGTTCAACCTTGTGTCCACTCTTAGGTGTTACCCTCAAGAAAACTATGAAAGACAATAACCCTTTAACTCCACCATGGCCAAAAGTTGATAAAGAACTTCTGAGTTAGTTGGTGTTAGCAAACACCAACACCGTTCTGCAGCAAAATCCATGAAGCCTCAGCAATAGTCATCCTGAGTCAGATGTTTAAGAACTATATTAAAATGGTAAAAGGAAAAATCTTGAGAGTATAAGAAATAGAACACTGACAAATGACCATCAGCTCCTCAGCCATCTTGATTCTCAGAATCAACACCTGTAGTAGCTTCTAAGGCAAAGAATCTTCCCTTATGGATGTTAAGGAGGGCGCTTGTGATAAGCATGGGACATTATACATAAGTGGTTTCAGAAATATAATTTAGTGATTCATCAATATTACTCTTTATGTTAACTAGGATTTAAATAAAAACTTGAAAGAAATGAGATTCCCTTATTGGAGGCCTCTGAGGTTGGCTTGTCATAAATAAAAAAAAAAAGTTACTGATACATAAAGATTTATTTGAGAGAGAGCAGAGCAGAGGGAGTGAGAAATGCCTCAAACAGATTCCGTGCTAAACATGGAGCCCAACACAGTGCTCAATCCCATGAGATCATGACCTGAGTTAAGACCAAGAATCAGATGATCAACCAGCTGAGCCACCCAGGCACCCCATCAATATCAATAGCTACTTTAAATGTAAATGGACTAAATGTTCCAAAAGACAAGGTTCTGATTTTTTAAAATCCATTTAGTCACTCTATATGCTACCCTTAAGAGACTCAATATAAGTATCTTTAGGTGTGAAGTGAAAATGAAAGGATGGAAAAAGATATTCTATGCAAATGGGCACAAAAAGCAAGCTGAGGTAGAATAGACTACATAGACTTTAAAACAAAGACTGTAGTAAATGACAAAGAAGGGCATTATACAATGATATCTTCCTTTTGGACTGATCCCTAATAACAGTTGTGGATATCTATGAACCCAACATAGAAGCACCTAAATACATCAAACAGCAATTAAAGAAGAAATTGATGGTACTATAATAATATGGGATTTTAACACCCCACTTACATCATTGGATAGATAACCAAGACAGAAAAATCAACAAAGAAACTGTTTTTGAATAATACATTATGCCAGATGATCCTAACATATATGCAGAACAATCCAACCCAAAATAGCAGAATATACTTTTTAAGTGCACATGGGACAGTCTCCAGGATCAATCACATGTTAGGGCAAAAACAAGCCTTAACAAACTTAAGATTGAAATTATACCAAGCATCTTTTCTGATCACAATGTTATGAAACCAGAATTAAATTACAAGAAAACAACTGGGAAATACACAAACACTTGAAGACCTACGTGCTACTGAACAACCAGGGAGTCAATGAAGAAATCAAATAGAAATCAAAATACCATGAGACAACAAAAATGGAAACCTACCTCTTTTGTTGAATCCCATAGATTTTAGGACACTGTAAGATGGAAGTTTATGGTTCTTAGGCCCATTTCCAGAAATAAGATGAATCCTAAACACTCTAACCTTACATCTAAAGGAACAAGAAAAAGAACAAAGCCCAAATCAAATAGGAAAATAATGAAGATTAGGGCAAAAAGAAATGAAATACAGACCAAAAGGATGACAAATCAAAAGTTGGGTTTTTTCCACAGGTTAAAAAAAAACAAAATTAACAATGTGGTATGTGAAAAAAAGTAATGTGGGGAGTGTGTGTGTGTGTGATGGAATATTACTCAACCATCAAAAAGAATGAAATCTTGCCATTTGCAGTGACGTGGATGGAGCTAGAATGTATTATACCAAGTGAAATAAGTGAAATAAAGACAAATACCATATGATCTCACTCATGTGTGGAATTTAAGAAAAAAAAACCAGATGAACATGGGGGAATGGAGAAGAAAAAGGAGAGGGAAACAAACCGTGAGGTACTCTTAATAATAGAGAACAAACTGAGGGTTGATGGAGGGAAGTGGATGGGGATGGACTAGATGGGTGATGGGTATTAAAGAAGGCACTTGTGATGAGCACTGGGTGTTGTATGTAAGTGATGGATCACTGAATTCTACTTCAGAAACCAATATTGCACTGTGTGTTAACTAAAATTTAAAAAAAGCCCCTTGATAAGCCTTTAGACAGACTCAAGAAAAAGAAGACTTGCATAAAATCAGAAATGAAAGATGAAAAATTATAATCCATTTTATTTCTGTGATGTCAATTCTAAGAGACTACTACAAAAAATTACATGCCAACAAAATGGACAACACAGAAGAAATTAATAAGTTCCAAGAAACATACAAACTCCTAAAACTGATTCAGGAAGAAATAGAAAGTCTGAATGGACTGATTACTAACAACAAAACTGAATTTTTAGTCAACTCCCAACAAACAAAATTTAGGACCAGATAGCTTCACAGGTAAATTCTACCAAAGAATACCTATTTTTCTCAAACTATTCACAAAATTAGAAGAGGAAGGAAAATGTCCTAATTCTACGAGACCATTATTAACCTGATACCAAAACCATACAAACACACTACAAAAAACAAAAAAAGACATCCAGCCAACCAAAACACAATTAGAGGCCAAGATTCCTGATGAACAGAGATGCAAAATTATCATCAAAATATTAACAAACCAAATTCATTACTTTTTAAAAGGATAACTTACCACAATCAAGTGAGGTTTATTCCAGGGCTGCAACAAGGGTTAAATATTGACACATCAATTGATATGATACATCACGTTAACAAAATGAAGAATAAAACCATATAATAATCTCCATAGATATAGAAAAAGCATTGGACAAAATTCAACATCTTTTCATAAAAACTTTCAATAAAATAGAATTAGAGGGAACATACCTCCACATAGTAAAGGCTGTATATAACCCACAGCTAACATCATACTCAATAGTGAAAAGCTGAAAAATTTCCTCTAAGGAACAAGATGATAATGTCCATTTTTTCCACTTTCACTTAACTTAGTACTGGAGGTCCTAGCTGCAACAATCAGATAAGAAATAAAAGTCATCCAAATTGGTAATGAAGAAATAAAAATGTCATTATTTGCCGATGATATAGATTTTATAAATACCCTAAAGACTTCACTAAAAACTAATAGAGCTGATAAATTCAGTGAAGTTGCAGAACACAAAATTAATATACAGAAATCTGTTACATTTCTATATGCTAATTATAATGTAGCCAAAAAAAGAAGAAAAAAAATCCCATTTACAATTTCATGAAAAAGTATAAATGTTTAGAAATGTATTTAACCAAGGAGGGGAAAGACCTATACTCTGGAAATTAAAGATGCTAATGAAAGAAATTGAAAATGATATAAACAATGGAAAAAATATACCGTGATGATTGATTTGAAGAATTGTTAAAATTGTTCACACTACAAAGCAGTCTAGAGATTCAATGTAATTCCTATCAAAATACCAATGGTATTTTTCACAGAACTAGAGAATCCTAAAATTTGTGTGGAACCACAAAAAAATCTTGAATACCTAAAGCAATTTTGAGAAAGAACAAGCTAGAGGTATCATAATTCCAGATTTCAAGATATACTACAAAGCTATAGTAACCAAAACAGTATGGCAGTGGCACAAAAATAGACACATAATTCAGTGAGACAGGAGACAGAGCCCAGAAATAAACCCATACTTGGGGTACTGGGGTAGTTCAGTTAGTTAAGCATCAGGCTCTTGATTTTAGCTCAGGTCTTGATCTCAGGGTCATGATATTCTGATTAGTGAGGCTGCTTGAGATTCTCTCTATCCCTCTATTCTCTCTCCCTCTGCTCCTTTCCCTGCTTTCTGTCTGTCAAATAAATCTTAAATAAACCCAGGCTTATATGACTGATTAATCTATGACAAAGGTGGCAGGAATATACAATGGGGAAAAGAAAATATCTTTAATAAATAGTATTGAGAAAACTGGACAGTTACATGCAAAAGAAGGAAACTGGACAACTTATAACATCCATAAAAATACACTCAAAATGGATTAAAGATCTCAATGTGGACATGAAACAAAAATCTCCCCCCCCCAAAATAGGCAGTGATCTCATGGATATTGACCTTAACAACATATTTATGAATATGTCTCCTCAGGCAGGGAAACTAAAGCAAAAATAAACTATTGGAACTACATCAAAGTAGAAAGTTTCTTCATAGTAAAGGAAACCAACAACACAAAAGGCAAGCTACCGAATAGGAGAAATTTGAAAACAGTATGTGTGATATGGGGTTAGTATCCAAAATATATAAAGAACTTTTACAACTTAACACCAAAAAGTCCCAGGAACACCAATTCAAGTAACACCCAAGAAACCCCCCAAAACCAAAGTAAACCCAAAGAACTACAACACCCCAAAACCCCAAGTAGCCCCAAAACTCCAATTTAATGGGTCATCAGACACATGGAAAGATGCTTAACACCCCAAAACCCCAAGTAGCCCCAAAACTCCAATTTAATGGGTCATCAGACACATGGAAAGATGCTTAACACCAATAATCATCAGTTAAATGCAAATTAAAACCACAATTAGATATCACCTTAAACTTTTTAAAATGGCTAGTATCAAAATGACAAGAAATAAGTGTTTGTGGGAACACTTATGCATGTCAGTAGGAATTACATTGGTGCAAACCCTGTGGAAAACAATATGGAGGTTCCTCAAAAAATTCAGAACTACCATATGATCAGAACTACCACATGATCCAGTAATTCCACCAGAATTGGATAAATTCCTGAATATTTTCAAATTAGTGTTTTTATTTTCTTTGAGTAAAGATATATGCACCCCTATGTTTATTGCAGTATTATTTACAATAGTAAAGATATGGAAGTAACCCAAGTGTCCATCAATAGACGAATGAAGATGAATTGAAGATGGAGTATTACTCAGCCAAAAAAAGAATAAGATCTTTGCCATTTGCAACAATATGGATGGACCTAGAGGGTATTACACTAAGTGAAATAAGCCAGACAGAGAAAAACAAATATGATTTTACTTATATATGGAATCTTAAAGGAACAAACAAACATAAACATCAGAAACAGAATCATAAATACAGAGAAAAAAGCTAGTGGTTGCCAGAGGTGAACTGAATGGGGGATGGGTGAAATTTGGGAAAGATATTAAGAGGTACAAACTTCCACTTGTAAAATAAGTAAGTCATGGAGATGAAAAGCAGAGCATAAGGAATATAGTCAATAATATTATAACAACATTGTACAGTGACAGATGGTAACTACACTTATAGTGATGAGCATTGTGTAATACATAGAATTGTCAAGTCACTGTGCTGTGCGCCTGAAACTAATATAACATTGTATGTCAACATAATATTTTTTTAAAGAAATGCTCCCAGGAGAAACTGTTAAGTGAATAGAGGAAAGTAAAAAGATAAAGGGTGAAAAAAAGACAAGCAAGGGTGAGATTTTGGGAAAAGTACTGCTTATGTTGGCTTCAGTTTGATACTGAAGAGGAAGGAACATTGATGGATATATTCATACTAGAGGACTGCTCATATTTTATGGGGCCATGCTGAATAGCAATCATCAGATAAGGGCCAAACATAAGGAATATAGCCCCCATGAGCTTTCCACATACAGAATCCAGTGATAGGCTTCAGGAGGTGAGACAGGTGCGAGCTCTTGGAAGTGAAGGCATACTGAATTCAGGTGAGAGGCATAGAGAAATGATAAAAAGGATCCATCTGAATTTGGGTGGGGCACCAACAGTGTCTGCTAAGGTCCAGCTATCACATGGAAACAGTGACAGGTTAGTATAAATTTAAAGTGAGACTCAAATAGATGTGGAAAGTGCATGAAGCAGTCATAATTTCTGGAGGGTACCTATAAGAGGTTTAACTATAGCCCCCACTGCTATATAACCTCCTGAGGTTATAAATAATTTCCATCATTTTTTTCCGCTACCCATTCTAGATCATTCTGTTGGCTAGTATTTTTGCTGGAATAGAAAATTCATCTGGTTATCGTAGACCTCTGTTGAGGAGATGTTTGAGTTCCCAGTTACTGGTGTATATATATAAGTGTGTGTGTGTGTGTGTGTGTGTGTGTGTGTGTGTGTGTGTGTGTGTGTGTGGTGCATGTGTGCCTAGCTCTGTCCTCATTTCTACAGTCAGCTCCTGCAGGCCTGCAGAAGAGAGCCACTTTGGACTCTCAAAATCATTTATTACAACAGAATGAACTTTTCAGTGATTCTGCTGTCTCATGAATCAACACTTTCCTGATAGCCTTTGTGGCTACAGTCTTTTTCCTGTTTTTGAGGGGTGGGGGATAAAAATGGTTATTTTAATTTTTAAAAAATGTTTTATTTCAATTCAATTTAATTAATATATAGTATATTATTAGTTTCAGGGGTAGAATTTAGTGCTTCATTAGTTGCATATAACACCCAGTGCTATTACATCCTGTGCCCCAATTAATGCACATCACCCAATTATCCCATCCCCCTGCCCATCCCCCCCAGCAGTCCTCAGTTTTCTGTAGTTAAGAGTCTATTATGGTTTTCCTTGCTCTCTGCTTTCATCTTATTTTTCCTTCCTTTCCCTGTGTTCATCTGTTTTGTTTCTTAAATTCCACATATGAGTGAAATCATATTTCATTTGTGATCATAGTCTTTTAGTGGGAAGTGCAAGCTCTTACGAGGGACAAAATAGGCCAACTCTGTTAGCCTCTGAGGTTTCGGGGGATCTGCAGAGCCACTCTAGGTGTCCCCATCCCAAGTTTTCCCAACCAGTTCCCTGACTTAAGCATAGCTGATCTGCCTGGACTGGGCATTAAAATGTCACTGGAGGGGTCAAGATGGCAACATAGTAAGATCCTGTACTCACCTCCACTCATTAACACAACAAACCTATAACTACATACAAAATAATTCTCTCTGAAAAGGACCCAAAAGTTGTATGAATATAGCCTCCACAACAAAGGATAAAAGGATAGCATCAAGGCAGGAAAGAGAGGCAGAGACATGGACTCACATCCCAGCTACAATAAGTCACCATTAAGAGGGATACCAAAGTTATAGAATTTTTCTTTGAGGAGCAAGGGATTCAAGCTGTACATTAAACACCCCAACCTTTAGATCCTGCACATGAGAGATGAGGCCCCTAAACACCAGGCTTTGAAAATCAATGGGGATTGTGTTCAGGAAAACTAAAACTGTACCCCTCTTTTAAAGGTTCTGATTGTAGACTCACTTGACCTGGAAACCAACACAAAAACACCCATTGGAAAAGTACATAGACCCACTTAGGGAGACCCACTTACTAACTTAAAGCATCTGTTGGGGAGGTAGGAAACAGTAGGGAATCCCTGGGGACTGAGACACTGATAGGAGCCATTTTTGCAACCTCATTCTAATTAATACTAGTGCTGGTGGGCACCACTTCGGAATTCTCCCTCTAACTTGCTAGCACCAGTGGTCACACCCTCCTGAAAGTCCTGCCACCAATACACCACAGCAGTCATGCATGGACTTGTCTCAGTGTAAGCTCTGGCCACTGATACACCATGGCTATGGCACTGATAGAATAGGAGGGTACACATAGCCCCCATAGGGGATACCATTTGAATTGCTGGATTTGGTGACCAGGGGAGATTTTGCTTCTGGGAACCAGAACATCTCTTATGTAAGCACAATCCCTCAAGAACAGAAGCGGCTGAACTATAATTGTATAGAAACAAACATAGAGTCAGACAAAATGAGGGGATGGAGAAATATGTTCCAAATGAAAGAACAAGACAAAATCTCAGAAAAAGAAATAAGTGAAACAGATAAGCAATCTACTTAATAAAGAGTTCAAAGTAATGGTTATTAAAAAAAAAAACAACCAAAGTAATGGTCATTAAAGATGCTCACTGAGGGGCGCTTGGGTGGCTCAGTCAGTTGTCTGTCTTCAGCTCAGGTCATGATCCTGGGGTCCTAGGATTGAGTCCCACACTGGGCTCTATGCTTGGTGGGGAGCCTGCTTCTCCCTCTCCTTCTGTCTGCCTCTCTCTCTTTCTCTGTCAAGTAAATAAATTAAAAAATCTTAAAAAAAAAATGCTCACTGAACTTAGGAGAGTAAGATAAACACAGTAAGAACCTCAAAAAAGATATAGAAAATACAAAAGTACCAAACAGAAGTTATAACTGAACTTAAAAAGACATTAGAGTTTTTCAGCAGCAGACTGGATGAAGGAGAAAAATGAATCAGCATACTGAAGGACAAACCAATGGAACTTAGCCAGATAGAGCATCAAAATTAAAAAAAAAAAAAAAAAAAAGAATTGGGGGAAGATACCTTAAGGGACCTTTGGAAAAACATCAGGCAGAATAACATTTGCATTATAGGGATCCCAGAAGGAGAAGATAGAAAGAATAAGAAAAGATATTTGCAGAAATAATGACTGAAAACTTGCCTAATCTGGGAAAGAAATCAGACATCCAGATCCAGGAATCTCAGAGAGTCCAAATAAAATATAATGCAAAACTCATAAGGCTGTCAGCAGATTTTTCAGTAGAAACTTTTAAGGCCAGAAGGGCCTTAGACATGGCATGACATATTTTAAGTGCTAAAAGGAAAAAAAACTTCCAAGAATTCTTTACCCACTAAAATTTCATTCAGAATTGAAGGAGATATTAAGAGCTTTCCAGGGAGGCAAAAATGAGGGAGTTTAGCATTACTAGCAGGGCTTGTTTAGTGGTGATAAAGGAACTTCTCTAAGTTAAGAAGAAATGGCACTAATTAAAAATAAAACATGAAAATAAAAATTTCACTGCACAAAGTAAATCTGTAACAGGTAGTGAATCAATCACTTAGAAAACAAACATGAAGACTAAAAGACAAAAGTAGTAAAATGAACTAAAATTAATTTTAATTTATTAAATAATTTAGGGAATCATAAAATATGGAATAATTTAGGGAATCATAAAATAGTTATCAAAAATATTAAATATGTGGGAGTAAAAAGAGCTTTGCAATGTGTTTAAAATTGTTATCAACTTAAAGTAGGCTACATTTACATAGGATATTTTACATAAACCTCACAATAACCACAAGGAAAAAACTTATAGTAAATGTACAAAAGGAAACGAGAAACAAATCTAAACATAACACTAAAAAAACCCATCAAATCATAAGGGAAGAGAAAAAGAAGAAAGAAACAGAGGAACTATAAAACAGAAAACAATGAATAAAATAGCAATAAGTGTATACTTTTCAATAGTTACTTTACATGTAGAGGGACTAAATTTGCCTATCAACAGAAATGTGTGACTGAATAGATGAAAAAACAAGACCATCATATGCTTTTTACAAAAGAGTCACTTCAGAAGTAAGGACACACCAGACTGAAAGTACAGGAATGGAAAAATATATTCCATGCATATAGAAATGAAAAGAAAGCTGGTGTAGCTATATTCATATCAGAAAAAATAGACTTTTAAAACAAAGACTTTAATGAAAGACAAAGAAGGGCTTTACATAATGAAAAAGGGGTCAGTTCAGCAAGAAAGTATGACATTTATATATATGTATATATATGTATATTATATGTATATATATGTATATGTGCTCAACATAGGAGCCCAAATACATAAACATTCACAGACCTGAAAGAAGAAAGTGAAAGCAATACAATAATAATAGGCTTTAACATCCCACTCACATCAACAAACAAAACATTCAGACAAAAACTCACTAAGAAAACACTGGCCCTAAATAACACATTATACCAGATGGATTTAATATATATATAAGTTATATATATATATACAACATTCCATCCCAAAGCGGCATGATATACATTTATCCCAACTACACATGGAACATTCTGCAGGATAGATCACATGTTGACCTACAAAACAAGTCTCAATAAGTTTAAGAAAGTTGAAATCATGTTAGGTATATTTTTTTTGACAAAAAAGTTATGAGATTAGAAATTAATTAAACGAAGAAAATGGGAAAACCACAAAAGACATGGAGATTAAACAACATGCTACTGAATAACCAGTGAGTCATCAAATAAATCAAAATAGTAAAACAAACAAACAAACAATCAAACAAACAAACAAACAGAAAAAAAAACCCTGAAAAACCTGAGGACAAATGAAAACAAATACAACATAACCAAATCTATGATATGAAGCAAAAAGTGGTTATAGGAGGGAAGTTCATAGTCATGCAGGCCTACTGAAAAAAAAAAAAAATCCAACTAGTGAATCATTGAACACTACATCAAAAACTAATGATGTACTATACAATGGTTATCTGAACATAAAAAAATTTTAAAAATTTTTAAATAAATAAAAAATAAAAATAAAAAAATCTAAAACGATTTAACTTTGGAACAAAGAAACTAGAAAAAGAACATAATGCAAAATTAGTGGAAGAAAATAATAAAGAGCAGAACAGAAATCAGTGAAGAGACTGAAGAGACAATAAAAAAATTCAATGAAACTAAGAGCTGGTTTTTTGAAAAGATAAACAAAATTGACAAATCTTTTGTTAGCCTCACTAAGAAAAAACAGGAAGTCTCCAATAAATACAATCAGAAATGAGAGAGGAGTGAAACCACAGAAATGATCATAAAGCTATTAGAAAACTGAGCGTTTTGGAGGGGTGGGGGTGGAGGCTTGGGCGAGCCTGGTGGTGGGTATTAAGGAGGGCACATATTGCATGGAGCACTGGGTGTGGTGCATGAACAATTAATCTTGTAACACTGAAAAAATAAAAGTATTTTGGAGGAAAAAAACCAAAAAAAGAAAAAAAGAAAAAGTTTGCAATGATGTGAATGGAACTAGAGGGTATTATGCTAAGCAAAATAACTCAATCAAAGAAAGACAATTGTCTTATGATCTCATTCATATGTGGAATTTAAGAAACAAAACAGAGGAGCAGAGGGGAAGGGAGGGAAAAATAAAACAGGATGAAATCAGAGAGGGAGACAAACCATAGAAGACTCTTAATCATAGGAAACAAACTGAGGGTTGCATAGGAAACAAACTGTGGGGGAGGGGGTAGAGGAGAAGGGTAACTGGGTGATGGACATTGGGGAAGGGGCCTGATATAATGAGCTCTGCGTATAAGGCTGGTGAATCACTGAACTCTACATCTGAAACTAGTAATATATTATATATGTTAATTGAATTTAGATTTTAAAAATACTATTAGAAAAAGTTATATGAGAATAAGCTAGACTATTACAAAAATTATAGGACACCATAGAAGAAATAGATAAATTCCTAGAAAACATACAATCTTCCAAGACTGAATCAAGAAGACATAGAAAATCTGAATAGGTCAATTACTAGTAAGGAAATTAAAACAGTAATCAAAAACCTCTTAAAAAATAAAAATCTAGGACCAGAGAGCTTCACTGATGAACCCTACCAAACATTCAAAGAAAAGTTAATACCTATACTTTTCAAACTGTCCCAAAAAGTTGTAGAAGAAGGAAAGTTTCCAAACATATTTTATGAAGCCAGTATTACCATGATACCAAAACCAGAAAATACCACACAAAAAAAGAAAATTATAGGTCGATAATCTTAAAGAAGATAATGTAAAAATTCTCCACAAAATATTAGCAAACCCAATTCAACAATACATTAAAAGGAAATTTCCAGTCCAAGATAGAGACATAGGAAGACCCTGAACTCAACTCCATCATAAACACACCCTCCACCTATTTACAGAGCAAAAATGGAGAGAACACAGGGAATGGTGAGACAGAGAGAGAAGGGAGGGAGAGAGAGAGAGAGAGAGAGAAGGAACCCCTACCCTTGATGTTGTGATCTGCAGTGGAAAGGGATAGTATTGAGGGATCATGAGCAGAATTGTCTGCCCTGGAACACAGCACAAAAGCTGCATTTAAAAGAGTAAATAGTATATAAAAGGTCCAGCCCCAGAACTCCACCATATGGTAGGGGAGCTGCTAGAACTCTCTCCAGGTCAGAGATTCTGGTGAGCACCCTATTTTACACTCTTTTTCCACTGTGATAGCCTGGATGGGAGCAGAATTTGGGTGCCATGCTGGCCTACCACCTCAGTTAGCCCCAGTCCCTATTCTATACCAGCCCTAACCATCCTACCAGGGTGACCTAAGCATGGCACACACCCAGAAACCCCCGGTCAGCACTTAACACAGCTCCAGCCATTATATTAAGGTGATACAGATGCAAAGCACCCAGGAATACTCTAGGCTCCAGGTGGCTTGTTAGGGCAGCCCAGACACAGAGTGCTCTAAATCCTTTTGGCTCACATCTGTTTCAGCTCCAGCTACCCCATCAAAGTTCCCCCTGCTCATAACACCCCAGGAATGCCCAGCTCTTGCCTGCCTCAGTTCTGGCTGCCTCTCCAGGGCACTCCCTTTGTGGAGCACCTTGCCACATCTCAGCATGTATGTGCCTCAGCTTTATCTGTCCTGCCAGAGTGCCTTCTGCACAGAGAACCCTGTGATACCCTGGTGTCAGGGCCACTTCAGTCACAGCTGTCCTGCCAGGGTACCCCCTGCATGGAGTACCTCAAAATCCCTTAGCCCCCACTCTACCCCAGCTCCATCTGCCTTATCAGGGAGCCCCTTGTGTGGAGTGTCCTGGGAACTGATACCCCGTGCCTTGGCTTCAGTCACCCCAGTAGGGTGTCTTCTGAACAGAGAGCCCAGGGACACTCTGGCTTGCACCGACTTCAGTTTCAGCTGACTTGGTAGGGTACATCTGTGTAGAGAGTCCCATACATCCCCAGTCTATGTCCACCTCAGTTCTGGTCACCTTACTAGGAGAGGCACTTCATGGAGTTCCCTCAGATGCCTAGACCACACTAGCCGCAGCCTCAGAGAGCCAGCCAGAGTCCCCAGGCACATACAATCTACACAAATCTGTGAGATGACCATAAACAAGATCATTCCTTCAAGTTTAGGAGAGGTAGCGGTTCCACAGAATTCATAGACACAAACACAAAAGTCAAGCAAAACAGGGAGACAGAGGAACATGCTCCAAATGAAAGAATAAGACAAAACCTCAGAAAAGGATTTAAAAGGAAGTAAGCAATAGGCCTACTAAAGAGTTTAAAGCAATAATCATAAAAATGCTAACCAGAGAAAGAGAAGAGTGGAAGAACTCAGTGAGAACTTCAACAGAGATAGAAAAAAAAGGCTACTAGTATTTACCCAAAGAGTACAAAAATATTAATTCAAAGAAATACATGCACCCCGATATTTATAGTGACATTATTTAAAAGAGCCAAATTATGGAAACAACCAAAGTGGTGTCCATGGGTTCATGAATGGATAAAAAAAGATGTGATATATATACCTATATATCTATATATATATGGATGTATGGACATATATGGATATATGTATTGGAATATTACTCACCCATAAAAGAGAGAATGAAATATTGCCATCTGCAACAATATAGTATCGCATAGTATTATGCTAAGTGAAATAATTTTTATTTGCAGAGAAAGACAAATACCATATGATTTCACTCAAATGTAGAATTTAAGAAACAAAACAAACGAGTAAAGGGGGAAAAAGAGAAAGAGAGGCAAACCAAGAAATGGACTCTTAACTACAGAGAACAAACTGATGATTACTAAAATGGAGGCTGGGAGAGATGAATAAAATAGGTGTTGGGGATTAAGGAGTGCACTTTTTTTTTTAATTAATTTTTATTAACATATAATGTATTATTTGCCCCAGGGTACATGTCTGTGAATCTTCGGGCTTACACATTTCACAGCACTTAACAGCACATACCCTCCCCAATGTCCACAACCTAGCCACCCTATCCCTACCCCCCCACACCTACTCCTGCCACGCTTAGTTCATTTCTTGAGTCTAGGAGTCTCTTATGGTTTGTCTCCCTCCCCATCCCTTCCTGTTTCATTTCTCTCCCCCACCCCCCCAAACTCTTGCCTTGCCTCTCAAGTTCTTCATATCAGAGAGATCATGTGGTACTTGTCTTTCTCTGACTGACTTATTTCGCTTAGCATAATACCCTCCAGTTCCATCCACGTCTTTG
>CM053604.1:51671185-51686270 GCA_028646535.1 Procyon lotor
CAGTGTACACACACAAAAATAGACTCAAAATGGATGAAAGATCTCAATGTGAGGCAGGAATCCACCAAAATCCTTGAGAAGAACACGAGCAACAACCTGTTTGACCTCAGCAGCAGCAACTTCTTCCTAGAAACATCACCAAAGGCAAGGGAAGCAAGGGAAGAAATGAACTATTAGGACTTCATCAAGATCAAAAGCTTTTGCACAGCAAAGGAAACAGTTGACAAAACCAAAAGACAACTAAGAGAATGGGAGAAGATATTCGCAAATGACATATCAGATAAAGGGCTAGTAACCAAGATCTAGGAAGAACTTTTCAAACTCAACACCCAAAGAACAAGTATTCCAATCAAGAAATGGGCAGAAGACATGAACAGACATTTCTGCAAAGAAGACATTCAAATGGCCAACAGAAAGATGAAAAAGTGCTCAACATCACTCGGTATCAGGGAAATCAAAACTACAGTGAGATACTACCTCACACCAGTCAGAATGGCTACAACTAACTAGCCAAGAAACAACAGATGTTGGTGAGGATCTGGAGAAAGGGGAACCTTCCCACACTATTGTTGGGAAGGCAAGCTGGTATGGCCACTTTCGAAAACAGTTTGGAGGTTCTTCAAAAAGTTGAAAATAGAGCTACCCTATGACTCAGCAATCGCACTACTGGATATTTACCCTAAAGATCTTGCCATTTGCAACAACATGGATGGAACTAGAGGGTATTATGCTAAGCGAAATAAGTCAATCAGAGAAAGACAATTATCATATGAACTCTCTGATATGAGGAATTTGAGAGGCAAGGTGGGGGATTTGGGGGAGTAGGGAGGGAAAATATGAAACAAGATGGGATCCGGAGGGAGACAAACCATAAGAGACTCTTAATCTCAGGAAACAAACTGAGGGTTGCTGGGGGATAGGGGAATAAGGATAGAGAGTGGCTGGGTTATGGACACTGGGGAGGGTATGTGCTATGGTGATTGCTGTGAATTGTGTAAACTGATGAATCACAGACCTGTACCCCTGAAGTAAGTAATACATTATATGCTAATAAAAACAAAAACATTTAGTTTAATATTAGTTTCAGGAGTAGGATTTAGTGATTCATCACTTACATATAACATCCAGTGCTTATCACAAGTGCCCTCCTTAAGATCCATCACCCATTTAACCCAAGACTGTTAGTTCTTAGTTACTTTTGGATGCCATTGCTATTGGTCCATAACCTGAATGGTTCAGTGGAAGGCTGCCAGCTTTGGTGAGACTTGGTTATCCTCTCCACCATTGCTGAGCTCAGTCAGGGCCCCCCACAGAAACTTAGAAGGCTGAGAGGATTAGTGCTTTCCTTGGGTATCCAAGCAACCATCTCTACCAGTGATTCAACTATCTCCAGTGAGCTTCATCAGAATGAACCAGGTCATTTCCTCCTTCTACTTTTATGGCATAGAATACTCTTCATCTTTTCTCTTCAAAGCCAGCCTAATCAATTTTGGTGTCTATAGTGCAAGGGTGAATGTTGGGGATGGATGGGTTTGAGGAAAAGGAGATGTTTTCTGTTTTCTTTCTTCCAGGAAGAGTCCATAGTGCACACAAAAAGAAAAAACTGCACATGACACCAAATAAATCTCTTAAAAATTCACTGTTGCATCCTTAAGTTAAATAATTCACGAGTCATTCTTTGCTAGTTTAAAAGAAATGTTTATTAAGACTGAGCAGAAACAGAACTGTTTTTATGAAAGCTTCCAGGCAGCCTAAGTCAGCCATGAACTGAGCTGCAAGTGTCCTACCCAACAACTATAGGATTACTGTGTTACCGACCAGGGGTGTGTAGACTTGTGCTGAGACCTAAAGGAATTCTCCCCTTTTCCACTCAGAAAATGGCTGCATGAGTTAGATGGATTAATTCTCCAACTCTTTCTGTTTTTAGTGGCTGAACTCTGTGTTCATTGTTATTTAGCTTCATTGAACCTGTGTTTAGTATATAAATATAGAAGAATACAGGAAGGAAAAGAAAGAACATCCCAGTCTTTACAGAGGATGGAGAGAAACAACTGAAAAACAAAAGTCTTAACTTTGTTTCTCTAGGCAGAGATAAAATGGACCAGGGAGGATGATCATTTATGCTTATCACATCTCATTGAAGCAATGTTGAACTTCTTTGTGCAAAGGACTATACTACAAACCTGTATATGTTAGGTTCTTGGAACAGTGTCTAGTTCAACAAATGCTAGCTGATATCATTACCATTATTATTTTTCCCCAAATATGTTTATTTTTTCAGTGTTACAAGATTAATTGTTCATGCACCACACCCAGTGCTCCATGCAAGACGTGCCCTCCTCAATGTTGAAAGTAGTTTTATTTTACTCTCCTATAACCTTTTGGAGAGAAATTATAGCTGAGGTAAAAGTCTGATTTGCACTAACTCCTTGTCTTTCCTATTAGGCTATAAATCCTGTAGACTAGGGATTATTTTGGGAAGGAAAGTAATGTAAAAACAAAAACAAAGAACAGCTTTCCCTTTCCAGATGCAAATTTATTCTTTCTTTTTGAGATCTATTCTCTCTTTCCGGAACAAAAAATAGACCACCGAACAATATTAGAACTATGCTGATTCCCTAAGTCTGAATATGCTAAAGGAGATTGAGCACTCTATTTTAACAATGGAGTGTTTTGATATCATATTCCTGGAAAAAAAAAAAAACATTTAAGAGAGATGAGTCAAGAAGTGTTTCATGGTTGAAAGTGAAAAATACCCACCATTCTCCTTAAACTCTGCTGCTAAAAACTACTTGCTGGAAGTGGAGAAATAATTTGCATAGCTAGCATCCTGTATAGGACTGTTATATAATACAAAATAAGGAAATAAAATATGTAAATATAGCTTAAGACTTTTTTTGTCTCTAGTTAGAGGGCTAGTTTTTCCTAGGATACCTGGTAGTCAGTGCAGCTAGATACCCTTCTAAGACCCCTTTCACCCTATGACCCCTATGACTCTAGATAGTTTTTTTATCCACTGTGGTCATTCTAACCATTTTTATCATGGTGAAGTTATTGCATGGAGCACTGAGTGTGGTGCATGAACAATTAATCTTGTAACACTGAAAAAATAAAATAAATATATTTGGGGAAAAATTTTTTTAAATTGTTTTTTATTTTATTTTTCAGTGTTCTGAGATTCGCTGATTATGCACCACACCCAGTGTTCCATGCAGTACATGCCCTCCTTAATACCCACCACCAAGCTCATCAAAGCCCCCACCCCTCAACCCTCCAAAACTCTCAGTTTGTTTCTCAGAGTCCACAGTCTCTCATGGTTCATCTCCCCCTCTGATTTCCCTCAATTCATTTTCCCTTTCCTTCTCCTAATGTCCTCCATGTTTTTCCTTATGCTCCACACGTAAGTGAGACCATAAGATAATTGACTCACTCTAGTTGACTTATTTCACTGCGCATAATCTCTTCCAGTCCCGTCCATGTTGATACAGAAGTTGGGTATTCATCCTTTGTGATGGAGGTATAATATTGTTACATGGTGTCCATTGTATATATGGACCATATCTTCTTTATCCATTCATCTGTTTTTTTTTTTTTAAGATTTTATTTATTTATTTGACATAGAGAGAGATCACAAGTAGGCAGAGAGGCAGGCAGGAAGAGAGGGGAAGCAGGCTCCCTACTGAGTAGAGAGACCGATGCAGGGCCCAATCCCAGGACCCTGAGATCATGACCTGAGCTAAAGGCAGATGCTTTAACCACTGAGCCACCCAGGGGCCCTTATCCATTCATCTGTTGAAAGGCATCTTGGCTCTTTCCAAAGTTTGGTGATTGTGGCCATTACTGCTATGAACATTGGGTTACATGTGGTCCTTCTTTTCACTACATCTGTATCTTTGGGGTAAATGCCTAGGAGTACAATTTCAGGGTCATAGGGTAGCTCTATTTTTAATTTCTTGAGGAATCTCCACACTGTTTTCCAAAATGGCTGCACCAACTTGAATTCCCACCGAGTGGAAGAGGTTTCCCCTTTCTCCACACTCTCTCCAATATTTGTTGTTTACTGTCCTGTTGATTTTGGCCATTCTAATTGGTGTAAGGTGGTATCTCAGTGTGGTTTTGATTTGAATTTCCTTGATGGCTAAAGATAATGAAACTTTTTTCATGTGTCTGTTAGCCATTTGTATGCCTTCTTTGGAGAAGTTTCTGTTCACATCTTCTCATTTTTTGATGTGATTATCTTGTTTTTTGAGTGTTGAATTTGAGTTCTTTGGAGATCTTAAATATCAGACCTTTTCTGTAGTGTCATTTGCAAATATCTTCTCCCAATCCGTGGGTTGCGTGTTTGTTTTGTTGACTGTTTCCTTTGCTGTGCAGAAGGTTTTTATCTTGATGAAGTCCCAAAGTTCATTTTTGCTTTTGTTTCCTTTGCCTTTGGAGACATGTCTTAAAAGAAGTTGCCATGGCCAAGATCAAAGAGGTTACTGCCTGTGTTCTACTCTAGGATTTTGATAAGTAGGGTTAGTAGATCTTATGGTAGTCCAATTTTTATTTTTTTTTTGAGAAAAATTCATACTGTTTTCTATAATGGCTGTACCAGTTTACATTCCCACCAGTAGTACCCAAGGGTTCCTTTTTCTTCTCATCCTCACCAACACTTGTTATCTCTTGACTTTTGATGACAGCCATCTGACAAGTATAAGGTGTTATCTTGTAATTTTTTTTTGCATTTCCCTAATGATTAGTGGTGCTGAGTACCTTTTCATGTACTCATTGTCCATTTGTATGTCTTTGTTGGAAAATATCTATTAGATCCTTTACTCATTTAAAAATTATTTGGTTTTTTGACCACTGAGCTGAGTTCTTTTTTTCTTAATTTTATTTTTTTAAATTTAATTTTATTTTTTCAGTATTCCAAGATTTATTGTTTATGCACCACACCCAGTGCTCCACACAATACATGCCCTCCTTAATACTCACCACCAGGCTCAACTGTCCCCCACCCCCCTCCCTTCCAAAACCCTCTGTTTGTTTCTCAGAGTACACAATCTCTCTTGGTTCATTTCCGCCTCTGATTTCCCCCAATTCACCTTTCCTTTCCTTCTCCTAATGTCCTTCATGTTATTCCTTATGCTCCACAAGTAAGTGAAACCATATGATAAGTATGGGATATTGATCCCTTACCAGATATGTCATTTGTAAATATATTTCTCCCATTCTGTAAGTTGCCTTTTCATTTTGTTGATTTTTTTCTTTTGATATAGTTCCATATATATATATAAACTTAAATTCAGTTAGTCAACATATAGTACATCGTTAGTTTCAATTGTAGCATTCAGTTATTCATCAGTTGTATATAACATCCAGTGCTCATCACATCACATGCCCTCTTTAATGCCCATCACCTGGTTATCCCGTCCCTCACCCACTTCCCCTCCAGCAACCCTCAGTTTGTTTCCTATAGTTAAGAGTCTCTCATGGTTTTTCTCCCTCTCTGATGAATTCCTATTCAGTTTTCCTTCCCTTCCTTTATGATCCCCTGCACTATTTTTTTAATCTCACTTTTATTCTTAACACATAACTATAGTTAAGGTTACCAAAGCATCCTTCTCAAGTAGAAAATATTCTACTTGAGAATTCTCCCTCCAGCCTCCTTATTTTCTGGAATTCTCTTTTCAATTAATTTCAGACCTTACCCAAGGTACTAAGAGGACTCAAGAAAGAATAATTTTTAATACTGATACTTTTTTATTATTAACATATATTATTTGTTTCAGAGGTACAGGCCTATGATTCATCAGTCTTACACAACATGGTGTTCACCACGGAAATACCCTCCCTAATGCCCATCACCAGCCACCGCCTCTTCCTACGCCCTCTGCTCCAGCAACCTTCAGTTTGTTTCCTGAGATTAAGAGTCTCTTATGTTTGTCTCCCTCTCTGATTTCATCTTGTTTCGTTTTTTTCCTCTCTTCCCCTATGATCCTCTGCTCTGTTTCTCAAATTCCACATATCAGTGAGATCATATAATAATTGTCTTTCTCTGATTGATTTACTTCACTTAGCATAATATCCTCTAGTTCCATCCACATTGTTGCAAATGGCAAGATTTCATTTTTTGATGGCTGCATAATATTCCAGTGTGTGTGTGTGTGTGTGTGTGTGTGTGTGTGTGTGTGTGTGTGTGTATGTGTGTATTACATATCCTTTATCCATTAATCTGTCAGTAAAATCAGGGCTCTTTCCACAGTTTGACTATTGTGGACATTGCTGCTATGAACACTGGGGTGTAGGTGCCCTTTTGGATCACTACATTTGTATCTTTAGGGTAAATACCCAATAGTGCGATTGCTGGATCATAGGATAGCTCTATTTTCAACTTTTTGAAGAACCTCCTTACTGTTTTCCAGAGTGGCCATACCAGCTTGCCTTCCCACCAACAGTGTAGGAGGATTCCCCTTTTTCCACATCCTTGCCAACATCTGTCATTTCCTGACTTGTTAATTTTAGCCATTCTGACTGGTGTGAGGTAGTATCTCACTGTGGTTTTGATTTGTATTTCTCTGATGCTGAGTGATGTTGAGCACTTTTTCATCTTTCTGTTGGCCATTTGAATGTCTTCTTTGCAGAAATGTCTGTTCATGTCTTCTGTCCATTTCTTGATTGGATTATTTGTTTTTTGGGTGTTGAGTTTGAGAAGTTCTTTATAGATTTTGGATACTAGCCCTTTATCTGGTAGGTCATTTGCAAATATCTTCTCTCATTCTATCAGTTGTCTTTTTGTTTTGTTGACTGTTTCCTTTGCTGTGCAAAAGCTTTTGATCTTGATGCAGTCCCAATAGTTCATTTTTCCCCGTGCTTCCCTTGCCTTTGGTGATGTTTCTAGGAAGAAGTTGCTGCCACTGAGGTTAAAGAGGTTGTTGCCTGTGTTCTCCTCAAGGATTTTGGTGGATTTCTGCCTCACATTGAGGTCTTTCATCCATTTTGAGTCTATTTTTGTGTGTGGTGTAAGGAAATGGTCTAGTTTCATTCTTCTGCATATGTCTGTCCAATTTTCCCAACACCATTTGTTGAAGAATATTTCATTCCAAAGCAACAGAAATCACATTCTTCTCTAGTGCACATGGAACATTCTCCAGAAAAGATCACATCCTGGGTCACAAATCAGGTCTCAACCAGTACCAAAAGATTGGGATCATTCCCTGTATATTTTCAGACCACAGTGCTTTGAAAGTGGAATTCAGTCACATGAGGAAAGTTGGAAAGAACTCAGATACCTGGAGGCTAAAGAGCATCCTACTAAAGAATGAATGGGTTAGCCAGGAAATTAAAGAAGAATTTAAGAAATTCATGGAAACAAGTGAAAATGAAAACACAATTGTTCAAAATCTCTGTACTGCTTCTTATGTTCTATTTGTCCTATCCTGTACCAAATTTAGACATTCTAGCTTTCATCCTGTTTACTTTATATCATAGCTGAAATAGAGCAGAATATGAATGAGATCCCAACTCTACTGAGTATCTGCCAGTTTCTCCAGATTTACACTCCATCCTGCTTCCTTCCCTGAGTTGCATCAGTGGACTCCCTTACTCTCTGTATTCCATTTGGGTTGGAATAGTGGGAGCACCAATGGAAGGTTGAGGGAGAAAGTGAGCTAGGGTATTTATTTTAACAAGTGGTATAGTTATTTATTCCTGCTTAACAGACTACCCCAAATTTAGTGGTATAAAATAGCCCCTTCGTTAGGTTCATAAATTTTGTAGGTCAGAAATTCAAACAAAGAATGGTTGGATGGCTTGCTTTTGCTCCCCTATGTTTAATGCCTTATCTTGAACCCAAAGACTAAAGGTGGAATCCCTGCCTGGAGTTTATTACCTAAAGACCTGTTCATTCACATGTCTAGCAAATGTTAGTTATTGGCTGGGACCTTTGGCCAAAATATCTCCATATAACCTCTAAACCTAGGTGAGTTTAGCCTTCTTCACGGTATAACAATTGGGTTCCAGTAGTGATTGTCCCCCAAAAAGCAGATGGAAGTGCATAGCTTTTTTTATGTTATAGCATTGGCAGTTGTATAGTACCACTTCCATCATACTCTGTTGGTCAAGAGAGTCACAAAGTTCTGCCCAGGTAAAGGGGAAGTAATATAGATGCCAATACATGATGGGAGAAATGTCAAGGTCACACTAAGAAAAGCATGTAGATGGGAGAGATCTTGCAGACATATTTGACCCATACAGTGGGTCACAAGACTGAGGCTTGAGGACTAAGTTTATAGAAGTATGGCTTAATTGGAAAAGCATGCCTAAAGAGGAAAGAAGTACATTGCAGAATTTATGAAAATGTGGGGGAAAAAAGATTATGTCATACAACTGATATTCAAAGTACCCCTAGGACTTACATAATTAGATCCAGAACAGGTTCCTAAAATGTCCCCACTTCCTCTTGTGCAAATGTATTTTCTTGACCACATTGTGTATGTCCTATCAAAGAACTTTCCTCACTCTCTTTATGAAAGAAGATGTCATTAGACAATATGCATAGGGAGATATTTTTAGGCAGGAAAGAAAATGCTGTTTCCCCCTTTAAAACTCCATTAATCTTACTGTAGTATGCAAAACAGTTTTTAGGAGATTAGAAAGGCAGGATCTAATTCTTCTGGACTGATGCTAGAAAGGCAGTTAGTGCCGTTTCCATAAACATTTTCACGGATTCGTTGATAAATAAGATAACGCTGAAAACAAGTTTCCACAAATGTGTATAGCTCACTGTAGTTATGGAATTATAGAAGTAAAAAGGGACCTATTTTTGCCTGAACCATTATTTTGTAGGTATGGAAACTTTTGCAGGAAATGAGAAGTGATACATTTAAGGTCTACACTACTTGGACCTTTGTCACTTATGAAAAATTTGGAATAGGTCCCAACTCAAAGTCCCCATTATTCTTAGAAATATATATTTTAAATTATTATTTTAATTACATGCAGCTGTAAGGGTAATTTTATGGTATCTAACATAACAATAAAAATTTCAAAGCAGTCAAAATTTTCAAAAGGGAGGTAATAGAGACTTATTCTGTTTCACTCACTAATAACATCTTGCAAAACTATAGTGCAATATTATAACCAGGGTATTGAGATAGATACAGTGAATATGTAGAACATTTTCTTACCAGAAGGTTCTCATATATTGCCCTTTTATAGCCACACACACTTGCTTCTATGCCACTCCTTCCTTATCTCCTGGTAACCACTAATTTGTTCTCCCTTTCTATAATTTATTTTTTTAAATTTTATTTATTTATTTTTTTCAGTGTTACAAGATTTATTGTTTTGCACTACACCCAGTGCTCCATGCAGTATGTGCCCTCCTCAATACCCACCACCAGGCTCGCCCAACCCCCACCCCCGTCCCCTCCAAAACCCTCAGTTTGTTGCTCATAATCCACAGTCTCTCATGGTTCATCTCCCCCTCTGGTTTCCCCCCATTCACCCCTCCCTTCCTTCTCATAATGCCCTCCATGTTTTTCTTTACGCTCAGCACGTAAGTGGGACCATAAGGTAATTGGTTCTCTCTGCTTGACTTATTTCACGCCCCATAATCTCTTCCAGTCCCATCCATGTCGATACAAAAGTTGGATATTCATCCTTTCTAATGGAGGCATAATATTCCATTGTATATAGGTACCATATCTTCTTTATCCATTCATCTGTTGAAGGACATCTTGGTTCTTTCCACAGTTTGGCAATTGTGGCCATTGCTGCTATGAACATTGAGGTACATTTCAGGAATGTTACATAAGTGGAAGGAATCATATAGCATGTAAGCTTTGGGATTAGCTTTTTCACACAGCATAATTCTCTGGAGACTCATCCAGGTTACTGAGCATATTAATAATTTGTCTTTCTTGTCATTGGATAGTACTCCATCATATGGATGTACCACTATTTAATCATTCACCTATTGTAGGACAACTGGGTTGTTTCCAGTTTCGTGCTATTAGAAATCTTTTATAAATATCATATTCAGGGGGCGCCTGGGTGGCTCAGTGGGTTAAAGCCTCTGCCTTCAACTCAGGTCATGATCTCAGGGTCCTGGGATTGAGGCTCACATCGGGCTCTCTGGTCAACAGGGAGCCTGCTTCCCCCCCCCTCTCTGCTTACTTGTGATCTCTTTCTCCCTGTCAAATAAATAAATAAAATCTTTAAAAAATATATTTAGGTTTTTGTATGTATATAGTTGTCTGGGATAAATGCTTAGAGTGTAACTGCTGGGTTGAATGCTAGTTGCATATTTCATTAAAAAAAAAAAAAAAAAACACCTGCCAAATTGTTTTCCATATCAGCTGTATCTTTTTATGTTCCTACCAGCAAAGTATGAATCATCCAGTCTTTCCGTTTCTTCACTACATTTAGAGTCATTGATATTTTTTATTTTAGCTTAACTAAAAGGTATGTGGTGCTATGTCTTTGTGATTTTAATTTGCATTTCCCTATTGACTAATGATGTGGGATATCTTTTCATATGCTCATCATCTGTATACTTTCTTTGGTGAAATGTGTTATAGATGTATTTTTAAGTGTTTAATATGAGTGAAGTATTAAACCAACCCTCCCTTTCACCCTTAGAAGACTTGTTTGCTAAGGTTCCATTCCCTCATGTTCACTAAAGGAAACCAACTTGCTCACCATACTGCAGCCCCACTGGCCTTCTATCAGCACTTCAAGAATGCCAAACTTTTTATTTGACCAGCAAACACAATAGCTCTGTGATCAATCTGCTTTGTTCTCTCTGTGTCTGGCTGTTCTCAACTTTGAATCTCTGCTTAAAGGTAACTTCGACAGGAAAGTCTCCACTGAATTCCTTAGTTTGTTCTCTCTGTCAGTTTCTCTTGTAGCTTTGGTTTCATTCCTTTTATGTTTATCCCAGTGTGCAATTTTACTTATCTGTTTTCTTGTCACTATCTTCACTTACATGTTGTGTAAACTCCATTAGGCCAGGGATTTTGTATCTTCTCACTTGAAGTCCTGGCACCTGGGCTAAATGCCAAGAATGTAATAAATCCTGATTTGGTGAATGAATGGGAACATTTCCATGACATTTTACCCAGGTTTCAAGTTACCACAGACTTCCCCCTCCCTTGAATGTATTTTCTGTCATTTTCTTTTTAAACTTATCTATTATCATCATTATCACCACCCTTAGGATTAAGCTAAGACATGCATTATAATTTACCATGAGAAACACTCACCAGTACAAAGCTCCATTTTAGACTGAGTTGGCATTCAGCCACTAAGCATATTAAGTGTATATTTAACATAGAAAAAATTGTATTTAGTATTTTATTATATGTTATCGGATGCACAATCCAATTCATAAAGTAAAAATGTTTATGTATGATTACGGCATATGGGAACATACACTAAAGTAGTGCTATGGGCTAAATTGTGTTCTCCCCTCCCAATTTATATGTTGAAATCCTAATCACAAGGACCTCAGAATGTGACTGTATTTGGAGATAAGTTATTTAGAGAGGTATTTAAGGTTAAGTGAGGTCATTAGCGTGGGCCCTAATATGACTGCTGTCCTTATAAGAGAAAATTGGGACACAGATACAAACAGAGGGAAGACCATACAAAGACCCAGGCATAAGATGGCTATTTACAAACCAAAGAGAGAGGCTCAGAAGAAACCCCCAACCCTGCCAACACCTTGATCTTGGACTTCTTGCCTCCAGAACTGTGAGAAGATAAATTTCTGTTATCTCAGCCCTAGGAAATTAATACAAGTAGTAACAGCAGCAATATGTAATGGTAGAATTATAGGAATTACTACTTGAGTCTTTGCATTTTCTAATTTCTATAAAACGATCTACAAATTTTGTCACTAAAATTACTTTAATGCTACCCTCCCCTGAGTCGATAGATGGAACTTGTTTGAGATAAAACTAATGAGAAATGATAATGAGAAAATAATAAAGAAAGAACAAGTTGGCTAACTATTCCCCTTCTTGACACTGAAGAATCTAAATAAAAATAAAATTCACAGATGAAGTTGATTGAACTTTTAAAGTCTTGGTCAAAGAAAAGTGTACCGAATGGTTGGTCCTCTGAACAAATTGTGATCACCCAGGCAAGAAGGCCTGCATTGCTTAACTGGAAGTGGATCTTCAATGTGTTCCATGGCACAATATTCCAGGGACTATACATGTAGCTTCCAAGCCCTTAATTTGAGACTCACAGAACAGATAAACCACATACATTCCTTAGCAGTTACTTGAAAACAAATTCCAAACCAGGGTTTCCCCATGCCAAGAGGAATGATAGACAATAGCTCTAGATATTAAACAGGTAGTAGAGTTTGTGGGCTGACACAATCAACCTCTCACATATAACAGAATCAATTTGTTCATACATCTTTCACTCCCTTGAGTAAGCATAATAAACCAAGAATAACCAGAGATGATTAGATAAAATACTTTGGACCTGAGGACCTTAATAGACTGGGCCAATCTTCACAAGGGAGACAACTGGGACCACAAAATGCTTAGAGTAGTGTGTATGCACATATGTGCATACAGAATATTTATAGCATTCTACCTCAGTCTGAAGTTAGAGATAAAGAATCCTTGGAGATGAACTGAGCCTAAAATTTCTCATGCTATGAGAAGCACTTTGGATTCCCTTGATAGGTTTGTCTGATATCTCAGAGGGAAATACATTTAAGGGATGTTCCAAAATTAATTGCTTATCTTACAACGTTGGGCTAGAAGTTAAAATCCTATCAGCACTACATCTGGAAAATATAAAGAGATTGATTAACAGTTGGAGAAAGTGGTACTATAAATGTAAAGTAACTCAATCTCACCAGTGAATATGATTGATATAAATAAACCCAGATTGATATATAATAAACCCAGTTTAGTAATCACTCTTTTGATAAATTATTTCCTCTCTTCAGCATGCAGAGATACAGGTACTTGTTTTATAGTGCTTTGGAATTCATAAAGTAGGGAAGTGATTTAAGATCTAGATGTAAAGGATTAAATATGTACTAAAGTATAGTATATTTCTACTCTCTATATTTTAACTCTTAGACCTTAACCAAATGCCTGTACACTAAGAACTCTTTAATAAACAAAATTGGATAGGATAGTCCTTGTCCTTAACCAGAGCTCAGTCTGAGGGAGGAATCAGTCACATGAGACACTGAGTTGAACAAAGGGTCTCAAGGCTGTGATCAGAGAATATTATTCTGCTCTCCCCACTACCTGTTCTGTCTTGCTCTGTAGAACAAATTCTTCCTTGCCCCTTGGAAGAAATCTGGGACAACTCTCATTACTTCTTTGGTAAATCCCAAATAATAAAGTCCTCTGGTTACTTCCAGAGAAATACAGGCTAGTTTCAGTATTTATTCCCTGTTAAAACTCAAATTTCCTTTAAAGTTAAAGATTCCCCCTTCCTCCAGCATGAGCTTGCTCCAGAGTCCTTGGCACCTTCTCGATCTCTCTCCCCAGGTCACTGTCCCTATTCTCCCACTCACTCAACTGCCTCAGGATCCTGTAAGGCTAGAGCCCAAGGTGAAGATGGGGACTGGGATGTACTTAGAGGTAGGAATGGACTCAACTGGCACTCAGGTAATCTCACTTAGGTTTCCTCAGGACAGGGCAGATGTTTGTTTGACAGTGTCTTCTCTGGGGTATTTGGAGACCACCCCATGGATATTGAAAAGGAACCTCCTCTGACAGAGGTGATGCATTTTCTTCTGGATAATTGTATCTCCTCCCTTAAACCCCAGAACTTGGATGTTCCATCTCTCAGTTGAAGTAACCACCCTTCTGGAGCAATCCTTTGGGGCAGAATCTGAAATAGCTCTAAGCTGGCTTTCTTGATCATGGACCACAAGGAACACTGAGCTGTGAAGGGCAGTGCAGCTGGCTCCCAATGCTTCATTGAGCTCTCTTTGCTCTCTTGCCTCTGGCTAATTAACCACAGCCTCTTGCCTTTAGATCCTTAAGGAGTATTTCATGCTGTCCCTCAAACAACAGAGGATATAGATCAAATGCTGAGTTCATCAAAGCCTGATCACTAAGGTTGAGGAAAGGGAAGAAAGCCTTCATGCCGTTTTCATGAGGTAGGGCAGCATACTAATAAACATCTCCAAAGAAATCCTTTTATTTAGGTTCCAATTTTATTTTTTTTAATAAATTCTTAATTCTTACTTATGTGGCCTGGATGTTGCCAGGGGGTAAAACTTGTCTATAACCAAATCCTTTGCAAGTTGTGCATAGGCAGACAGCACCTCACCTTGGTGCTGGATGGGTGTTTTGTTTGTTTGTTTGTTTGTTTGTTTGTTTTTTGGTGTTGGATATATTTTTTTAAGATTTTGTTTATTTGACAGAGAGAGAGAGAGAGATCACAAGTAGGCAGAGAGGCAGAGCAGAGAAAGAAGGGGAAGCAGGCTCCCTGCTGAGCAGAGAGCCTGATATGGGGCTCAATCCCAGGACTCCGAGATCACGACCTGAGCTGAAGGCAGAGGCTTTACCCACTGAGCCACCCAGGCACCTCAGTGTTGGATATTTTTTTAGTTCTGGATGTTTTTTAATTGCTGGATGCTTTGGTGTTGGATTTTTTTAGCTCTCAGCAAAAAGTAAAACACAGTCCCATTTTGTAATATTACCTAATATATCATTAAAAAATTTTAATTAGCATATAATGTATTATTTGTTCAGGAGGTCTGTGATTCATCAGTTTACACAATTCACAGCACTCACCATAGCTCATACCCACCCAATGTCCATAACCCAGCCACCATATACCATCCGCCCAACCACCCAGCAATGCTCAGTTTATTTCCTGAGATTGAGTCTCTCTCTTTTTTTTTATGGTTTGTCTCCCTCCCCAGACCCATCTTGTTTCATTTTCTCCCTCTCTACATCCCAGGACCCCCTACCCTGCCTCCCAAATTCTTCATATCAGAGAGATCATATGATCATTGTCTTTCTCTTATTGACTTATTTTGCTTAGCATAATACCCTCCAGTTCCATCCATTTGTTGCAAATGGCAAGATTTCAGGGTTTTTTGATG
>CM053604.1:51686770-51712166 GCA_028646535.1 Procyon lotor
TCTTTTGAATTCTCCCCTTATGGTCCAGTAGTTGTTTGTGTCTCTTTTTCACAGCTTCTTTATTCTCCATCATTTGGTCTTCTATATCACTAATTCTTCTGCATCATTTATCCTGGCAGTAAGAGCCTCCACTTTTTATTGCCCCTCATTAATAGCTTTTTTCATTTCAACTTGGTTAGATTTTAGTTTTTTATTTCTCCAGAAAGGAATTCTCTATTATCTTCCATGCTTCCAGCTTAATAATCATCATTCTGAACTCTAGTCCTAACATCCTACTAATGTCTGTATTGACTAGGACCCTAGCCATCGGTACTGCCTCTTGTTCTCTCTCTCTTTTTTTTTTTTTTTGAGGTGAGTTTTTCCCACCTTGTCATTTTATTCAGATGAGAATAGATAAAAGAGAGAACAAAATACTAAAAGTATAGTAACAACCCCAGAAAAATATACACTAACCAAATGAGAAGAGATCAGAAACCAGAGGGAGAACAAAAGAGGGGGAAAAAAGAAAAGAGAAGAAAAAAAAATATGTATGTATTAGACCAGTGGATAGAACAGAGTCACACACTTGAATTTGGGCATAGTTTTTTCTATTAGAAAAAACTGCCTCCCAAATTTTAAAGAAAGAAAAACTTACATATATACAAAAATAAGGGTAAACACAAGGAAGGGATGGAATATGACTGTAAAGATAAAAATTTTAAAGGATTCTAAAAAAGGAGTTGATAAGAAGTTGGTTGAAAGTGAAAAAAAAAAAAAAGGAAAGAAAGTGATCAGGCTGGAGACTAGAAGAAATCCATGTACTAGATTTAGGGTATATTTTGATCTGTTAGAAGATAGTGTGTAGCAAAATTTTAAAGAAAGAAAAACTTATATGTATAGAAAAAATAAGGTTAAATACAATGAAGGGATAGAATATGACTATAACAATGATAATTTAAAAAGATTTTTAAAAAGGTATTGATAAGATAAAATAGACAAAAAAAGGTTAAAATAGGAAAGAGGAAAAATAAACAGAATAAGAAAAAAATAAAATTTAAAAAATTTATCTTTGAAAGACTAAATAACCATGGGAAAAAAGCCATGAATTCTTTTTTTTTTTTTTAAGATTTTGTTTATTTATTTGAGAGAAAGCTTGAGCAGGGAGGGGGGGCAGAGGTAAAGGGACAAGCAGACTCCCCAATGAGCAGATAGCCTGACTCAACCTGGAGCTTGCCTGATCCTTATCCCAGGACCCTGGGATCATGACTTAAGCCAAAGGCAGATACTTAACCAACTGAGCCACCCAGGCACCCTCAGACTCTTAATAATTAGTGGCAGTGTATTAGTGTCCTAAGACTTCCCACAAATTTGGTGCTGTTCTGAAAGAGACTTAAAATACAAAATCAAAGCATTATGGGAGTGACTCTTTCTCCAAAGGCTCTGGGAGGAAATCCTCCCTTGTCTCTTCCAGCTTCTGGTAGCTTCATGTGTTCCTTGGATTATAAAGCCATGAATTCTATGTGCTGTAATTCCCTAGCTCTTTCCTTCCCATAGTTCTCATTGATCAAGGAATTTGTTCTTGGCTAGATGTGCCTGTTGATCTTCTGGGGGAGGGCCTGTTGCAGTGATTCTCAAATGTCTTTGCCTGAGGCATAATTGCACCACCCTTGCCAGGGGCCAGGCTAAGTAATCTGCTCAGGTTTGCTCTTGGTAGCTTTTGTTCCCTGAACACTTTCCATACAGCTTTGGAGGACAGGAATGAAGATGGTGGCCTCCCAATCTCCAGCCCCATAGGAGCTAGGAGCTCAGGGACCCTCTCCTCAGTGCGCCCTCAGAGAAAAGCAGTCAGTTACTCCCATCTCCCTCATCTCTGGCCACACTCCATGCTCATCCAGTCTGTGACTGAATGTTTCTATCTCTGGCACATTGGAGTCTCCAATCCCAGCAGATTCTTGCAGTGCACTCCCGGGCCACTCCTCCTGGAGGAGGAAGGAGGGGGTCTCCCCAGATCTGCCACTTGTGGGGTCCCTGCTCAAAGAGCAGTGGCCTGACTGTGACTTGGTTCATGGTATAAGGTAACCCTGAGCTGAGAGCCCCCTCCTCAGCTCTGTCTCTGCAGCCAGCTCCCCCTCTCTGATACCTGGGAGCTCTGCCACCCTCAGAAACTCCTGGTCTTTTCATGACTCTGCAGGTCCTGAGACCACATTGTCCCATGAGGGCTCCATCTCCCCCCCTATCCCCCCACTTAGCCTCTAGAGTGAAGTTCCTCAGTGAAGCAGACTTCTCAAAGTTCTGGTTTTATGCCCTGCTGCTGTACTGCTTGCCAGGAACCATCTCCTCCCCCCATGGTCTAGCTTCCCATATCTCACCTTGGATTCACTTATCACATGTCCTACCTTCCAGAAAGTGGTCACTTTTCTGCTCCTAGAATTGCTACTCTTCTTCTCTTCAATCTCCTTTTGAGTTTGTAGGTGTTCAGAATGGTTTGATAACTATCTAGCTGCAGTTCTGTGGCCCGATGATATATAGGTCTCCTACTCCTCTGCCATCTTGCTCCTCCCTTTTCACCTTTGCTCTGCAAATATATCATTAACATAATTGAATGCTATGATAGAAATATACAAATGCCTTTGTATCAAATAATACTAGTCCATAGAAGGAAAGAGGGGGTGTTAGTAAGTTCCAAGAGATAAGATTCCAACAAAAAGGAAGGAGAACATTCTGGTTTATCAATTGTTGGGGTCCATTTGGATCACTTGGGGGATATTTACTACAATAGTTGTTATTACTCTAATACTCTGCATTTTTATCAAACAAAACATGGCCATTAAATACTATAAAGTATTCCTTCTAGGAAAAGTTGATCCTGAATCTAGGGTTTCTAGTGCAAGTTTTTATTCATAGGAAGTATAGGAATACTTAACAAGTAATACTTAATACAAAGAAGCATAGAGGTGAAGATGGAATGGGGAACATTTGGTGAGACTGACTCATTTTCTGCAAAAAGATAATGATGAGGAAAAGGTTGGGTGGAACAACTGTTTCAACAACATGGAAGAGACACAACAATCAAATATAATATGTGGACCTTGTAGATAATGCCAAATAAGTATTAATTAGTTACAATCTGGTAGCTGTTTAGGAACATCCTTTTTTTTTTAAATTTAATTTTATTTTTTCAGTGTTCTAAGATTAATTGTTTATGCACCACACCCAGTGCTCCATGCAATACCTGCCCTCCTCAATACCCACCACCAGCCTCGCCCAACCCCCCACTCCCCCCCTCCAAAACACTCAGTTTGTTGCTCAGAGTCCATAGTCTCTCATGGTTCATCTCCCCTTCTGATTTCCCCCCATTCCCCTTTCCCTTCCTTCTCGCAATGCCCTCCATGTTTTATTTTCTTTGAAATATTTTAGCAAAGAAAAAGACAAAAGGGATGCTTAAGCTAATATAGAAAATATTGATGTTTGAATCTGGGTGATGGGTAAATATGATTCATTATTCTTTCTAATTTAATGTTTACAATGTGTTTTTTTTTTTTTAAGATTTTCTTTATTTATTTGACACAGAGAGTGAGATCGCAAGTAGTCAGAGAGGCAGGCAGAGAAAGAGGGGGAAGCAGGCTCCTTGCTGAGCAGAGAGCCTGATGCAGGGCTTGATCCCAAGACCCTGAGATCATGACCTGAAGGCAGAGGCTTTAATCCACTGAGCCACCCAGGCGCCCCTACAATTAAAAATAAATTTTTAATTTATTTTTTAAACCCCAGTATAACATGCAGTGTTATATTAATTTCAGGTGTATAATATCATGATTCAATTCTATATTATGTGTCCATCACAAGTGTATTCTTAAAGCCCACCAACTATTTCACTCCTCTCCTCTTTCCCACCTTCTCTCTGGTAACCACCAGCTCTTTATATATTTGAGACTCTTTTTCTCTCTTTTATTCATTGTTTGCTTTGTTTCTTAAATTCCACATATGAGTGAAATCATATTGTATTTGTCTTTCTCAGACTGACTTATTATACTTGGCATTATACCCTGTGGATCCATCCATGTCATGGTATATAATTTTTCATAATCTTTTGTAATCATTTTATTTTTGTGATGTTGGTTCTTATATCTCCTCTTGCATTTTTTATTTTGTTTTGTTTTGTGGGTTTTTTTTTTTTTTTTTTTTTTTGAGTCTTCTTTATCTCTCCTTCTATTCTGAATGCTAGCCTTGCTGGATAGAGTATTGCTGGTTGCAGGTTTTTACTTGCAACACACTGAATATATCATGCCAATCCCTTCTTGCTTGCCAAGTTACTGTTGAAAAATCAGCTGATAACCTTGTGGGGTTTCCCTTGTATGTAATGCTTTCTTCTGGCTTCTTAAAAAATTCTCTATCACCACTTTTTGTCATTTTAATTATTATGTGTCTTGGTGTGGACCTCCTTGGTTGATTTTATTGGAGACTCTTTGCCTCTTGGATCTAGGTATCTGTTCTTTCCCCAGATTAGGGAAATTTTCAGCTGTTAGTCTTCCAGTACATTTTCTACCCTCTCCTCTCTCTTCTTCTGGGATCCCTATAATGTAAATGTTATTATGCTAGATAGTGTCACTGAGTTCCCTTAATCTATTCTCATTTTTTATTATTATTTTTCTTTCTTCTGTTCACATTTATTGTTTTCCATTACACTGTCCTCTAGGTCACTGATCTATTCTTGTGCTTCCTCCTATTTATTCCCTCTAGTATATTTTTCATTTCAGTAATTGAGTTCTTCATCTCTGATTCACTCTTTTTTATGTTTTCTATTTCTTGAAGGCCTCACTGAGATCCTCCACTCTTTTCTCAAGTCCAGTGAGTATCTTTATGTATATTACTATAAATTCTCTTATGAGATGCTTATATGCTTATCTCTATTTCCTTTATCATCTTGTAGTGATTTTTGCCCTGGTCTTTCATTTGAGACATATTCCTCTGTCTTCTCATTTTGTTTAACTCTGTGTCTGTTAATAAGTGTTAGGAAAGTCAGCTACATCTCCTGTTCTTGAAAGTAGTGGTCCCATGAAGAAGAGGTCTTACAGTGTCTTGCAGGACAATGTCCCCTGTTCATCAGAACCTGGTGCTTTAGGGGTATCTCCCATGTGTGTTGAGTGTGCCTTATTGTGGCTCAACCATGTTTGCCTTCAGTCCAGTTGTCTGTAATCATTCTCTTTGCCTTTTGTTGGCAGAAATTTGTCCCTGTGTTGTTGTTAGCAGGCCCATCTGGGGTGACCTTGGACTTGAATTGGATCAGACGAGGTGTTTGCCAGAGCTATGGTCAGGCCAAAGTGCAGATTCTCCTTGAGTTGTCCCTGACGGGCTTTTGTTGATGGACAGAACCCTAAGTCAGACTAGATGCCTGCTCCCAGTGCTGGGGCCTCAGTGGAAGTGGTTTGTGTGGTTATCTTTCCCTCTCTGCAGGGACGAAGTCACTTTGGCGTTGTGCTGGCCACTATTGGGGCTTCTTGCACAAGCCATGCTTGTGGCACAGCTTTGGATGGTCTCCTGGTGAGGTTAGGTTGGATTGTGTGGGTCCACAAGAGAGCATGGGCATGGGGTGCACTGTTAGCATGCAGTGGAGAGTATGCTAGTTCCCACAAGTGTCCATATATCTAGGCAGTCGGGTGGGGGAGGAAAACCAGCTCTTTTATTCATGGAGAAGTCTCCTAAAGATCTCTGCCTGCAAACATTCTGAGATTAGGAAATAAATGTCATTCCTGTTTACTCCAGGCATTTTTCAAACTGCTGCTTCTGTGCTCTATCTCCACAGGGATGTTTGTTATGCAGTCTTGGGGCAGGGGGTGGTGGTGGTGGTGGTTCTTATTGCCCTCCAGCTCTCCCAGTGCCAATTCACTGATTTTGAAAGTTCTAGGTGTTAAACTCCACTCATTGTAAAAACTCATGATGTTAAGCTCCTCTGGTTTTCAAAGCCAAATGTTATGGGGATTTGTCTTCTCAGCACAGGTCCCCTGTGCCTCAGATGCCTAGTATGCAATCTGTTCCTCTTCCTTCTCCATGCTTGTGGTGTCCCTCCACCTATGGGTGGGCAGCCTCATTGGTCTGTTTGGTTCTCCACTGCATCTCTGTCCTTCCTACCACATTTGATGTGGGCTTTTCTTTATGATTAGTGGTGGAGAGTCTGTTCTGTCCATATTCGGGTTGTTTCTGGGTTATTTACACTGATGTGGCTGTTACCTAGGTGTATCTATGAAATAAGTTGAGCTTAGAATCCACCTACTCTGCCATCTTCCCCAGAAGTCCTCTAAAATGTTTTATAACTTCTTTCAAAGTTTATTTCTTGTCATTCTCTACTCAGGTGGACTCTTTCCTCCTCATGATGCTTCAGGGACCCTAACTCTAAATTTTGTGGTTCTGTGCTCTCAGACTTCTCAGTTCTCTGCATCATGATTGAAGGAAAAAGAGGATAGTGAAATTCACTTACTTTCACTGATATCCCAATAGCAAAAACTTGTCATATGGCTTCATCAGGATACAGAGTCGCCCCCAAATGCACAGCTACTTCTGACCTCTACTCTATACTGTGAAAATGGACCAAAGCTCAGTTGATGGCTCATTGTCTCCGTTGCCTGCTGATTCCTTGGCTCTAATAACAGAGCTTCTGATTCGGCATGTGCAGCAAGCCTCCACAATCTGCTTCAAATCCCACAGGTGTTTCTGATACAAGGCACACAGATATGTTCCATTTACTCTCCCATGCCCTGCCATGCCCTGCCCTGCCCTGCCTTTCCCCACCCTGTGCCATGCATTGCTGACCAACATAAACTCCATCAAGGAGCTCCCTTGCCCTGTGACTTCTGGTGGGGTTTAGCCAAGGTGAGCACTCATGGAGACTCAAGGAGAGACCCAAGGAGAGGAGGAGACTGAGGAGAGGAAATTTTGTTTTCAACTTCCTCTGTGGAATTGCCATCCTGTGGTTTTGCTTCCCTCTTTCAAGAGTCATAGCTCATTTGGTTAGCTCTCTCCATAGCCCTTTCTGTCTTTAGGTTCTGATAAGAGTTCCCTTCCCTTACTCCTCCCAGCCTAGGGACAGTACCAATGCCCCACCAGAATACTACCTTATACATGTGGCTTCTCTTTTACTCAGTTCTCTTCAAATTCCCATCTGTTTCTGCTGGGACCATGGCTGATACACAAGGGGCTCATAGACAACATGGGGGAAAAAAAAAAACAGGTTAAGGCAGTATATCCCACAGCCCCTGGGGAACCTGAATGAAACATTTGAACTACAAGATGTTTAATGCAGCTGAAGCAAAAGCAAGGCATGAGAGTTGAGAATAATGAAGTGAGCAGGATCCATACCATGAAGGGCATTTCTCCCATGCTAGAATGTCTGACCACAGCAGCGAGGTTAATCAGGAGACTTTGCCGTAGCTGAGGTAAGAAATGAGTTTCAACTCAAAGACATAAAAGGTAACACCAGAGAAGATAATCAAGGTCAGATTGTTAGAACCTATCTACATTGTTGCTAAAGCTGCACTTGTGGACCAATCAATCCACAAGCACAGAAAAAATGCCTCTGGAGAGAAAAACAGAAGAGGTAGATAAAGGAAGATCCTGGTTTTAGGAAAAATACAAGAAGAAATGTACTACCAGGACCACAATGTCCCTTTGTCATGTATCTAACCTCTATATTAATCTGTTTATCACCAAAAAGTTTTGCTCAAACTTTGGAGGGTCTTTTCTTCCCTCATGGGAAGAAGGTTGCCCACCGTAGGGTCATCTGTTATAGCAAAGAAAATAGATTTTTTTTTTTTACAGTCACCTTTGCTAGGCTACATTTGCTGTGTGAAATAAAAAATACCCCAAACTAAAAAGACTGAATAAAAATTATAATGAAAAGCAGTACTTGCTAAGCAGTATTAATGATTTAATATTGCAGATACCCAATGCTATGGAGACGTCTTATAAAGTATTCCTAAAGATACCTAATAAATATGCAAAACTGGAAAAGATTCAAGGCAGAAATTTGATTTCTTCCCTTTCTCTCACTTGCTGCCTAAGAACTGATATTATTACCTTTTTTATTGCCTATTGTTACACATTCGCATATTATTTTTAAACCAGTTGCTTTAAGTTATTTTTTGTTCTTTCCTACTTCTTTCTTCCTTGAGTATCTTATAATTTTTTAAACAGATATATGAATTTTAGGTAAGATTTACCACCAATTTTGGCCCGAGTCATAGAGGAATAGGGGCTATTTTGCTTCTTTCATTAATGTACTGTGGGTTGTTTTGTGGTAGGGGAAGCAAAAGCTTGTTTGCCTTCTTCCATTTGTGTTGTGGGTATCATGAGTTCAATAACATTTTTTAAGTTTCTGTGACTCTAAACAGTAAAGAAGTTCTTGTCTCCTTCTCCTTTCTAAGTTATTTTAGCATTGAACTGGGGAGAAAGGTCATGTTACCAATGTCATCTTTCACTGGAAGAATGCTTAGTATATTTCAAAATATGCAACATTTCACATTTGAAGCTATCTTCCAAATATTTAAGTTGGCCATGATATGTAGCCAAGTGGAAGTATGCTTTTAAAATTCAGGCCATGTTCCAAGTTGAAACTTAGTTTAGAATTAGAATAAAATTCAAATCATGTACCAAGTTGGCCTACTGCTACTGGACATGTCAGTACCTGCACTGCTTACAGCCCACAGTAAATAAGCTGCTATAGATAATCATGCTTGATATCACACGACCAGCTGACTACAAAAGATGGATGCCCAATAGAAGGGCCAATAATTCAAAACCTGGATATTGACCCAGCTCATCTTTTTTTTTTAATTTTTTCCCCCAAATATGTTATTTTATTTTTTCAATGTTACAAGATTGTTTATACACCACACCCAGTGCTCCATGCAATATGTGCCCTCCTTAATAATATAGGGACAGAAGGAACATTCCTCAACATCATCAAGTCTATCTATGAAAAGCCCACAGCAAATATCATTCTCAATGGGGAAAAGCTGACAGCCTTCCCTTTGAGATCAGGAACACGACAAAAATGCTCACTCTCACCATTCTTGTTCAACATAGTGCTAGAAGTACTAGCAACAGCAATCAGACAACAAAAAGAAATAAAAGGTATTTAAATTGGCAATGAAGAAGTCAAACTCTCTCTCTTCGCAGACGACATGATACTTTATATGGAAAACCCAAAAGACCAAATTACTAGAACTCATACAGCAATTCAGTAATGTGGCAGGATACAAAATCAATGCACAGAAATCAGTTGCTTTCCTATACACTAACAATGAAACTGTGAAAAGAGAAATTAGGGAATCTATTCCATTTACGATAGCAATCTATACTTTCAACGCCATCCCGATCAAAATTCCACTAGATTTTTTCAAAGGCCCAGAACAAACAATCCTAAAATTTGTATGGAACAAGAAAAGAACCTGAATTGCTAAGCAAATGCTGAAAAAGAAAAACAAGCTGGGGGTATCACATTGCCTGATTTCAAGCTTTACTACAAAGCAGTGATCACCAAGACAGCATGGTATTGGCACAAAAACAGACACATAGACCAGTGGAACAGAATAGAGAGCCCAGATATGGACCCACAACTCTATGGTCAAAATATCTTTGACAAAACAGGAAAAAATATCCAGTGGAAAAAAGACAGTCTCTTCAATAAATGGTGCTGGGAAAATCATAGAAGAATGAAACTTGACCATTCTCTTACACCATACATGAAGATAAACTCAAAATGGACAAAAGACCTCAACATGAGGCAGGAATCTATCAAAATCCTAGAGGAGAACATAGGCAGTGAGCTCTTTGACATCAGCTCATCTTTATATACCAGGCCATATTAAAGGTCAAGTTCTCTCTTAGGAATTGGAGCTAAGAATTACTATCAAGAGAAGGGAACAAATAGAAGTGGCAGCAGCTGAAAGATCATGAGGTGGAATTTACTGTTATCTATATTACAAACCTATCACCTGAGATAATTAGAGCAGCCAGAAAAGCCAAAGGAAAACATCATTCTTTTTTTTTTTTTTTAAGATTTTATTTATTTGACAGAGAGAAACACAGCGAGAGAGGGAACACAAGCAGAGGGAATAGTAGTGGGAGAAGCAGGCTTCCCACAGAGCAGGGAGCCCGATGCGGGGCTCGATCCCAGGACTCCAGGATCATGACCTGAGCTGAAGGCAGCCACTTAACGACTGAGCCACTCAGGTGCCCCAGGAAAACATCATTCTTAAAATAAAAGGCTGTAGAAGACAGTTTCTACAAACTACTGGCCTTGCCCACTTGCCACAAAAATCACAAAGTGAAATTAGCTTGAGTTAATTATATCATGTCACCTTGTCTGAAAAACTGTCACCCAAAAGTGCTCTGCAATTCAAGGTCTCCATGCATATTCACCCTACATTTGGAGTACAGATTTTGAAATATGTTTATAAAAACACATTTGAACATTTAAATGGAAAATAAATGAGATATATATAATTACTATACATGTGTTCTGGTCAATTCAGGAGAATCACTGTTATCAAAGCATTCTCATCATTCCAGCTAAAAGCAAAGAAATATTTTGGATTACTTAGGGAAAAATTGCAAATGTTAATAAATTTATATATTCTTTTACTCAAAGCCTATATCATAGACTGTGCAGTTGGAGTCCTGGGATGCAGACTCCAAGATGGAGTTTAGCTTCTAGGATGTTAAGAAGCATCCATGCGATCCAGAAGTATGGAAGGGTATGGTGGGGGAGGTGGCAAGATTGAGGGGAGGGTGAGGTCTGGCTGTGATATAGGCTCAGCAACAGCTTCAGCTGGGCTCACTGGGAAGTTCTAGAGCTATAATGTTCTTCAGTGATTATCTGAATTGGGCCCAGATGGTTAGGCCTATATCCCTCACAGATTAGTCATTGGATGTGAGCCATGTGGAGAAAGGACATGACATATTAGATGACTCTCTGCCATTGAAATAATTAGTAAACTTCCCAGTAGCTAACAACTGCCTCAAGGTGACCAGATATCCCTGAGTTCCCAGGACTGTCCTGATTTTAGCACTGAAAAGTTCCAGCAAACCACAATGGTTGGTCACATTATTGTCTGCCAACAACACTTCAGCCCCTGAGACAACAAATTTTTCATTGATCAGGTGTGTGTCCATTACAACAACTTCACCAATTCCTTAGGATTCTAGGGACCTCAAGTTGGAGTCAAGTACCTGTCAAAGTTCTTAAAAGATGTTAAAGGTAACTGCTGTGTTTAGATGATTGCACAAACTGGACTTGCTTTGAACTAGGGAATGACCATAACATTCTCTTGCCTATGTCCCAGAGAATGTTGATCACACAAATTAAGGTCATTTTGGAAAGGACTCACTGAACTGTTATCAAGGAGATAACACAATGCCAAAATCTAGTATCCTACCACACTGTTATGCATGTACCTTTCTCCATGATGAGGTCTCCTCTACAGTATAATTCTTGTTCTCTGCGTAGCACAGCATATCCCTCTAAAACCAGGTAGCCTGACAATAGCAAATATACCTGAAAACAATTATTCTATGCCAAAAATCTAGAATAAACAGGCTGTTTCAATGTCAAGAGAGGACAAACTTTCTAGTTAAAATTTGCCAGTACCACAGGATGGTGATATTTTAGTAACTAATGATGTTCCTCACCAAATTTAGGTTTATGTTATTAATGTTGAGGTTGTAATAGTGACCAGATATATAGGTTGACAAAAGAACATGAAGCAAAAACTAAAGGAATCATTTGATTGATTCATTGATATGGCAAGATAACAGCATTGGGCATGGAGGTGGGAACGCAGAACAGAGTTTGACTCCACTTCCTATCCAAGCATCTTAGTATGACCCTTCCATTTTAGCCTCTATCCAGCTCTTTATACTTCAGCCACAAAAACCTCTGTTTTATTTAATGTATCCTTCTGGCTGACTGTATACAAGTTCTAGATCTGAGAAATTCAAAGAAGCAATGTTCATTTACTAGTAATAGCTAGGTGGCAGCTGTGGCAGAGTTTAAAATAAAAAGTAATGCATGTTCAGGTAAACTAGCAAACCCACTGGCTCCAAGTAATGGATTCACAACTGTATGGTCAACTAATCTCTGACAAAGCAAGAAAAATGTCTAATGGAGAAAAGTCTCTTCAACAAATGGGGTTGGGAAAAGCAGGCAGCAACATGCAGAAGAATGAAACTGGACCACTTTCTTACATGATACACAAAAATAAATTCAAAATGGATGAAAGACCTTACTGTGAGGCAGGAAACCATCAAAATCCTAGAGGAGAACATAGTCAGGAACCTCTTCGACCTTAGCCACAGGAACTTCTTACTAGACACATCTCCAAAGGCAAGGGAAATAAAAGCAAAAATGAACTATTGGGACTTCATCAAGATAAAAAGCTTCTGCACGGCAAAGGAAACAATCAACAAAACTAAAGGGCAGCCTACAGAATGGGAGAAGATATTTGCAAACAACATATATGATAAAGGGTTAGTATCCAAAATCAACAAAGAACTTATCAAACTCAACACCCCAAAAATAAACTAATTAAGAAATGGGCAGAAGATATGAATAGACACTTCTCCAAAAAATACATCCAGATGGCTAACAGACACATAAAAATATACTCAACATTACCCATCATCAGGGAAATAGAAATCAAAACCATGATGAGACACCATCTCATACCTACCAGGATGGCTAAAATTAACAATACAAGAAACAATGGGTGTTAGTGAGGATGAGGAGAACGGAGAATTCTCTTGCACTTCTGGTGGGAATGCACACTGGTGCAGCCACTCTGGAGAACAGTATGGAGGTTCCTCAAAATGTTAAAAATGGAGCTACCCTATGATCCAGCAATTGCACTACTAGGTATTTACCCAAAGGATACAAAAATACAGATTTAAAGGGGTACATGAACCCTGATGTTTATAGAAAAATTATCAACAATAGCCAAACTATGGAGAGAGCCCAAATGTCCATCAACAGATGAATGGATAACAAAGATGTGGTATATATATACAATGCAGTATTACTAGCCATCAGAAAGGATGAATACTTACCATTAACACTGACATGGATGGAACTGGAGGGTATTATGCTGAGTGAAGTAAGTCAGAGAAAGACAAATACCATATGATCTCGCTCATATGTAGAATCTAAGAAAGAAAACAAATAAACATATGGGAAGGGGGAAAAGAAAAAAAGGAGAGCAAGGAAAAAAGCCATAAGAGACTCTTAACAATAGAGATAAAAGTGAGGGTAGATGGGGGGAGGTGGGTGGGGGATGAGCTAGATGTATGATGGACCTTAAGGAAGGCACTTGTTATGATGAGCACTAGGTATTGTATGTAAGTGATGAATCACTGAACTCTACTCCAGAAAACAATATTGCACTGTATGTGAACTACCTAAAATTTAAATTAAAAAAATATGTTGTTTAATTTGTCCAATTTTGTGAATTTTCCAGTGTTCTTTGTTATTGATTTCTAACTGTATCCCATTGTTCTCAAAGATGTGTATAATATCTATCTCTTAAAACCTATCAAAACTTAATCTGTGGCCTAACATATGTTCTATCCTAGAAAGTGTCCCATGTACCTTTAAGAAGATGTGTATGCTATTTTAGATGTAGTTGGTTTATTGTATTAAATCCTCTATTTCCTTATCTTCTGTTTGGTTATTCTACCCATTTTGTAAAAGGGATATTGAAGTCTCCAGCTGTTTTTGTAGAACTGTCTATTTCTCCAATTCTGTTGGGTTTTTGACCATATATTTTGATGGTCCATCCCTAGGTGTGTAATGTTTATAATTGCCACAGGTTTTTGCTCTATTGAGACTTTTACTTTCTGTCATGTTCTTCTTTTGTCATTTAAAATCTATTTTGTCTGATATTAGTATTACCACTCCTGATCTGTTTTGGTGACTATTTGCATGGAATATCTTTTTCCATCCTTTCACTTAAAAAAAGATTTATTTATGTATTTTAAAGAGAGAGCAAGCATGTAAGTAGGGGGAGAGGCAAAGGAGAGGGAGAGGGAGAGAACAAATCCTCAAGCAGACTCCCTGCTGAACACAGAGCTTGAGGCAGGGCTGATCCCAGGACCCTGAGATCGTGACTTGAGTTAAGATCAAGAGCTGGCTGCCTTACTGACTAAGCTACCCAGGCATCTGATATCCTTTCACCTTGAAGCCATCTATGTCTTTAGATTTCAAGTAAGGCTCTAGGTTGACAGCATATAGTTGAATCATGTTTTTTTTTTTTTTAATCCATTCTGCCAGTCCCTGCCTTCTGATTGGAGAATTTAATCCATTTACATTTAAAGTAATTACTTAGAAGGTGGAACTTTTCTGTACCTCTGTGACCAGAAGCAGCAATCAGAACTCAGGGCACAGATCCCCAATATTTGGAAGACAAGAACCCCTTTGCTTACCCTGGCTCCTGCAAGCTGTGTGTAAGTTGCTCCAGGAACACACAGATGCCTGCCATGTGGCTAGTGGTAGGGATGGGGAGATGCTACTGTGCTAAGAGCTGAGATTGAACAAAATTAATCACAATTTACCTTCCAAGACTTCCCCTGAAAGTGACAAACATTCAACAGACTCCAGATTCCAAAAATAGTTATATCAGAGAGATTCTGTCAGTACAACTGTTGTCCAGGTAGGGAGAGAGATAACTGATGCTTCCTACTCTGCCCTATTCTCAGAATACTTTCTCCTGGGTAAAGTTACTTTTAACTAAATTATTTTCTCTTTCTATTCAGACAAAAATAATTCTTCACTTTGTCCTAAGAGAAAATAGTTTAAAACTTGTTAGACATGGAACAGAATCTAAGCAAGTTGAGAAGCCTAAAGTATACACACAAAGTAAACATAGCTCACTGTAATTCTATCAAGTCACAATCCATTTCTTGTTACCAATGAGATTGGTGTTAAATTACAAAGAACAGATAAATCTTGGTGTACCTTTGATTTAAAGCAGCAGGGACATCCCAACAACTCACTTGGCTAGAATCAGTTACTGAGATTGTCATTCCAAGAAAGGACAATGGAGAAAATAAAAATGGGAATAGTTCAGCCATGCAATTATTTGCATTCTGCCATTTAAATTTTGTTGTCTAATAGGTATTTGATAAAGAAAGCTGAGCAACTTATAGAAATAAATGTTTAGGTAATGTAAGTTGTTTATACCTCCTTAATTATCAAATAAGAACATCTGTATGTGTAATAGGTACTGGAGATACAGAAAAAATAAGACAGCTTCTGAACTCAAGGAACTCTTAGGGAAATAAACACAAGCGTAGAACCCAAGAGAAGAAGCCTCTAGAAGTGAGGGTGTGGTTATAGGCATGAGCTTATAAGGAAAGTCTTGCTTTCTAAAAATGGTAACATTTGATTAGAGTAAAAATAAGTCAATTGTTCCAAAATTAAGGGACTGGAAAAGGGTTATTTTTTTAGGCAGAGGAAATGCACATTTGAGAAAAGAGCAGGCCCTTTGGTACGTCAGGAGCAAATAATAAAAATGGAGGTGTGACAAGAAGTGATGTTGAAATCACTGAACTCAGACCCCAAAGGCCTTTTAAGGCATATTATGGAGCTTGGGCATGATCCCATAGACATGGGTGAGATACGCTGAGGCTTATGTGCAACTCAAGGCAGGCTAGGTATTATTTGCCCTTTCTCTTCCAATCAAGAATGTTTTTGAAACACGGGAGGATACGATCTTGTTCAAAATTATTGTTAGAGTTATTAACCAAGCAAGAGTAAATGGCTGGAGATTTTAATTATTTATCTTATTAATCAGATAGTTGCTCACAACATAGGCTATTAGTATGCATTTGAGGAGAGACTTTTGCAGTTGACAGAAAGGCATTAAAGGGATTTCATGGGGGAAAGAAGTGATAAGGTCGGAGTAGTTCTGTATTACCTTCTATGTTTATTCTTCTAAATCATGTTTTCCAGGATGATGAGCAAGGTGGTAAAAGTAAAACTGGCTAGGAGTCTCTTTTCCCAATGCTAAACAGTGATGACTCTGAGCAATCTTACCCTACTTATGACTCCACCAGGGTGACTTTCCTTGCTCTTAATTTTCTTCTTCCTTGTCTCACCAAGGAGCACTTAGCTTTTCCATCTACTTTCAGTTGACAATAGAATGAAAGTTTTCATTCTTAATAAATCTACTAGGCAATTGTAGTAGCCTCTACTCTGCAGAAGACCTCCACTTTGTAAAGGACAACTCCTTAACTCAAACAATACATCTTTGATATTAGGGTATCAGTCACCAAGGCTGCCTGGTCAGGGAATATTATGTTGTAGAAGTGCAGTTGGCATTGCTGGGAGCAGGGTGTCTTTCCTTGGCACCTCAAAATTCACCAGAGTCAGTCATCACTAGTGTGAGCCTCCAGCCTCGGAGCTGTTGAGTTTTCATGTTCAAATAGTTTCTCTTCCTCCTGCAAACTCAGAGCCTGTTGACCATCTCTGTATATGAGTAGTAGGCTTTGAGCCAGTAAAATGCTGGAAAGTGCTATTTAGGCATTTGCGCGTGCCAGATGATGTGTTTTTATGCATGGTGAACAACTGATTTGAAAAAATGTCCTCTGGAAGCATCCAGAGGGGCCACGATTGGATGAGGCAGTGGGTGGACAGGAAGTGTGGAGGCAGTGGCTGTATAGAATGAGATAAATGACACACACTAAAAGCTCTGTTAAAAATATCCTCATGGGAAAGGGCATTTGACCATATATTTCTCCTCTTTGCTATTCAAGAATGTGGGATGGTAGATGGTAGAATCAAACTATATTTAGAATCCAGATCTTTAAAGACAATAAAGTGAAATGGAATGGTAGATGATTGACGTTCTTGAAAAACTCCTAACTTATATGTCACTGAATTTTAAAGAATAAGCTCTTAAAAAGTTTATCTATTTAAGGTGAGGATAACACACAACTACCTGGAATCCCAAATCTATAAAAAGCTCACTGCTTTATGTGCCATATTTTAGACTCTGCATGGAAAACCCTAGAAGTTCTGATGTATTATGACATTTGGGGATTTTTGAACTCCGTTTCTAAGTTACACAATGTAACACTATTAAGATCATTCATCAAAGTAAAGGTACTCTAGGGACCACCATCTAGCAGTGAACTGTCTCTTGACCATTAGTTATGATTTTTAGTATTTGCTCCATTTTAAATTTTTAACCCCACAGTGTTCTGAATAGTACCAGTTATCACAGGACTCAAAAAGTAAGAAACTAAAGGAAACTGATTTTCCTTGAAAGGAAAACAAGCTTTTGTCTTGTTTGACAAAAAATAAGCTTCAATTTATAAACAAGTTTGTCTTTTAATGCACTAAGTAGGGTAGCTTTTGGAGGATACGAAGATGGTTATATTGGTTAGCTTACTGGTTCATCCTTGTCTGCCTGTCCCTGTGTAGTTTTAATAACTAATCTAATGGAATCTATTTTTTTTTGTACCAGACTCAGTTTATGCATCTTTCCAGATCTGCTCAGCTCCACTCCAACCTTTTTCAATGGCCACTGCCACAATGGCCTCAACTGCAAATACCACCACTTGTCTCATTCTCTCTCAGAACATCCTCTTCTATGGTGCTATTACAGCCGCAGCTATGGCAGCCCCACTGCAAGCTCTGATTTAAGCAGAACCATAGAAGTTCTGGGTTACCCAGTAGGTTCCTGAAGTGGTCAAATAACATAATCCATATGTGGGTGAATTACTGTTCCACAGGAAAAAAAAAAAAAAAAAAAAAAGGAAAACCAAGAAACATACTCTTAACTACAGAAAACAAATTGATCATTACCGGGGCGGGGGGTTGTGAGTGGGGGGATGGATGAATAGGTGATGAGTATTAAAGAGTGCACTTGTTGGGGCGCCTGGGTGGCTTAATCATTAAGCGTCTGCCTTTGGCTCAGGTCATGATCCCGGTGTCCTGGGATGGAGCGCCGCATCGGGCTCCCTGCTCAGCAGGAAGTCTGCTTCTCCTGCTACCATTCCCTTTGCTTGTGTTTCCTCTCTCACTGTGTTTCTCTCTGTCAAAATAAATAAAATCTTTAAAAAAAAGAAAAATAAAGAGTGCACTTGTGATGAATACCATGTGTTATATGTAAGTGTTGAGTCACTAATTTCTACAAGTAAAATTAATCTCACACTATATGTTAACAAAGTGGAATTTAAATAAAAACTTTATTTAAAAAAGAGACAGAAGATGGAAGGGAGCTAACAAACTCAACATCCTTCCTCCTGATCCACTACCAGAGGTTTCCAAGACCTAGTGGCCCACTTTATATGAACTTTTCAGAGATGTCCCTTCTGTCCAAACAACTCGTTGTGTGTTTTTATAAAGTTATAGTTTGCTTTGTAATGTATCACCTTGTGTTTCTTTCCTTATTTCCCTGTTTCACTTCCCTTTCTCCCTGTCCTGAGATTGCAAACTCTAACCCCATATTTGTATGTAATGTTTGCCTCAAACTGTTTTCTAGGGCTAAGGTATTTATACTTTCTGTGTTCACCTTAAGTTTGAACTAATACAATTTATTAATTAATTTACTTTGGTTATCAACTTTTTTTTAAGATTTTATTTATTTATTTGACAGAGAGAGTAGGCAGAGAGGCAGGCAGAGAGAGAGGGGGAAGCAGGCTCCCTGCTGAGCAAAGAGCCCGATGTGGGGCTTGATCCCAGGACCCTGAGATCATGACCTGAGCTGAAGGCAGAGACTTTAACCCACTGAGCCACCCAGGCGCACCAGTTATCAACTTTTTATCCCTGGATTTATTCAAGATGAGAATGGAGAGGACACCCAGTGCATGGTATTAGGGAAGGGGTAGTTCCAATCCCTTGTGTATTTAGATCTTGGTTAAAGCCATACACCTCCAAAGGCACTGTTTTTCAAATCCTAAATGTGATGTGGTAGCTTGAGGGAAAACAAGTCCAGTGTTCTCTTCCAGGATGCAATAAGGTCCTTCCCTTTTAGATACCATCATTATGGGTTTCCTTCTCCATATTAAACAGAAGCCTCAATTAGGGAAATCCTGTAGGAGGCTGATAAATTTGAATGGAAAAAAGTATAATCTTGTCTGCTCTTTCACAAGTACTTGCATTTAATCAAGAAGTACAGTTTCAATTTCAGTACAGGAAATACTAATAGATACAACCCACATAAATAAAAGTTCTTTGGAGTTCTCAATAATTTATAAGAATGTAAGGGAATCCTGAGGCCAACGAGGTAATAGAAATAGGTGAATGGGGGGAACCAGAGGGGGAGATGAACCATGAGAGACTGTGGACTCTGAGCAACAAATTGAGGGTTTAGGAGGGTGAGGGTGGGGGTGGGGGGGCTGGGTGAGCCTGGTGGTGGGTATTGAGGAGGGCACGTATTGCATGGAGCACTGGGTGTGGTGCATGAACAATAAATCTTATAACACTGAAAAAATAAAATACACATTTTTGGGGGAAAAAAATAATAATATACTAAAAAAAAAAAAAAGAAAAGAAAAGAAATCTCCAGAGCCCAGCACAGTCTGGAACAAAGAAAAGTCCAGTAGCAGAGACTTCTGGTGCCTGTGTTACAGCTCTTTACTACACCCTAGTTAGCCACTGTTTTATGATGCTTTGCAATTTGCAAATGTCAGGTAAAGAGGCAGATATATTGAGTCACCATGCATAACTATGCTTGGTATATCCTTTATATAATTACTTTTTCTTATAAAACTAAGGAAATTGTTATTTGGGAGCTTAGCACTTTAACATTTGTATTTCTAACCTTCTCTATTTTAAGACTTCAGTGTTCTTGATGCTTTTTTTCTTTTTTCCATAAATGTGCCACACTTGAGTTCCATGGCACATTGAACTGAAAGAGCATATGTACTATATCTATTTTGAAAAATTTGGTATTTGGAGAGCAATGAAGAGAACTATTACTCGGACTGGCATTTGAGACTTTAGTTCCACTTACGGATATATTTGTAAACACATATATCTTTCCCATGCAAATATTTTCTCCTATAATTAGGTTAAAAGAATGGTACTTCAATATTTGATATAAATAATACCTAATTCTTATTTTCTCCTTTTTAAAAAATTTTATCTACTGTGAGTGAAGTCAAGTAGCACTAAAAGTTTACAGCAATAAAGTATACCACATGCTGAAACCATTGGTATATAAATCTGGCAAAGATGTGAGACTCTAAGAATATGTGGTATTAATTTTATTTAGCTTGATCCTTCATAGAAATTGTCACTAGAATGTGGTACTTTCCAGTTTTTCCTTTTTTTTTTTAACTTAAATTCAATTAGCCAACTTATAGTGCATATCCAGTTTTTGATGTAGAGTTCAATGATTCATCAGCTGCATACAGCACCTAGTGCTCATCACATCACATGCCCTCCTTAATGCTCATCATCCAGTTACCCCATCCCCCCCATCCACCTCCCTTTCTGTAACTCTGTTTCCTGGAGTCAAGAGTCTCTCATGGCTTGTCTCCCTATCTAATTTCTTCCCATTCAGTTTTCCTTCCTTTTCCCTGTGACCCCTTGTGCTATTCCTTATATTCCACAAATGAGTGAAACCATATAATTGTCTTTCTCTGATTGATTGACTTATTTCACTTAGCATAATACCCTTCAGTTCCATTCATGTCAGTGTAAATGGTAGGTATTCTTCCTTTCTGATGGCTGAGTAATATTCCATTCTATATATGAACCTCATCTTTCTTATCTATTATCTGTTGAAGGATATCTCAGCTCCTCGCAGTTTTGGCTATTGTGGACATTGCTATTAGGAATATTGGGGTGCAGGTCCCCCTTTTCACTACATTTGTATCTTTGGGGTAAATGACTAGTAATGCAATTTCTGGGTCATAGGGTAGCTCTATTTTTAACTTCTTGAGGAACATCCATAGTGTTTTCCAGAGTGGCTGTACCATCTTGCCTTCCCACCAACAGTGTAAGAGGATTCCCCTTTCTCCACATCCTCACCAACATCTGCTGTTCCCTGTCTTGTTAATTTTAGCCATTGTGACTGGTATGAGGTAGGATCTCACTGTGGTTTTGATTTATATTTCCTTGGTGGCTAATGATGTTGAGTATTTTTTCATATGTCTGTTGACCATTTGTATGTCTTCTTTGGAGAATTGTCTGTTTATGTCTTCTGCCCATTTCTTGACTGGATTATTTGTTCTTTGGGTTCTTTACAGATCTTGGACACTAGTCCGTTATCTGTTATGCCATTTGCAAATATCTTCTCCCATTCATAGGTTGTCTTTTATTTTTGTTGACTGTTTCCTTTACCATACAGAAGCTTTTTATCTTGATGAAGTCCCAATAGTTCATTTTTGCTTTTGTTACCCTCACCTTTAGCAATGTGTCTTGCAAGAAGCTGCTGTGTCACTTATGTGCTGAGCATAAAGAAAAACATGGAGGGCATTGTGAGAAGGAAGGGAAAGGTGAATGGGGGGAAATCAGAGGGGGAGATGAACCATGAGAGACTGTGGACTCTGAGCAACAAACTGAGGGTTTAGGAGGGGTGGGGGTGGGGGGCTGGGCGAGCCTGGTGGTGGGTATTAAGGAGGGCACGTATTGCATGGAGCACTGGGTGTAGTGCATGAACAATAAATCTTGTAATACTGAAAAAATAAAATAAACATTTTTGGGGGGGGAAAAAAGAAGCTGGTGTGGCCAAGGTTGAAAATATTGCTGCCTGTGTGATTTTGATGGATTTTGATGGATTCTCCTCAAGGATTTTGATGGATTCCTGTCTCACATTGAGGTCTTTCATTCATTTTGAGTTTATCTTTGTGTATGGTGTAAAAAAATGGTCCAGCTTAATTCTTCTGAATATGGTTGTCCAATTTTCCCAACTCCATTTGTTGAAAAGACTATCTCTTTTCCATCAGATATTCTTTCCTGCTTTATCAAAGAGTAGTTGACCAAAGAGTTGAAGGTCCATTTCTGGGTTCTTTATTCTTTTTATTTTCCTCAAATACTTTTATTTTATTTTTTCAGTGTTACAAGATTAATTGTTCATGTACCACATCCAGTGCTCCATGCAATATGTGCCCTTCTCAATACCCACCACCAGGCTTGCCCAACCTCCCACCCCCATTCTTTTCCATTGATCTGTGTGTCTATTTTTGTGCCAGTACTATGATGTCTTGATGATCACAACTTTGTAATATAGCTTGAAGTCAGGCATTGTGATGCCCCCTTTGGCTTTGGTTTTCATTTAATTCAAACTTTTGTGTTAGAAATACTCATGTTTGTTAACACATAAAATCATAATGACTTTATTATATGGCCTGATTATCACTGGAAAATTGTATCACACCTGAAAAACCAGTTTCATTTAGTGGAAATTGGTCATTGCGTTCATCTCTCTGTCTCTCTGTCACACATAAATACACACACTCAGTCGCTCATACACATGCCTTCCTTAAAGATGTCTAATTTAGAATGCTGCTTCTTCCTGCTTCAACACAATTTTATACCTTCCCCAACCCAAAATAAGTCATGAATCAAGGCATGCTTACATACACACAGGCACTCAAGTTGAATTTTCATTTCCTGCCACCTTTCTTCAGTTTTATTAAATATCTATCATATTCTTGGTGCCACAATAAGCTTTATGGATACAACAGACAAAACAAACATACCCTCTGTCATGTTAGAACATCTAGCAAATATAATGTACCTTTAGTTTGCATGACTACCCCCTCACTAATGTAAACTTCTCAAGGGCAAGGACTCATACTTTTTCTTCATTTCTCCATAAGATTCTTGGTGTTCCAGTAGTGTGTCAAGTTGCTTTCAACTACAAGTATCAGAGATACAGATCTAAAGGTGACAAATATTTGGAGTGTACTTTTCTAAAGGAACAAGAAATATAGAAGTAGCTTGTTGCAATGTTGGTTTGGAAGCTCAAGAATGTCATTGAGAACTACAGAGTTGTCTGCCATTTCTACCATCCTCAACTGTCCATCAGAGCTATTAGTCAGAGTTATGAGGTGACTGCAGTTATCTTCACATTACAAAGTCCAAAAGCAGAAAAGGAGCTTCAAATTCTGTCTACTGGCCTCTTTCCTTTTATCAGTTAAGAAATCATTTCCCCAAATTTTCCTTACATCTCCTTGGTCATAACAGGGTCACCTAGCCACATTAGCTAGTTGCCAAGGAGGCTGAATAACTGAGTATCTGATATATTCAACTCAATTGAGGGAAGAAACAATAAGGAAAGTGACTGCCCATTGGGCAAGAAAACAACAGTATCTGCCACAACAGGTTGTTAAATAAAGGCCTTGGGAATAGATGGTCAAAATCAGACTAGAACAGAGGATGGGACAGTGACATGGATGATGAATATGCTTAAGATGATAGGAGTCAAGTCAAAGAATATGACCATATCCTGGTTCCCAAATCCTCAATGAATATGTGCACATTTTTTTGTTATTTTTATTATGTTAGTCACCATATAGTATGTCATTAATTTTTGATGTAGCAAATCTGTGTACATTTGAAAATTTGGGTGCAGTTTCATAAGATGATAGCATAATGACAGGCATTATTACCTTGTTAACCCACTCAACAAGTACCTGAGGAAGTCTATGGGAATGGCTGAAGATCCTGTCTGTGGACAGAATAGAACCAGGACATTGACACTGAGTTCCATGACAAATTTGAAAGTATTCTGGGAAAATAGGCAGATTCTTCTCAAGTGTGTGACCAAGAAATTAGTATCTCCAGATTTTAATTAGAAGAAGAAACTATAGAGATATAGTCTATTTTGCTGTGAAGTTCATAGGAAAGGTTATAGGAAAAACAGAAGTTACAGTTGGCACTGGGAGGGATTGAAAGAACAATGTCAAAAAGAAGATGTAGCTTGGAGGGTGGGGGAAAGAAGAATGCAGGAAGGAAACTGGGATAAACACATGGGCAAAAATCAATTTCCTGTAAGGTTCCTATTCCAGATCCTGGCAGAAATTCAAGAGAATGAGAAATCAAGATAAAGAGGAAGCTTATGGCTAAATGTAACCAGCTCTGTAAGTTATTACTCTATAGTGTAAGTAAACCAACTTTAAGGTATTTTTTTTTTTAAAAAAAGGGGGGGATACTGAACAGACTCTAAGGTTAAGTAGTTAGCTAGGCCTCAGAAAGTGACAAGAATCTAAGTCTGGTAAACTGCCAGAACTGTCCTATCTCTGTTTCTATGTATTCAGATAATTTTTGTCTGCTCTCCTAGGCTATTGATGAAATACAGCCATCCCACACTTCTTAAGCTTGCAAGTTAAATTTCCATCCACTTATTAATAGGCTGACTTAATTCCATGTCCTTGGAGAGCATCTAATCTGTTTTGGATTAGGTGGAGTCTACCTAGCTTCAACTAAAACTTGGGAGACACAATTATGTAACATAAGTATGGCTTCCAGGAGCTCACCCCTAACTGGGAAGAGACAGTTAGGGGTGAAAAGGGGATTATTATATGCTGCACAGATATCTCAGGTATCTATTATATTATAGTGGTGAAGCTAGAGATATTTGGTATGGTAAGAATTGGTATGGTTCTGGTCTCCAGGTACAGCTCTAGTCTATCCTATCCTCACATTGGATTTCACATTTAGTTCAGTTTGTACAAGTGGATGACCTAGAAAGAGAAATAGAACATGGAGAGGCAAGTCCAACTCCCAAGAGTTTTCATCCATGTTATGTAGAAGAGATGTTTTGGTAAAAGAGGCAGGGGAGAGGTTGGAAGGAAGGGAAGACCTACACAGACATCAAGAGCAGGGATATAACTGTTTCCTTCACCAACGAAGATCTATAACTGGGCAATCCTGCTACAACAGGAAAAGAATATGTAGATTTTACCCCAAGGATCACAAAATTTGATAAAGGCAGAAAATAGTGTTTTGGACGTAGCCAAGAGCTGACTCCATAATTTTGAAGGTATCTTTTTGTAAATGCCACAGTAAAAAAAAAAAAAAAAAAAAAAATCTTTTATTTTTTTAATCTTTATTTTTAAAATTTTTTTAAATTTACCCCAATTATGTTTATTTTGTTTTTTCAGTGTTATAGGATTAATTGTTCATGCACCATACCCAGTGCTCCATGCAATACGTGCCTTCCTCAATACCCACCACCAGGCTCTTTAAAATTTAAATCCAATAAGTAAGACACATGGTATGATGAGCACTGAGTATTGTACACAACTGATAAATTATTAAACACTACATCTGAAACTAATGAGCTATATGTTGGCTAATTAAATTTAAATAAAAAATAAATTTAATTATCCAATATATAGTACATCATTAGTTTCAGACATAGAGTTCAGTAATTCATCAGTTGCACACAAACTAACTTTAAATTAAAAAAAAAAA
>CM053604.1:51712666-51729230 GCA_028646535.1 Procyon lotor
TCGAAGAGATTGCTGCCCGTGTTCTCTTCAAGGATTTTGATGGATTCCTGTCTTACATTGAGGTCTTTGATCCATTTTGAGTCTATTTTTGTGTGCAGTGTAAGGAAATGGTCCAGTTTCATTCTTCTGCATGTGGCTGTCCAGTTTTCCCAACACCATTTGTTGAAGAGACTGTCTTTTTTCCACTGGATATTCTTTCCTGCCTTGTCGAAGATTAGTTGACCGTAGAGTTGGGGGTCCATTTCTGGGTTTTCTATTTTGTTCCATTGATCTATGTGTCTATTTTTGTGCCAGTACCACACTGTCTTAATTATTATAGCTTTGTAATAGAGTTTGAAGTCAGGAATTGTGATGCCGCCGACTTTGGCTTTCTTTTTCAACATTCCTCTGGCTATTCGTGGCCTTTTCTGGTTCCATATAAATTTTAGGATTATTTGTTCCATTTCTTTGAAATAAATGGATGGTATTTTGATAGGGATTGCATTAAATATGTAGATTGTTTTAGGTAGAATAGACACTGTTGTGCAAACTTTAAATGTTTTGTATTTGTCTACTTCTGGGAGATTATCCTTAGGAATTAGAGCAACAGAAAAAATTTAGGTATACTTTCCAACCCTTTTATGCTAATTGCCCTTAGGCCTGCCTGTTGCTAGTGCAATTCTATCTTCTTTCATCCTATCCAATTCTAAGTGATATTCCTAATCTGCTATCCTGGGAATTGAAAAATGAGAAAGCCTATTTCTTAGTTTGCTTGGGAATTTGAGTATGATTCATAATGCTTAATGGCTACTTGTTTCCCCACAAACTACCTATGCCTGTCCTGTACTCTTTACTTTTGAATATTTTATTTGTAAGATTTTTGAGTATCGGGGATATTAGACCTCAGTCTATTACCTCATTTTTTTCCCACCAGCTTGCCTTGAACTCCTAATTTTTCCTAATTTTGTATCTTTTGAATTCCATGTTTTTATATGTGAATTAATTACTCACTGAAAAAATTTAGTTGACTCTTGAAAAAGGTGGGGGATATGGGTGCTCACTCTGTAAAAATCCCCCAAAACTTAACTACTACTAGCCTACCTTTTGATTGGAAGCATTACTAATAACATAAATACTCAACATGTATTTTGTATGTTGTATTTATTACATACTGTATTCTTTAACCTAGAGAAAACACATACTATATTCTCTTTAACCTAGAGAAAAGAAAATGTTACTAAGAAAAGGATAAAGAGGGGTGCCTGGGTGGCTCAGTCGTTAAGCGTCTGCCTTCGGCTCAGGTCATGATCCCGGGGTCCTGGGATCGAGCCCCGCATCGGGCTCCCTGCTCAGCGGGAAGCCTGCTTCTCCCGCTACCATTCCCTCTGCTTGTGTTCCCTCTCTCGCTGTGTTTCTCTCTGTCAAATAAAAAAAAATCTTAAAAAAAAATAAAAATAAAAATAAAAATAAAAAAAATAAAAAAAAAAGAAAAAAAAGAGAAAAGGATAAAGATAAAATACATTTGCAGAACTGTATTGTTGATGAAAAATACTTACATATTAGTGGACCTGCATAGTTTAAACCCATATTACTCAAGGACCAACTGTATATTCACTTTTCAAAAGTTGGTATGCTTTTAAAGGAAGAATGGCTAAAAAATTATACGTTTTATAGACCAAAACTTGCCGATTGCTTCAATTAATTGAGGGTCCTCTCAAACCTGTGGTTGGATAAAATAGATACTAAAATAAGGCAGGTCTCTGTTATATGCTGGAAGACCTTAAACACCTAACAGTCTCAGACCACCCACTTTCTCACATCACAGTATGTGTATTCTGTCACTGGCATTCTATAATGAAATAATAGTGATAAAACTCACCACCTTTTCCTTTTGGTTTAAAGCTAAACCTAAACATGGAAACTATACAAATAAGCAGATGTGTGCACAAAAGCTATTTGAATGTGCCTAGTAAAATAAGGGGAAATGAAAAATGACAGCAAATATTGCAAAATGTAATCATTCAATAATAGCTGTTAATGCCAGACTACAGTGAATCCAAAAAGTGCCTTTTTCATTGGCAACCTTTTGTAAAATAAAATTGCTTCCTTTCCCTCGCTCCTCACGCCACATCCTATTTTGTTTTCTTTATGGTACTTAATAGTTCTACCTTATTGTCTCTCTTACTAGAGTTCAAACTCCACGAGGGTAGAGACTTACTGTTGATTGCTCTATCCCTCAGTGGCTAGAATCACACTTGCCTGATGCCCAGCAGAGCTTGATATATTGATTATTGGGTGCAGTGGACAGGTAGGCTCTTACAGAGAATATTGGTACATTTTTTTGTCATTGCTTAGAAAAGGAAGTTTTGTACTTCTGTGAATTTTTTTTTAACCCATTTTCCTCTAGAAAATAAGTCCTAAGACAAAACTTAGGTACATTAGTTTATTGGGAGAAGATGTGTGTAACCCTACGGCAGCAAGAATGGGGTATTAGGGACACCTGGGTGGCTCAATTGGTTAAGCATCTGCCTTTGGCTCAGGTCATGATCCCAGGGTTCTAAGTTCAAGCCCCGCATCAGGCTCCCTGCTCATGCTCACTCTCCCTATATTTCAAATAAACAAAATTTAAAACAAACAAAAAAGAATGGGGGATTAAAAGTGAGGAAGTAGAAGGGACCCATATGTTGAGTGACTTGAGCTGACCTTAGCTTTATAAGAATACATAACAGCTGCTTGTGCTTATTATGCAGGCCAAGTGAAAATATTAAAAATATTAAAACGTTTTGTGGAGTGGAGTGTATTTAAAATTTCTTATGAAAAGTATGGCATAGAGAATATAGTTAACCAGATTGTAGTATTTGACAGATGGTGACCACATTTATCATGGTAAGCTATGGAGTTAAAAAAAAAAATTCCAACTGTAATGGTAGACTGCTCAATTTCTCAATTTTTCACCTAAAGTAAGTTGTAAATGTAAGCCTTTATGAATATAATAACTTTAAAATTTATTTCTGGTGAATAGAAATTTGTTTAAATTAGGTAATGACCTTAGATCAAGTAATGATCTTGACTTTTAACCATTTACTAGTTATTTTGCTGATACATTACTATTATCTATTTTTCCATCTTTTTACTTTAAAAGTGATATACTTAAAACTTAAAGTAGACATTTGAATATCAGATGCAAGCATTTAAAGAATCCAAGCCTGACAATCTTATTCTCTAACTAGAGTTCACAAGGGTTAACTTAACATTGTATTTTGTGTTTTCTGTTCTGCTTCTCAGCTGTCTGCTATCCCTGAGTTTCAGAAAAAGCAAAAAGGTGCTATGTTACCAAAATGGTCATGTTCTCATTGATCACATGTGACCTCTCTCATAGCCTCGATTCTCTTGAAGTCATTGCTTAGATGGGCTTTAGGCTATAAGGGATGCCCACCTATGAAGGGAAGGGAAAGGAGGCAGGGCTAGGCAGAGAGAAATTGAAATGTGTAGGCCAAACCCTTGACCAACAGGGTGGGATGGTCTGGAGTTAATATACTGCTCATCAGTGTCCTGCCAGGCCTCAGGGGTCAGACACCAAATTCAGGGTACCCTGGGAGGGTGTGACCTTAGGCAAAGGAGTTCTTCGCAGCTGTCACTTGGGGGTCATCTGCTAATAGTACTTCCCCAGCTTAGAATCAAGCCCTTACTTGAAGCAGAGTCTGGTTGGAGACTCTCCAGGTCTACCACAATGTCTGTTTCCAAAGTATGGTGGTTCCTTGTGGCTGGTCTGGAGGAAGGAGGCATGAATAATCTGTTGGCTTCCACCTACCCTCATTTCCTATTGGCATCAAATCTTTTGCATTTTGAGGTTGTCACTTGGCCTCTGCAGGAAGCTGCTGGAAAAACTAGATCTCATTCTTCATGATGCATGGTGTTCTGCCCAAGTCCACAAATGGTACTGTGGTGAAGTGGCAGCCTTTGCGTCTTACCAGGCTGGACTTGGGTCCCTGCGATTCCTCCCACGGTAGGTGCTATGGATTCAGGGTCAGAGTCCAATCTTCTCCCTGGGGGAATCATAGATGACTGATAAGGCTGGAGATAAGATGATGATGGCATTTGGGGCTCTCCATTGACCAGGCAACCAAGCACCAAGAGTCAGGTAGGCCTGAGCAAATTTGAGAAGTATATCAACTTGGTCTCTGTGAAATGTAACTTCTTCTGTCTTAAAAGCTCACAGGGCAAGGTTTAGGTAATATGTACAAGTGGCCACAGCTGATGTTATTCTAGGCCCCCTTTTCACAAACAAAAACAAACTTGAATAGTCTTTCCAACATTAACATACTCTAACAAGGAAAACTCATTTTTACTTTCATATTAAATATTAGAAGTAGGCATAATTATGCTATTAGCATAACATTTGAAAATAATTTCAACTACAGCAAGGCAAATGACTGCTTATTTTCCATCTCTAAAAATGTCACTAGGATAGAAGACACATTGATTGCAGTAAAGTCTAATGAGTTAATTAGAATAAGCGGTGAGAAAAACAAAGCTATACAAGAATAAGAATCTTTAAAGTTAGCTCTTTAAGGTCACAAATTATATAGGGATTACTTGGAAGATCATTCCCCTGCCCCCCAAAGAACTGTCTCAATCTACTGTGACACTAAAACTGGCTGCAGGAATTAAGCTATTGCTTTAATTGGGTCAAATTTCAGTGAATCCGATGTGATTGGTAGTGGTTGTTCACTATCAAACAAAAATCCCAGGGCAGAAAACATGGAAGGAAGAGAATTTTAAATTATTTCTTATCACTAAAATGTCAGAAACCTGATGAGCAAGATTTAGAAAGTTTTTCAGTTCTTTTCTTTTTTCCCCCAAATACGTTTATTTTTTCAGTGTTATGAGATTAGTTGTTCATGCACCACACCCAGGGCTCTATGCAATATGTGCCCTCCTCAATACCCACCACCAGGCTCGCCCAACCCCCCACCTCCACCCCTCCAAAACCCTCAATTTGTTGCTCAGAGTCTCTATGGTTCATCACCCCCTCCTATTTCCCCCTCATCTTTTTTTTTTTTTTTAATTTTATCTGAGAAAGCACAAGAGGGCACAGAGGGAGAAGGAGAAGCAGACTCCCCAATGAGCAGAGAGCTCAATGTGTAGGGTTCCATATCCCAGGAACCCAAGATCATGACTTGAGCTGAAGGCAGAATCTTAACTGAGCCACCCAGGCACCCCTTCAGTTATCTCTTCTTATCTTGTTGCATTAGGAATGAAATTTTCCATGCAGACTCTGAATTATATAAGCCAGACAAATCAACTGGAAGCAAACTGTTGGGAAAAGCAACTGTCTCTCAGAGCTCATTGCCAATCAGCTATGGGCCTTGAGTGTTCCTATATGTGCTTGGGTATTTCAAGAATGTGAAGCTCTGACCATTCTTGACCTGGGCCAATTCTCAGGGTTATGTTTTCAGTGAGCAACCCTGAAGGATGAGATAATATTCTCCCTCCAGGGAAAAGAAACAAGTTTATTTACTGCTTGTTCTAAAACAGTGGGTTTCCCAAGTTAAGTGTTCCTTGGCTGCAATGCAAATCCACTGCCTGTAACATCTACCTAGGTTCTGCCACATCTTTCTCATGGGACTTAGGAGGCATAGGGACATGGAACCAACATGCTCATGTTGCTTGTTTTGCTATTAGTATAAAATCCTTTGTCTCTCACCTAGGAGTCTTTTGTCTATTGCAAGTATCCATGAAATAGTAACAAGCCAGCTTATTAGCTTATAAATAGGGTAAAATTCTAAACCCTGACAGACATCCCCGAATTTAGATAATGTGATGCCCAACTGCAAATAGGCAATATATTGTAAAATAAGTAGTAACATGAGAATGTGGCATAGGTAGAACGATGTAAAAAACTGATCTGATATTGGAGAAGGGAATGTTTCTCAGAAATGAAATGAGAATGGTACAAAAATTAATCTTGGAATTTATAAGCATCGTGCTTTGTGAAAGGGGAGTTCTATGGATGTTTCTTGGCTCTACATAAGTTCAGTGGTGGTAACTTAGGGAATCATCAAGAGAGGGTTACCTCCAACCCAGGTTTGTGGGGACATCAGAACTCTGGATAGAATGTCTGTTATAAATGGCTAACAGATACATGAAACAATGCTCAGCATCACTCACCATGAGAGAAATACAAATCAAAACCACAATGCAATACTTCTTCACATCAGTCAGAATGGCTGAAATTAACAACTCAGAGAACAATAGATGTTGGCAAGGATATGGAGAAAGGGGAACCCTCTCTCATTAGTGGGAATACAAGCTGGTGCAGCCACTCTGGAAAACAGTATGGAGGTTCCTTGAAAGTTACAAATAGAGCTACCCTATCATCCAACATTGCACTCCTAGGTATTTACCCAAAGGATACAGAAATACTGAATCAAAAGGATACATTCATCCCAATGTTTATAGCAGCATTATCAACAATAACCAAATTATGGGGAGGACAGATGTCTATAAACTGATAAAGACGGACATGGATAAAGATGGATGGATAAAGATGATATGGGGAGTGTGTGTGTGTATAATAAATATATATATATATATGTATAAAATAATATTACTCAGCCATAAAAAAGAATGAAATCTTGCTATTTGCAATGACATGAATGGAACTAGAGGTATTATGCTAAGTGAAATAAGTCAGAGAAAGACTAATATTACTCCACTCATTTGTGGAATTAAAGAAGACTTAGGATGATGGGAGAAGGGAGGGAAAAATATGATGAAGTCAGAAAGGGAGACAAACCAAAAGAAACTCTTAACTATAGGAAAAAAACAGGGTTGCTGGAGGGGGTAACTGGGTAATGGGCGTTAAGGAGGGCACTTAATGTAATGAGCACTGGGTGTTATATGCAACTGATGAATCACTGGACTCTACTTTTGAAACTAATACACCTGAATTTAAATAAAAGAAATTTAAAAAGACTCTTTTCATGAAGAGAAACTAATAAAAAAGGAAAAAGAAAAAGTGTCTGCTATAGAAGTCCTTTGAATTTTAGGCACTTTCTTTTTTTTTTATTTTTAAATTTTTTGTGTGTGTAGAATTTTTTTCCCCCAAATATGTTTATTTTATTTTTTCAGTGTTACAAGATTTATTGTTCATGCACCACACCCAGTGCTCCATGCAATACGTGCCCAACTTAAATTTCTTGAACTTTTGGGAATTAGAAAAGGTAGCAATGAGTTTTTGTGAGCCATATTTTTAGTATTTCAGAATGGTTAAATGTACTTATATGCTTGCATAGCTTTTTTGACAAATTCAAACACTGTGTTTCTCTGCTTTTGATTGGGATGTTACTACTTAACAGATGTGAGAACAGAATATCTTTTGTTGATCACAAATTGATTGGCAGTAAAAAATTTTTCTGTAATGTTTAAATGTTGATGGCATGTCTAAAAGGTGTCTAAAAGGATAAGAGTCCCTGAATTGTGGAGAACTTTTGCTTTGGAATTAATCCAGCCATGTGCTGTGAGGTGCCTGATACAAGCTTAATTTCATTTCTTTTTCTTTTTTTTTTGTGGGCAAGGCTAGTACAGCTTGGTGAGTGATCAGAGCTTTTGGTCTCTGTAAATAGAGTAAAACTGCTTCCAAGAATCTTGCTTTTGACCCCTTTATGTTGCAAGGCACAGATTTTGTCAAGTAATGTTAAACTATGGACTTCATGTATGAATAGGGACATAGGCATAAGAACTACAAATAGAAATTAGGAGCCTATCATGACTCTATGCCTGGGGGTTGGCGATCTTTTTCTGAAAGGGCCAAGGGTAAATTCTTTAGGCCTTGCAGGCCATATGATCTTTGTCTTAATTACTCAATCCTGTTGCGTTAGTGGAGGTAGCCATAGACAACGCATAAGCAAATGGGTGTGGCTTTATTCTAATAAAATGTAAACAAGAGGTGGGTTGGATCTGTTCCATGGGCATTAATTTGCCAACCCCTGCTCTAGATATCTGTGCCTCATGATCTTTCAGATATTTACCTCCTTCACTTGGTGTTTCTCAGTATAAATACCTAAGAGGTCTGATAAAGTTCACTTTTTAGTGCCAGAATGTATTAGTTGATTGCATTAAGTCTTGTTGAAATGAAACCTAGGGTGATTGATTTACAGGATGGTAAGTAAACAGAAAAGTCTCCAAGTAATTCAAACACAAATGTAATAAAATTAGGTTTTATAAAGTGTTTAGAAGGGCCCTAGGAGCTTCTAGTCAGAGAGCTAGCTCTATTTTCAAAGTGGTATACCACCACAAGAGTGATCTAGAGGCCAGAAGGAGTTGCTATGTCAACTACCATTGTGTGCTAGTATTTACCATAAACTTTACCTTTAGTTTCTTTTTCTTTTACTTATTATTCAAGTATAGTTGACATACAATATCTTATTAGTTTCAGGTATACAACATAGTGATATGACAATTCTGTAAATTACTTAATGCTCACCATAGTAAGTGTTGTCATGTTAGTACAGTATTATTGACTATATTCTCTATGCAGTATTTTTCATCTGTGATTTATTTTGTAACCATAATTTGTATCTTTTAAGTCCTCTCACCTATTTTGCCTATTCCTCCCCCAACCTTCTCCCTGGCAACTACCAGTTTGTTCTCTGTATTTATAAGTCTGTTTGTTCATTTTTGCTTTTCAGATTCCACATGAGTGAAATCATGGTACTTGTGTTTCTCTGATTTATTTCACTTGATGTAATAGCCTCTAGATAGATCCATGTTTTTACAAAAGGCAAGATTTCATTTTTTATGACTAATATTCTATTGTGTATATATACCACCTTTTTATTCATCTATTGATGAACACTTGCGTTGCTTCCATATCTTGGCTATTGTAAATAATGTTGCAATAAACATAAGGGGTGCAGGCATACACCTTTTCAAATTAGTGTTTATTTTCTTTGGATCGATACTAGTGGAATTACTAGATCGTACAGAATTTCTAATTTTTTGAGAAACCTTCATACTCTTTTCCACAGTGGTTGCATCAATTTACATTTACATCTACCTCACATACAAGGGTTCCCTTTGCTTCACATCCTTGCCAACACTTGTTTTTTCTTGTCTTGTCGAATCTAGCCATTCTGACAAGTGCTAGGTGATATCTCATTGTGGTTTGATTTGCATTTCCCTAATGATTCATGATGTTGAATACCTTTTCATGTATTTGGTCATCTGTATGTTTTTGGGAAAAATGTCTCTTCAGGTCCTGCTCATTTTTTATTTTTATTTATTTTTTCATCATTATGTTTCTTTTTATTTTTTTATGTTATGTTAGTCACCATACAGTACATCATTAGTTTTTGACTTAGTGTTATATGATTCATTGTTTGTGTATAATACTCAGTGCTCATTACAATACGTGCCCTTCCTAATACCCATCACCAGGCTAACCCGTCCCCTTCCCATCTGGAAAACCTCAAATTGTTTCCCCAGAGACCATAGTCTCTCATGGTTCATCTTCCCCTCTGATTTAATTAGGTTGGGGTTTTGTTCATTTTATGATGTTGAGTTATAGAAGTCTTTATATATTTTGGATATTAATCCCTTATCAGATATATCATTTGCACATCTCTTCTCCCCTTCTTTAAGTTGCCTTTTTATCTTGTTGATGGTGTTGTCCAATGTACAAAAGTCTTTTATTTTGGTGGAAACCCAATAGTATCTTTTTGCTTTTGGTTTTCTCGCTTGAGGAGACATTTCTAGAAAAATGTTGCTAAGGGTTTAAGACATTACTGCCTATGTTTTAAGAGTTTTATGGTTTTAGGCCTCACATTGAGGTCTTTAATCATTTTGAATTTATTTTTGTGTTTGGTATAAAAAAGCGATCCAGTTTCAGTCTTTTGCATATAACTGTCCAGGTTCCCCAAAATCATTTATTGAAGAAACTATCTTTTCCTCATTGTATATTCTTGCCTCCTTTGTTGTAGAGTAATTGACCATATAAGAGTGGTTTTGTTTCAAGATGCTCTTTCCTGTTTCACTGTTCCACGTGCATATTTTTATGTCCATACCATACTGTTTTGATTACTATAGCTTTGTAGTATATCTTAAAACCTGTAATTGTGATACCTCTAGCTTTGTTCTTGTTTCTCAACATTGCTTTAGTTATTCAAGGTCTTTTGTGGTTCCATACAAATTTTGGGATTATTCTAGTTCTATTAAAAAATGCCATAGGTATTTTTAAAATTTATGTATATATATTATATATATACATACACACACACACACACACACACACACACATATATATATAAAATTTTATTTAAATTCAGTTAACATATAGTGTATTACTAGTTTGTTAGTTTCAGGGGTAGAATTTAGTGATTTATCAGTTGCATATAACATCCAGCGCTCATCACAAATGCCCTTCTTAAGCCCATCTTCCCACCTACCTCCCATCCAGCAACCCTCAGTTTGTTTCCTATAGTTGAGTCTTTTATGGTTTGCTTCCCTCTCTGTTTTTATCTTATTTTCTGTTTCCTTCCTTTCCCCTATATTCATCTGTTTTGTTTCTTAAATTCCACAGATGAGTTAAATCCTATGGTATTTGTCTCTTTGCTGTTCAGCTTTGTTGTTTTCCATTACCCTGCCTTCCAGATTTCTGATCCATTCTTCTGTACCCACTAATCTGTTGATGATATCCTTTAGTGTATTTTTGCACTTCAGCTCTGACTAGTTATTTTATATTTTTTTTTATTGAAGTTCTGAATAAGTTCATCCAATTTTAAGTTCAGTAAGTATCTTTAATGACCATTACTTTGAATTCTTTACCAAGCACATTGCTCAAATTCATTTCATTTAGCTCTTTTTCCTCAATTTTGTCTTGTTCTTTCATTTGCATCCTATTTCTTGGTCACCTCATTTTGTTTATGTATTTGTTTATGTATTAGGTAGGTCAGCTATGTCTTCTGGTCTTGAAAGTAATGGCCTTCTATAGAAGAGGTCCTATGGGGTTTATAGTACATTCTCCCCATGGGATCCAGAAGCAGGCATTCTAATGTTCTCTCATTTGTGGGTCCTGTACATCCTCCTGTTGTGGCTGAGCTGCTACTGCTGTGGGCATCCTGGTAGGTTGGATGGCTTCCAGCGCAGTTGGCTGCAATTACTTGCTTTGCCCATTGTGGGTACACTGGACAGGGTTTGCTCTCCACACTACTGAGAGGCTTAGCTGTGGCCACCATTGGTTTACTGGTGAGTTGGGCGAGCACACAGTCTAGCTATCTGCAATTAGCTTTTCCCTCAAGCTCAGGCCCACTTGAAGGGCAGGGTTTGCCCCCTGCATAGCCAGCTAAAAGGTCTAGCTGTATAGTGTGCATCTGTAGATGCACTATTGTGTAAGTTTATCTCCCCACCATTTGCAGCCCCACCATTTGCATCCCCAGCAGTCACTTTGGAGGGATGCTTGCTGAGGCAGGTGGGTTGGGTGCGGTTGATCTGCAAGGGAACACTTGGGCATTGAGGGCTAGCAAGGTAGATGGGAAGGGAGTAGCCTCTCATTGGTAGTCAGAACTGCTTCACTGGAACTCACCAATATATTCATAACAAAGAATTTGCAGCGCCGGGATAAGTGCCACACCATCAGGTGACTGTCCTTTTCTGGTTATGCATTTCATTTTCTCAAGTTCTTGTTTTACCAGTAGGATCCATCCATGTAAGTTGTTTTCTGAAGCCTGACCTATTTTCCTTTTGAAATTAATTATTAGCAGTCTACTGAACTGAGAGGAAAGTTTTACTGCATATATACAGCAGTAGCCTTTTTTCTTATCCTATCTCACTTCTTGTCAGAAGTAACCTAATAATTATCAAATATCCTTGAAGTAACAGACTGACATTTCAAGAAAGCTTTGCTCATTCTTGGTTTTCCATTTTTCAAACTGGTTAATCTTTACAGTTTTCAGGCAAGATGTTCGTGTCCAAGGTGTAGGCTGAAGGGAAGGTTATCATTTGGGAAGGGGCACAAAAGAAACTGTGAATCTAAGCTAGCAGTCTCAGGAGATGCTGGTGCTACTGCTTTTGCTGGTTAATGTTTTTAGGTACCTTTAAGAAGGATCTCCCATCACAGCAAGTATATAGCTATTCCTTCAATACTTTATCATAATCTTGGTGTGCCATTACTAATGGGCTCTGGGTTTGGTAACTAGCTTGGGTCTGGAAAATGGGCAAGAGTAGCTGACGTTAGTATTTTATTTCCCTGATCTTCGTAGTTCTTGGTTACATGAGAACAGTGCTCTCATTGGCTGTCAATCTATTTCATCCTTATTAACACTGTGGCTTATTAGCTATTGCCAGAGATATTGTGGGTCAGAGCCCTGATCATCACTATAGTTCTACTGCCTCTTCTAGTAATTACATCTATCTTGCTTCTGCCAGTTAAACGCTGACTTATGGCTGCTGCCATTCTAGGATACTAAGTTACCCTCTGATGATAGAGAGCCCAGTGCAATATAGTGCTCCTTTTTGTAATCAACGTTTTGGCCTGCATAGGATAGCCAACACTAAATCAAAGATTTCTATGCTCCCCTTGCTACCACAATTCTTATTTCTTCAGTGAAGCTTTTAGGCCTCAGGGGGTCCATGGGACAAGGAGCTCAGGATCCACCTACTCCACCTTTTTCCCTAGTTCCCCCCACAATCAGATTTGTTGTTATGGATTTGTATGTGTTCTTTGTATATTTTGATATTAACTCCTTATCAGATACATGATTTGCAAATATCTTCTCCCATCCAATTGGTTATTTTATTGTGTTGATGGCTTCTTCACCATAAAGATTTTTGGTTTGATATTGTCCCATTTGTTTATTTTTTGCTTTTGTTGCCATTGATTGGGGGTCAGATCTGCCAAGAGCAATGTCAAGGAGTTTATTGCCTATCTGTTAGGAGTTTTAGGTTTGTTCAAGTCCTTATTCCATTTTGAGTTGTGTATGGTATAAGATAGTGACCCAGTTTCATTTCTTTTCCATATAGCTGTCCAGTCTTGCCAACACCATTTATTGAGGAGACTATCCTTCCTCCATTATATAGTTTTGCCTTATTTTTTTGTAAATTAATTGACCTTATATGCTTGGCATTCTGTTTCATGGTCTATATATCTGCTTTTATGCCAATATTAGACTGTTTTGATTACTCTGCTTTGTGATAAAATTTGAAATCAAGGACCATGGTACCTCCAGCTTTTTCTTCTTTAAGATTACTTTGTATGGAACCACAAGAGATCCTGAATATCCAAATTTTAGGTTGTTCAATATGAAAAATGCCATTGGATTTTGATAGGGATTCCACTGAATCTACAGATTGTTTTGGGTAGAGTGAACATCTTTACAATATTCTTCCAATCTATGAGCATGTAATATATTTCCATTTATTTGTGTCTTCAATTTCTTTCATCAGTGTCTTCAGTCAAACGCTCTCCCAACTGAGCTATTTTGGCTACCTTCTGTCATCAATGTCTTACAGTTTTCAGTATACAGGTCTTTCAACTTGGATAAATTTATTCCTAGCTATTTTATCCTTTTTGTACAATTGTAAATGGGATTGATTTCTTATCCTTAAGATAGTTTATTAATGTATAAAAATGCCACTGATCTGTATATTGATTTTGTACTCTGCAACTTTACTGAATTTGTTAATTAGTACTAACGGGGTTTTTTGGTGGAGTCTTTAGGGTTTTCTATATATGAAATCATGTCACCTGCAAAAGTAATAGATATCTAAAATGGAAAAGAAGTAAAATTTTATTGAACATAGTATTGGAAGTCCTAGCCAAAGCAATTTGGCAGGTAAAAGAAACAAAAGTGACAAGAGTGGATATCCTTATCTTGTTCTTGATCTTAAAGAGAAAGTTTTTTGCTTTTTACCCCTCAGTATCCTGTTAGTTGGGGGCTCGTCTTACATAATCTTTTTTATGTTAAGGTACCTCCCATCTATATGTATTTTGCTGAGGTTTTTTTTTTTTTTTTTTTTTTTTTTTTAAATCATAAATGAGTGTTGACTTTCATCAAATGCTTTTTCTATACCTATTGAAATGATTACATGATTTTTATTTTTCATTGTTTTAACGTGGTGCATCGTGATTGATTTGTGGATCTTGACCCATATATTCCTGGAGTAAATCCCACTTGACAATAGCATATGATCCCTTTAATGTGTTGTTGAATTCAGTGAGCTAATAGATGTGAAAATCCTCAACGAAATATGTTCATTTGGGATACTGGCCTGTGATTTTCTTTTTTCATGGTGTCCTTGTCTGATTTTGGTATTGGAATAATACTGTTGTAAAATGAGTTTGGGAATGTTCCCTACTCTTTAATTTTTTGGAAGAGTTTGAAAAGGGTAGGTTTTGAATCTTCTTTGTATTTTGGTTAGTAGTAAAGAGACTGTATGTAATACTAAAACTCCCCAGAAATAGAACTCCAAGATCAGATGGCTTCATTGGTGAATTCTTCCAGTCTACACTTTTTATTTCTTCATGAGTCATTCTTGGAAGACTTTTGTTTCTAGGAATTTATCCATTTCTTCCATGCTTTCCAGTTTATCAATCTTAAAAGATTACTATATACAATTGCATGTTCTTTGTATTTATTTGTTATCAGTTGTGATTTCTCTTCATTTCTAATTTTATTTGAGTTATCTTTTTCTTAGAGCCGAAGGTGACAATGGAAAAAAAATCAATGAAAGTAAGAACTGGTTCTTTGAAAAGATAAAATTGGCAAACCCTTGGTGAGACTCACTATTTCATTTGTTTCTGCTTTGATCTTTATTGTTTCCTTCTAATATTGGGCTTTATTTCTTTTCTGGTTCCTTTAGGTATAAAGACTGATTGTGTTTGAGATTTTTCCTTTTTCTTGAGGTAGGCCGGTATCAGTATAATCTTTCCTCTCAGAATTGCTATGCTACATTCTATAGATTTTTGGCATGCTGTATTTCCGTACTTATTTGTCTCAAGGTATTTTTAAATTTCTCCTTCAATTTCTTCATTGACCCTTTGGCTATTAAGTAGCAAGTTTAATCTCCATATATTTTTGATTTTCTCTTTGTCTTGGATCTCTAGCTTTATACAATTATGGTTGGAAAAAAATGCTTGATAGATTTCATCCTTGATTTATTGAGACTTGTTTTGTGGTCTAGCATTTGATCTATCCTGGAGACTGTTTCATGTGTCCTTGAAAAGAATGGATATTTTGCTGCCTTTGGATGGAATTTTCTGTATACATTTAGTCCATCTGGCCTAACATGTCATTTAAGGCTGATGTTTCTTTATTGATTTTCTGTCTAGATGATCTATTCATTGATTTAAGAGGGGTATTAAGATTCTCTACTATTGTATTGTTATAAATTTTTCCCTTTAGGTATATTAATATTTGCTTTATATAGTTAGGTGATTCTATGTTGAGTAAGTAAATATTTACCAATATCATATCTTCTTGTTTGACCTTTTTATTACAGTACAAAAGTCCAGGACCTGACGGATTCCCTGGGGAATTCTATCTAACATTCAAGGAAGAAATAATACCTATTCTTCTGAAACTGTTCCAAAAAAATAGAAACAGAAGGAAAACTTCCAGACTTTTTCTATGAAGCCAGCATTATCCTGATCCCCAAACAAGGCAAAGACCCCATCAAAAAGGAGAATTTCAGATCAATAGCCCTGATGAATATGGATGCCAAGATTCTTAATAAGATCCTAGTTTATAGGATCCAACAGCACATTAAAAAGATTAGTCATCATGACCAGGTGGGATTTATCCCTGGGATGCAAGGGTGGTTCAACATTCACAAATCAATCAATGTGATAGAACAAATCAATACAGTATTTGTTTGAAAGACAGAGATGAACATTACCTAAAGATAAAAGGCTATTTTCTAAGTATAGTTACTTTTGGTTTTCTTTTGGTTTCCATTTGTATGAAATAGCTTTTCTATCCCTTCACTTTCAGCTTGTGTTTGTCCTCACATTTGAGTTGAGTCTATTGTAAGCAACATATAGATGGATCTTTATCACTTTTTTTTAAAGTATTCTTTTAATTTATTTAACAGAGTGTTACATTAATTTCGTGTGTACGAAATAATGATTCAACAATTCTACACATTTCTCATTGCTCAGCAAGATAAGAGTCCTGTTAATCTCCTTTATCTATTTCACCCATCCCTCTGCCCACCTTACCTCTGGTCACCATCAATCTGTTCTCTGTATTTAAAAGTCTGATTTTTTTCCCCTTTGTTCATTTGTTTCTTAAATTCCACATATAAGTGAAATCATATGGTATTTGTCTTTCCCTGAATGGACTTATATAGTTGGCATTACAACCTCTAGGTCCATCCATATTGTCAGTTTGTGTGTGTACATCACATCTTTTTTTTTCATTATTAACATATAATATTTGTTTCAGGGGTGCAGGTCTATGTACACCACATCTTTATCCATTTGTCTATTGCTGGATATGGTTTGCTTCCATGTCTTGGCTTTTGTAAATAATGCTTGCAATAAACACTAGAGTATACATATCTTTTTGAATTAGTGTTTTCTTTCTCT
>CM053604.1:51729730-51753112 GCA_028646535.1 Procyon lotor
TTTCTTTTCTTTTCTTTTCTTTTCTTTTCTTTCTTTCTTTCTTTCTTTCTCTCCCTTCCCTTCCCTCCCCTCCCCTCCCCTCCCCTCCCTTCCTTCCTTAAAATTTTATGTATTTATTTGTCAGAGAGATACAAAGAGAGCATAAGTGAGCATAGTGGTAATCTGAGGGAGAGGGAGAAATAGGCTCCTCACTCAGCTGGGAGCCCGATGTAGGGGTCCATCCCAGGATCATGACCTGAGCCGAAGGAAGATGCTTAACTGACTGAGCCATCAAGGCACCCCTGAAAGGGAATTTCTTAAGAAAACAACCCAAGTAAGTGTCTACTCTTGCTGTCCACATTTCTTCAACCCTTCTCATTCCTCAGTCTAGTCCATCAGGCTCTGACACCAGACCATGCCCCTGTCATGTTACCATTGACAGTGTCAGGATATTTAGAGGTGAGAAGAAAACAACTTTCTCCTTTGATACCATTTGTCTTTAAGGAATTGGACAAAATATTGGGCAAATACCATAGTTCTTCTGGTTATTCTCAGGGGTTAATAAAGAATTTAATTTTTTTGGAGATTAAAATGTTTATATTAGCTGGGACTAGAATTTATTTTCCCTTAATCAAAATTAAAACTTCTCTCTAGCTCAGGCTTGTTTTAAGTGGAAAAGCTGTATTGAAGAAGGGTCTTGGGCAGCTTTTGTAGTGTCTATCTTCTGAAACTTCCTCTACTTACAATGCGTATTCTGCCTCCTCCAGGGTTGGTGCTGCATAATATTCCATTGTTTGTGTGTGTGTGTGTGTGTGTGTGTGTACACACACACACACACACACACCACATCTTCTTTATCCATTCATCTGTTGATGGACTTCTAGGCTCATTCCATAGTTTGGCTACTGTGGACATTGCTGCTATAAATATTTGGGTGTACATGCCCCTTCAGATCACTACATTTGTAACCTCAGGATAAATACCCAGTAGAGCAATTGCTGGGTCATAGTGTAGCTCTATTTTCAACTTTTTGAGGACCCTCTATAATATTTTCCAGAGTGGCTGCACTAGCTTGCATTCCAGTGTAGGAGGGTTCCCCTTTCTCTGCATCCTCACCAGCACCTGCTGTTTCCTGACTTGTTAGTTTTAGCCATTCTGACTGGTGTGAGGTGGTATCTCACTGTGATTTTGATTTATATTTCCCTGATGCCAAGTGATGTTGAGCACATTTTCATGTGTCTGTTGGCCATTAGGAATGGCCATTTCTGCCATTTGCAGAAATGTCTGTTTGTATCTTCTGCCCATTATTTATTGGATTATTAGTCATTTGGGTGTTGAGTTTGATAAGTTCTTTATAGATTTTGGATACTAGCCCTTTATCTGATAATACATTTCCAAGTATCTTCTCCCATTCTTTTGGGTGTCTTTTGGTTTTGTTGACTCTTTCCTTTGCTGTGTAAAAGTTTTTGATCCATATGAAGTCCCAATAGTTCATTTTAGCCCTTGCTTCCCTTGCCTTTAGTAATGTTTCCAGGAAGGAGTTGCTGGGGCTGAGGTCGAAGAGTTGCTGCCTGTGTTCTCCTCAAGAATTTTCATGGATTTCTGTCTCACATCAACATCTTTCATTTATTTTGAGTCTATTTTTGTGTGTGGTGTAAGGAAATGGTCCAGTTTCATTCTTCTGCATGTGGCTGTCCAATTTTCCCAGCCCCATTTGTTGAAGAGACTGTCTTTTTTCCATTGGACATTCTTTACTACTTTGTCAAAGATTAGTTGACCATAGAGTTGAGGTTCTGGGTTCTCTATACTGTTCCATTGATCTATGTGTCTGTTTTTGTCCCAGTATCATACTGTCTTGATGATTACAGCTTTGTAATAGAGTTTAAAGTCTGGAATTGTGATTCCATCAGCTTTGCCTTTCTTTTTCAACATTCCTCTAGTTGGGTCTTTTCTAGTTCTGTACAAATTTTAGGATTAAATTTATTTGAAAAAAGTTAATGGTATTTGGTAGAGATTGCATTAAATGTGTAGATTGCTTAGACATTTTCATAATATTTGTTTTTCTAATCCATGAGCATGGAACATTTTTTCATTTCTCTGTGTCTTCCTCAATTTCTTTCACGAGTACTTCATAGTTTTCTGAGTACAGATTCTTTGCCTCTTTGGTTATATTTATTCCTAGGTATCTTATGGTTTTGTGTACAATTGTAAATGGGATCAAATCCTTAATTTCTCTGTCTTCTGTCTTGTTGTTGGTGTATAGAAATGCAACTGATTTATGTTGCATTTATGTTTATATCAATTATGCAATTGATTTTATATCCTGATAGTTTACTGAATTCCTATATGAGTTCTAGCAGTTTTGGAGTGGAGTCTTTTGGGTTTTCCACATAAAGTATCATATCATCTGCAAAAAGTCAGAGTTTGACTTCTTTGCTGATTCAGATGCTTTTTATTTCTTTTTGTTTTCTGATGGCTGAGGCTAGGACTTCTAGTACTATGCTGAATACCAGTCGTGATAGTGGACAGCCCTGCCATGTTCCTGACCTTAGGAACATGGTCAGGAACCATGGGGGGAAAGCTCATAGTTTTTCCCCATTGAGAATGATATTCACTGTGGGTTTTTCATAATGGCTTTTATGATATTGAGGTATGTACCCTCTATCTCTACACTGTGAAGAGTCTTAATCAAGAAAGGAGGCTGTACTTTGTCAAATGCTTTTGCAGCATTGATTAAGAGTATCATAGAATGAGGAGGGCACATATTGCATGGAGCACTGGGTGTAGTGCATGAACAATTAATCTTGTAAAACTGAAAAAATAAAATAAATGTATTTGGAAAAAAAGAATATGACTGTAAAGATGAAAATTAAAATAAATTTTAAAAAAGGAATTGATAAGATGTTGCTAAAAATAGGAAAGATGAAAACTTCAAAATATAGACAAAGAAAAAAAAATTAACTTTGAAAGACTAAAGAATCATGGGGAAAAAGCCATGAATTCTATGTGCCGTATTTCCCTAGTGCTAGAGTTTTGCAGTTCTCTTTTATCAGTAAACTTGGTCTTGGTTGGATGTTCTTGCTGATCTTCTGGGAGAGGGACCTGCTCAGTGATTCTCAAATGTCTTTGCCTGAGGTGGAATTGCACCACTCTTGCCAGGGTCCAGTCTCAGTAATCTTCTTGGGTTTGCTCTTGGTAACTTCTGTTCCCTGAAAGCTTTCCATACAGCTTTGGAGGACAACAATGAAAATGGTGGGTTCCGAATCTCCAGCCCTGGAGGAACCCAGAACTTGGGGCCACAGTCCTCAGTGAGCACTCCAATAAAAGCAGTCCATCACTCCTATCTCCACGGTCTCTGGCCACACTCTGTGTTCACCTGGCCTATGACCTAGTATTTCTATCTCTGGAACATGGCCCTGTTTGGAGTCTCCAAATCCAGCAGATTCCTGGGGGTCTCCTTGGATCTGCAGCTTTTTGAGTCCCTTCTCAAAGAGTAGTGGCCCAACTGTGCCTCGGATTATAGTTTATGGCAACCATGAGCTGACAGCCCCCTCCTTAACTCCATCTTTGCAGCCGGCCCCCCTGCTCTGATACTTGGGAGCTCTGCTGTACTCTGGTACCCCTGGTCTTTCTGTGACCCTGAGGATCCTGAGACCAAACTGTCCCAGTGAGGGTTCTGTCCTCTGCTTAACCACCTGAGCGATGTCCCTCATGGAGCAGACTTCTAACTAAAAGTTCTGATTTTGTCCTCTGCTGCTCTATCACTTGCCAGTAGCTGGCTGACAGAGACTCCTATCCCCCACGGTCTATCTTCTCATATATTGCCTCAGATTCACTTCTCTGCATGTCCTACCTTCCAGAAAGAGATCACTTTTCTGTTTCTAGAATTGCTGCTATTCTTTTCTTTGATCTCCTGTTGAGTTTGTAGGTGTTCGGAATGGTTTGACGACTACCTAGCTAAATTCCTAGGACCAGACAAAATTTAGGTCTCCACTCCTCTGCCATCTTGCTCCTCCTCCTGGATAATCCTTTTAATAATACTGTTGGATCCTATTATCTAGGATTTGTTGAGAATTTTGGCATTCATATTATATTCATCATGGATATTGGTCTGTAATTCTCCTTTTTGGTGTGTTTTTTTCTGGTGTTAGGATCAAGGTACTGCTGACCTCATAGAATGAGTTTGGAAGTTTTTCTTCTGTTTCTATTTTTTGAAACAGCTTCAGGAGAATAGGTATTACTTCTTCTTTGAATCTTTGTTGGAATTCCTCAGAGAATCCGTCAAGCCCTGGACTCTTGTTTTTTGGGAGGTTTTTTGATCATTTTTTCAGTTTTGTCACTGGTTATTGGTCTTTTCAGGTTTTTAAATTCTTCCTATTCCAGTCTTGGTAGTTTATAGGTTTCCAGGAAGGCATCCATTTCTTCCAAGTTGCTTAATTTATTGGCATATAGTTATTGATAATAATTTCTAATTATGTTTCTATTTCCTTGTTAGTCATGATCTCTCCTCTTTCATTCATAATTTTATTAATTTGGATCCTCTCTTTTCTTTTGAGTAAATCTGGTCAGTGGTTTATCAATCTTATTAAGTCATTCAAAGAACCAGCTTCTAGTTTCATTGATCTGCTTTACTGTATTTCTGGTTTCTAATTCATTGATCTCTGCTCTAATCTTAATTATTTCCCTTTTCATGTGTGGGTTAAGCTTTATCTGTCATTGATTCTCCAGGTCTTCAAGGTGTAAAGATAGTTTGTGTATTTGGAATTTTTCTATTTTTCTGAGTGAGGCTTGGATGGCTATGTATTTCCCCATTAGGATCACCTTTGCCATATCCCATAGTTTTTGGGCTGATGTGCTTTCATTCTCATTGGTTTCCATGAATTGTTTACATTTTTTTTTTTTTTTATTTCTAAACATTCTTAAGCAGGATAGTTTTTAGCCTCCAAGTGTTTGAATTTCTTTCAAATTTTTCCTTGTGATTGAATTCCCATTTCAAAGCACTGTGGTCTGAGAATATACAGGGAATAATCTCAATATTTTGGTATCAGTTGAGACCTGATTTTTGACCCAGTATGTGGTATAGTCCAGGAACGGTTCCATGTGCACTCGAGAAGAATGAGTATACTGTTGTTTTAGGGTGGAATGTTCTGTATATATCTATGAGGACTATCTGGTCCAGTGTGTCATTCAAAGCTCTTGTTTCTTTCTTTTTTTTTTTTTTTTAAGATTTTATTTATTTGACAGTGAGAAACACAGCGAGAGAGGGAACACAAGCAGAGGGAATGGTAGCGAGAGAAGCAGGCTTCTTGCCGAGCAGGGAGCCCGATGCAGGGCTTGATTGATCCCAGGACCCTGGGATCATGACCTGAGCCTAAGGCAGACGCTTAACGACTGAGCCACCCAGGTGCCCCAAAGCTCTTGTTTCTTTGTTGACTTTCTGCTAAGATGACCTGTCTATTGCTGAGAGTGGAATATTAAGTTCCCCTACAATTAATGTATTCATATCAATATGTCTCTTTATTTTGGTTAACAATTTGCTTATGCAGTTTTTCTGCTCCCATGTTGGGGTCAAAGATATTTACAATTGTTAGATCCTCTTGTTGGATAGACACTTTACGAATGATACAGTGTCCTTCTGTATCTTTGACTCCAGTCTTTACCTTAAAATCTAATTTGTTTGATATGAGAATTGCTACCCCAGCTTTCTTTTGATGTCTATTGATATGAAAAATGGTTCTCCATAACTTCAGTTTCTATCTGGATGTATCTCTTGGTTCAAAATGAGTCCCTTGCAGATAGCATGTGGATGGGTCCTGTCTTTTTACCTAATCGGCAACCCTGTGCCATTGCATGGGAGCATTTAGGCTGTTCACATTGAGAATGGTTACTAAAAGATATGATTTTATTGTCATCATGTTGCCTATGAAGTTCTTGTTTCAGCAGGTTATCTCTGTATATTTCTGTTCTATATCACTCTTAGGGTCTCTCTCTCTTTTTATAGAATCCCCCCTTAATATTTTTTGCAGGGCCAGCTTGGTGGTCACATATTCTTCAATTTTTGCCAGTCTGGGAAGCTCCTTGTCTCTCCATCCATTCTGAATTAGCCTTGCTGGATAAAGCTGGATATCCTTGGCTGAATGGTCTCCTCATTTAGTACCCTGAATATGTCTTGCCAGCCCTTTCTGGCTTGCTAGGTCTCTGTGGATAGGTCTGACATTATTCTGATGTCCCTCCCTCTGCACATAGAAATCTCTTCCCCCTTACCATTTTCAATATTGTTTCCTTGGTTCTAAGATTTGTGAATTTTACTATTATATATTGTGACATTGGTCTGTTCTTATTGATCTTGGGAGGGGTCCTCTCTGCATCTTGGATATGAATGCTTGTTTCCTTCTCCAGATTAGGAAAGTTCTCGGCTATGATTTGCTCTAGTATATCTTATAGACCTCTCTTTCTTTCTCTACTCCCTCAGGGTTCCCAATTCTGATATTGGAATGTTTCACTGAGTTACTAATCTTTCTCAGTTTGATCCCTTGGGTTTTAATTTGTTCTTCCCATGCCACCTCGGTTTCTTCTTTTCTGTCATCTTATCCTCCAGCTCACTAATTCATTCTTCTGCCTCGTTTACCCTGGCAGTCAGAGTATCCAGTTTAGACTGCATTTTATTCATATCATTTTTAAGTTCGGCCTGATAAGATCTCATTTCTGCCTTTAGAGGTTCTATATTGTCATTAATATTTTTCTCAAGCCTAGATATCAGCTTCATAATTGTTACTCTGTAATCTATTTCTGGCATTTTGTTTATATCCATATCCATTAGTTCTATGGCAGAGGCCGCAGTCTCTGATTCTTTCCTTTGTTGGGGATTCCTCCTTTCTGTCATTCTGTTGAGGGATGGTTGAGGGAATGTACAGAGTCTGAAGTATTGACCACAACCCAAGCAAGATGCATTTGTTTTATAGGTACTTTAGGATTGTTGGACTCTTGTTTTTCCAAGCTGTCTTCTTGGGGTGGGGGGGCTGTTGCACTGTTACTCAGGCAACCCTGTTTGGGCAATGTTGCCCTGCCCCATGTATTGGGGGAATGGGTTCAGTGAAAAACAGTTTTGGGGGGCCTGTGTTCTCTAGTGGCTTTCCCTGGTGGCTTTCTGCATCTTTTCTGAGAGTCAGAGCAGAAGTGATCATATTGAAACCTCTGTCTCAGAACACAGAGATAACAGTCTGCTCTTCACTGAGCCCTCCAGGCCACACTGTCTCCATTTCTGTTTGTGTTGCTAAAAACCACAGCTTCCTGGGTTGTGTGCCCCACAGCAGCACTTCCAGGTTTTGCTCCCAGGGCCGGGCACATCTCTTGCCATTTGTACTTCTAAAACTGCAAGCCATCCCCAGTTCACATGTGCAGTGCTGCAGCTCCAGGTTTCCGTCTTGGGGGCTGTCCAAAAGTCCTTTCCCCACTGCTACAGGTCTGCAAATCTGTGCCTGGTCCCCAGCATTGGAGGCTTTTGCACTCCAGGGGTACAGGATCTCAGAGGTTCCCTCCCCCTTCTGTTTATCTTCTGATATCTGCCTGCAGAATCATGGCTCCCTGCTTCATACCCTGAGACCAACCACTGGACATATTCTGTTTGTAGTGATCCAGATATATTTTCTTATATCTCAGGCTGATTTTGTGTGTGTTCAGAATGGTTTGGTAGATATCCAGCTCAATTCAGGGGACTGGTTGAAATAGGGTCTCCTACTCCTCCATCATCTTTTCCCTGTCTCAAAAACATTAACTTAAAAGGATATATGCACTCCTATGTTTACTGCAGCATTATTTACAACAGCCAAACCACAGAAGCAACCTAGGTGTCCATCAATAGATGAATGGATAAAGAAAATGCATGTGTATGTGCACATACATACAGGCACACAGACATTGAAAATATTACACTGCCATGAGAAAGGATGACATCATGCCATTTGAGACAACATGGATGGATGTAGAGGGTATTATGCTAAGTGAAATAAGACAGACTGAGAAAGACAAATACCATAGGATTCCACTCATAAATGGAATGTAAAAAAATGAATAAACAAAAAGCAGAATCAGAAATATAAATACAGAAAACAAACTGATATTTGCCAGAGGAGAGTGTGGTAGGAGGTTGGGCAAAATAGGTAAAGGAGAGAGGGAGATACAGGCTTCCAGATATGGAATGAATAAGCTATGGGAATAAAAAGCAGAGCATAAGGAATATAGTCAATGATATTGTAATAGCAATGTAACAGGACCGATGGTAGCTATACTTATTGTGAACATAGTATAATGTATAAACTTATTAAATCACTAAGTTGTATACCTAAAACTAATGTAACATTGTGTGTTAACTACACTCAAATTTTTTTAAAAAAGTGATTTTATAGGTCTTATCCCATCTCTGTCACTTAAGGGCCATCTATATATAGGGCTCACAATATCCATTTGCTTACTTCACAGGGCTTCTGTGAAAGTTCCTTGAGTTAAATCATTTATAAATTAATACACTAAAAAGGCTGTATGAGTCTTTGCTTAGTTGTACCGTATCATCATCATCATCATCACCATCATCATCATCATCAAAAGATACTTTCCAAGTATAAAGGATCTGCTACCATATTATCTTGGATCTCTAGGTGCAAGGAGGGATCAAAGTTTAAATGAGGATGGTGGTGAAACTAATATAATGACTTTTTATTCTCCATTGAAACTGAGGTATATCACTGCCTTGGGAGAAAGTAGGGAGGCAATCACTTTTGCTTTCTGTAATTTTCTTCAACTTCTAAGATCATAATCCCTGAATAAGGCTAGCCCTACCCACTTACCACTACTATTCTGAGAGCTCTGGGAGTCAGCTAGTTCTACTCATTCCTGGTCTCCACTTTCTTCTCAGACTCACCATGTTGAAGGCTGAACTTGCCACAGGTAGGCTATGGATAGGTAAGATATTCTATTTCCATTTCTAGGACCTGTCTTAGGAATGATAATGAAGCAGGTCCTTTGTGTCTATCATATGTCACATAGTATGAGCTGTCAAGTCATTCTTACTGAGTGACCATGAGCAAGCCATGTAGCCATGTAACAGAGATCATTCACTTTTTTCCATTCCGGATCCATTCTCTTTCTCTGCCCTGCTTACCTCCACCAAATACAGCAACTGGGCTACCTTTCCCTCTGTTATCTAAATAGTTTAGCCAATAGGAGGAACTGGCAAGAGATCTGAGGGCAGGGAGTTGGTCCCCACTTGTATGCTGCAGGGCCATGATTTTAACAGTAAACCTTCCACAACTCCAGCTTTTGCTGATTCCCTATTCCTTTTAGCTCAAGTCACAGTTATATAAAGGAGGCCAAGGGAATTCTTCATTACACACTTTATATAAATGCTTGAAGGAGATTATTTTCTTTTTCTTGCCCTAGTTTGCCTTGTATAAGCCCTTTTAAGCCTCACTTTTCTCATCCATGGTAATATGGATATAATAAAATCCTCAGTGAGCTGTAATGTATGTACCCCATTCACTGGGCAGGAGTGAAAGTTAGTTGAAATAATACTTTTAAAGTACTTAATACATGGGTAGGCACTCAACATTGTACTTAATACTCAGTAAGTATACACTTAATACAAAGTACTTTACTGAGTACTAATACAAATGTATTAATATTATGAAGTATTAATACTGAGTATTAAAGCAAAGTACTTTACTAGATATTAACTCAATAAGTATTAGCTATTGTTAATATATCATAATTATGATAATAATAATATCATTATTACTGGTTACCAACTACAAATAAGTTGAGATGGCTTTGGGCCACTGTGGACTGAGAATTAATTGGAAATTGTCATTAGAATGTTATAGAGCCCAATTCCCAGCCCTTGCATTTCTCAACATAAATAACTATAAACTTGCCTTGTCCTCCTCTGCTTTCGGCAGCCTTCCATGAACTGACTCTGTTTCTTATGGTGTGTGTGTGACTTTCCAAGATTTCTTTCAGCTGAGACTTTTTTTCAATCCATAAAGCATGAGGCCATTCTACAATTTCTCTAAAAAATCTGATGATGACAGGTTCAGGGATTTGGGCTATAGTTGACAACTACAAGGATTTGAAGTTTCAGCAAGATGAATGAAAATCCCCAAAATTGATCCTGAAACTCTCCCCCAGTAGCCTTGAGTAAGCTATATTATTCTTTCCAACAGTACATTTCAGGGAGTGAGTAAAATGAATGGGGAATGATTGGGAAGATGGATTATACTCAGAAGAGGAAGAATTAGTGGGATTAAGTACTAAGTACTTTTTTTTACTCTCCCACTCAGAATATAACACATTTTTTAAAAAGATTTTATTTATTTATTTAACAGAGAGAGAGAGGGGAGAGAGAGAGAGAGAGAGAGATCACAAGTAGACAGAGAGGCAGGCAGAGAGAGAGAGAGGGGGAAGCAGGCTCCCCACGGAGCAGAGAGCCTGATGCGGGGCTCGATTCCAGGACCCTGAGATCATGATCAGAGCTGAAAGCAGAGGGTTTAACCCACTGAGCCACCCAGGCACCCCAGAATGTAACACATTTTTATTTATTTTTTTCCAAATACTTTTATATTATTTTTTCAGTGTTACAAGATTAATTGTTCATGCACCACACCCAGTGCTCCATGCAATACATGCCCTCTTCAATACCCACCACAAGGATCACCCAAACCCCGACCTCCACCTCTCCAAAACCCTCAGTCTGTTGCTTAGATTCCACAGTCTCTCATGGTTCATCTCCCCCTCCAATTTCCCCCCCATTCACCCTTCCTTTCCTTTTCACAATGCCTTCCATGTTTTTCCTTAGGCTCCACATGTAAGTGAGACCATAAGAAAATTGACTCTCTCTGCTTCACTTATTTCACTCTGCATAATCTCTTCCAGTCCCATCCATGTTGATACAAAAGTTGGGTATTCATCCTTTCTGATGGAGGCATAATATTCCATTGTATATAGGAACCATATCTTCTTTATCCATTTATCTGTTGAATGGCATCTTGGCTCCTTCTATAGTTTGGTTATTGAGGCCATTCCTGCTATGAACATTGGCGTACATGTGGCCCTTCTTTTCACTACATCTGCATCTTTGGGGTAAATGCCCAGTAGTGCAATTGCAGGGTCATAGGGTAGCTCTATTTTTAAGTTCTTGAGGAATCTCCACACTGTTTTCCAAAGTGGCTGCACCAGCTTGCAATCCCACCAAGAGTGTAGGAGGGTTCCCCTTTCTCCACATCCTCTCCAACATTTGTTCTTTATTGTCTTGTTGATTTTGGTCATTCTGGCTGGTGTAAGGTGGTATCTCAGTGTAACAGATTTTTAAAAATTGTTAAAAAAAAACAGCTCTGGAGAAATGGAGCTTGCTTTTAAATATGAAACTGTCATAAAAAGATCGAATAGAGTGGCCTAGGTTCAAAAGCATTTTAAAGACACTATTCATAAGCAGACTCCAACTGATGTAAATGATACCAGTCAATTATCACTGTGGCTGTCACTTGTTTCCACCTAGACATATTGTAGTTTGAAACTAAATTTAAACACTATCCATATTGGAGTCTTTAAAAGCCTTCTCTGATGATTTCACTGAAATTGGAACTTATAACCTAATTTGGCTCTTAACAATATAATTCCTCATGCCAACTGAAGGATTGTCATGTCCTTCATGACAATAACAATCCTGCAGGACAATATAAACCCTCGTTAATGCCTTCATGACAATTTTTGGATTTATGTAATGTTACTGGATTTTTAGATAAGTTTAGATTCATTCATAAACCCCCAAAATACTTTTTTTTTATGTTTGTGCCTGATCTTTATAAAAAAATTTTTAAATTAATTTAATTTTATTTTTATTTAAATAATTATTAAATTACTAAATTTAATTTAAAATTAAATTTATTTTTTATGTCATTTCAGTGTTCAAAGATTCATTGTTCATGCACCACACCCAGTGCTCCATGTAATATGCCCTCCTCAATACCCACCACCAGGCACAACTGACCCCCCACTTCCTCCCCTCCAAAACCCTCAGTTTGTTGCTCAGAGTCTACAGTTTCTCTTCGTTCATCTCTCCCTCTGATTTCCCCCAATTCACTGAAAAAAATAAAATAAAATTTAAAAAATACTTTTTAAATTATTTTTATTATTAAAAGTATATTTATATACTATATATATTATATATTAATATAATTAAAGTATATTAAAAATACTTTTTAAAAATTTTTTTTATTTTTTCAGTGTTTGAAGATTCATTGTTTATGCACCACAACCAGTGCTCCATGCAATACATGCCCCCCTATTACCCACCACCAGGCTCACCCATCCTCCATCCCCCTCCAAAAATACTTTTAGTGGAAAAGGCAATGGACATTCATTGGCTCCCCTACCTGCTGAGAGTTGTGCCAGGTTTTTCATAGTCCTTGACTGCTCTTGACAACCACATGAAATAGGAAGTATTTTTTATTAATTTATTTATTTTATTAACATTAATGTATTATTTGCTCCAGGGTACATGTCTGTGAATTATCAGGCTTACACATTTCACAGCACTTACCATAGCACATACCCTCCCCAATGTCCATAACCCAACTACCCTGTCCCTACCCCCCAGGCAGCCTCAGTTTGTTTTGTGTTTAGGAGTCTCTTATGCTTTGTCTCCTTCCTGATCCTATCTTGTTTCATTTCCCTCCCCCACGCCCCCATGACCTCCCACCCTGCCTCTCAAATTCTTCATATCAGAGAGATCATATGATAATTGTCTTTCTCTGATTGACTTATTTCACTTAGCATAATACCCTCTAGTTCCATCCATGTCATTGCAAATGGCAAGATATTGTTTCTCTTGGTGGCTGCATAGTATTCCATTGTATATATATACCATGTCTTATTTATCCAGAACTCTATTTCTGACATGTTACTAATGTTCATATTGATTAGGTCCCTAGCCATCAGTAATGCCTCTTGTTCTTTTTCTTGTGGCGAGTTTTTCCGCCTTGTCATTTTATCAAGATAAGAATAGAATAATGAGAGAGCAAAATACTAAAAGGGTAGCAAGAACCCCAGAAAAAGGGCAGAGAGGTGAAACCAGGTGTTGAAGGAAATGTGGGGTGGGGGAGTTAAAAAAAGAGAATAAAAAATTTTAAATGAAATAAAAAAGAGACAAAGAAAAAAATATATATATATTAGACTTGTGATTAGAACAGAGCCTCACACCTGATTTTGGGTGTTTTTGGTCTGTTAGAAGAAACTACTTCCCAAAATTTTAAAGAAAGAAAAAACTTATAAATATACTAAATTAAGGGTAAACACTATGAAGGGATGTAATATGAGTATACAGATGAAAATTAAAAAATATTGCAAAAAAAGGGATTGATAAGTATTGGTTGAAAAAGAGAAAAAAAAAAAGAACAGAAGAAGAAAGAATGTGATCAGGCTGGAGAATAGAACCAAGCCATGTGCTAGATTTAGGGCATATTTTGCTTTATTAGAAGAAATTGTATCCCAAAATTTTAAAGAAAAAAAACCCTATATGTATACAAAAAATAAGGTTAAATACAATGAGGGGATAAAATATGAATGTAACAGTGAAAATTAGAGGAGATTTTTTAAAAGGTATTGATAAGATACTAGTTTAAAAATGCCTGGTGGTGGATATTGAGGAGGGCACATATTGCACGGAGCACTGGATGTGGTACATGAACAATTAATCTTATAACACTAAAAAAATAAACATATTTGGGAGGAAAAAGAAAAGTATGAGGGAGTCTTAAAAAAAAATTCCAAAATAGGAAGAGGAAAAATAAAATAAAAAATAAAACAAGAAAAAAAACCCCAAAATTAAAAAAATTCAACTCTGAAAGACTAAAGGATCATGGGGAAAAAAAGTCATGAATTCTATGTGTTGCCTTTTTTTTTTTTCTTAACTCTGGAGTTCCGCAGCTTTCACTGATTGATGAACTTGGTCTTGGCTGGATATTCTCGCTGATCTTCTAGGGGAGGGGCGCATTGCAGTGATTCTCAAATGCCTTTGCCTGAGACAGAATTGAACCACCCTTGCCAGGGGCAGGTCCAAGCACTCTGCTCGGGTTCATTCTCAGGAGCTTTTGTTCCCTGAACACTTTCTATATCTCCCTGGAGGCTGGGTATGAAAATGACAGCCTCCCAGTCTCCAGCCCAAAGGAGCTGAGTGCTTGGGGCCCCACTCCTCAGTGTGCCCTCAGAGAAAAAGCAGTCAATCCCTCTTGTCTCCTTGGTCTCCAGCCATGCTCCAAGCTCATCTGGCCTGTGACTGAGTGTTTCTGTCTTTGGCACACGGCCCCATCTGAAGTCTCCAAACCCAGCAGATTCCTGCAGCACGCTCCTGTGCCACTCCTCCTGAAGGAAGAAGGAAGGGGTCACTCTGGAACTTCCCCTTGTGGGGGTCCCTGCTTGAGGAGCAGTGGCCCAACCGTGCCTCAGATCATGGTGTAAGGTAAGCCTGAGCTGATAGCCCACTGCACAGCTCCATCTCTGTCGTTGGCTTCCCCGGTCTGATACTTGGGGGCTCTGTCACCTTCAGACACCACTGGTCCCTCTGTGACCCCACGGGTCCTGAAACCACACTGTTCCTGTGAAGGGTAAAGCCCACCCCCTCGCTTAGCCTCTGGAGCAATGTCCCTTGGCAGAGCAGACTTCTAAAAGTTCTGATTTTGTGCTCTGCTGCTCTGCGGCTTGCTGGGAGCCGGCCCCTCCCTTGTGGTCTCTCTTCCATCACTTTGGATTCACTTTTCCTCACATGCTACCTTCCAGAAAGTGGTCAATTTTCTGCTCCTAGAATTGCTGTTCTTCCTCTCTTCTCTCTCATGTTGAGTTTGCAGGCATTTAGAATGGTTTTATAACTATCTAGCTGAACTTCTGGGATCTGACACTATCTCAGCCTCCTACTTCTCCACCATCTTGCTCCTCACCTAAAAGAGGTACTATTATCTTCATTTTATAAGTGATGAAATGATGATGTAGAGAGTTTCAGTAACATACCTAAGATCCTAGAGCTGTTGAGTGGCAGAACTGATATCTGAGGCTCAGTTTTTCTAACACATCAATCATGATGCCTGGCCTTGGGAGGCAAAGTGGTTCCCGAACCTATGGCATTCTTCCACATCAAAGATGAGCAAGACAGTTCCTTTCCTTAGGAACTTTGTTTCCCCTTCAACTCAGGAACCAGTGAAATGCTTATAGTTTTTAAAATGTGGTCAGGATGGGCCTTTCCCCCAGAGCAACCCTATCACACCTACCGATACTCTTCCAGTGGTTATACACCTCATACCAAAAATACAAGAAAAAAAAGAATTATTAGATATTTTCCCTCCTCATGGCCTCAAACTATGTTGCTTTATTCCAACAGTTTTCTTGGGTCCATATCTATTAGCATACACAATCATAATTTAGCTCTCATCAGTAGAAATAACCTATATGACTCCTTTTGCCAATGATGCCAATATTCCTCTTATAACCTCTGCACTGGTGGCAGTCCCCTTTTAGGCTAATGGCCTCCTGAGATGTTCTACCTAATGGTATTCTGTAGCTACAAGGGCTTCCTCAGCCTATACACAGAGCAGGAAGAAAGTGCCAATGTGTTAAAACCCCAGCATGACCCTAATGAAGGGTAGGAATTGGTGGATAAATATTCTGATCCCCTCATTTCTCAATGGAAAAATTCTGAGACATGTTCAACATAGTATCTGAGGAGGACCCTAGGGAGATGGATTCCTAGTTATCCATAGTAGTGATGTGTTTGTCAAAGCAACTTCCTTTCCTGTTTGTTGCAGGTTGAGATCTCCAGGAAACTGAGAAGATTAGTGTCAAGGAGATTAACTAGAAAGTGATTTTAGGATTAATCAGTAAGAAGGGAAGGGAAGGAAGTAGGTAAGATTGGACCAAGGGAGAAGTTGAACAGTAATGTAACTATATAAAAAGCATCAACTGACCCCATGGGGAGATCTGAAGCTGCAATGGCTCTTCTTAGTTATCTGAATTGGGACAAGGGGCCAGGTCATAATATCCATGAATTGACAAAGTTTTTATCAAATTCAATTTGTCCCTGGGAAAGGGAAATAATTTTATAAGGTAGGTCTTACACTGAAGGCAGTATTTGGAGAGAACTAAGGGCAAGGCCAGTGGGAGGTCTCAGTGTTCAGTATCATTCCTAGCATTCTTTCAGCCATGAAGAGGTAACTGAGCAGTGTGCATCACAGCATTCACTACACCTACCCTAGAGATGATAGTCTCCTTATAGGCTAATGGCTTGCTCCACTCAGATTCACTTCATCTAAGTTGTAGAGCAGCTCTTCTAGAATTGTGATGAGCCTCCTTTCCTGGGATAGACTTATAAGAAGAAAGTTGGAGGGATGAACTACAGCCTCTGTAGTGCTGACATCAAGACTATGAAGGATACCCATTATATCCCTCCTTTACTTTCCATTCTGGTTTATTTCATTCTTTTTTTTTCTTTTTTCTTTGAGAGAGTGAGCAAGAGAAAGGAGCAGAGAAATGGGGGAGGGGGGATGGGGAGAGGGAGAAGCAGAATCCCTGCTGAGCAGGGAGCCTGATATGAGTGAGGCTTGATCCCGGAACTCCTGGATCATGACCTGAGCTGAAGGCAGATGCTTAATGACTGAGCCACCCAAGTGTCCCAGTTCATCTCATTCTTGAGGGCTCTTAACCTGGTTGCCATTCCCTTTTCAAGCTGTGGCTACTGAAGTTGTTCATATATAGGCCAAATTGGGCAAAGGAATACCTAGAGATTCCTAAGTAAATTGCTTGGGTGTCAAACATATTCCTAATATGCCTCTTTGCATGTATAAAGGAGCCTGACTTCTCTGACTCCCCTCACCCCTACCTCCCTAAGATAGTGACTCTTCTTGATTGTTTGTCCTTTGAAATGAGTAGTCCAAAGTTGCCAAAGGTTGCAATAGCTTAAATCAAATGCATTCCTGCTTTATCCCCAAGCAGAAACATTTTTCTTTTGGGGGAACCTGTATACCTAACACATAAAGCATAGAGATGCAAGGATGGGAACAGAAAATCCCAAAGAAGGTCACTGGGAATAATGATAAATAGCATCCCAACTATTCCTACCCTTTCATTTCTAGAACTGTATACTCTTCATGTTGTAGACACAGCACCATATAGTGATCAATAATTTAGACTGTGTACTGAAACCTTGAGTGTGCCTCATTCTCAGTTTGTCTCTGAGTGGCACTTCACTTGTGCCCCCAAAGGCTTTCTATCACTGTATTAGACCAGAGGCATCTAGGTGGCGTGATATAGAATGGTACCAGTAGATCCAGAGATCATGCATTAGATGCCACATCTCATTTTCTGTAAAGAGGGTTCTTTGTTCTTATGCAGTGTAATGTGGATCAGACTCTCTCTATTTCTTTGTTAGTGGTGCTGGCTAAGGCCCCATGGACAGGAAAGGAAAAACCTCACCAAAAATATGTGTTGATTCCAGTCAAAATGAATTTCAGCCCCTTCTTGGATAGAATGTGTCAAATGTAGTTACTGTGGCACCATGTGGCTCCTCAAGGGATGGTATTAAATCAGGAGTTCAGGATTGGTTTTTGATGCTGTTGGGATGGTCATTTGCTAGCAGCAATATCTAGATCAGCATTGTTGAATGGGAGGCTCTGCATTGATCCCATGGAGATTATGCCAGTTTCTTCATGTACTCACTGTGCCAACACTCAGGTGGCCAGTGACAGAAGAGGGATAATGTCATCTGACTAAATCATTCTATGTACTTGGTTGTTTAGTACCTCTTCTGTAGTGGATATGCTTTGATGGATGTTAACATGTAGTGCAGAGGTCTTCACTCTGTGCCTACTCCCATAGATCCACATCCTCCAAACCCAGACCTTCATGTTTCATCTTTTCTACTTTTCTCCTTCCAGGCCTCTCTGACAAGCTGCTAAACCAACCTGTCATCATGAGTCCATGTCATAGTTCAGGCTGCTCTAACAAAATACCTTAGATTGGGTGGCTTAAACAACAAACATTTAGTTCTCACAGTTCTGGAGCTTGGGAAGTTCAGATCAAGGTGCCAGCAGATTTGAGTATGGTGAAGGCCCTCTGCCTGGTTTGCAGATGTCTGTCTTCTTGTAACATTGTCCTTCTTGATGCAAGCATATAGAGAGGAAGATCCTGTGTCTCTTCCTCTTTTAATAAGGGCATTCATCCCATCAAGAGGGCCCCACTCTCATGATATTGTGTGCCAGTCTCAGCCTGTAGATAACATAACCAATGTTGTGGTTGTTCTAGCCCTTGTAGTTCTTATTAGGACTGCAAGACATTCGTCAGCAATAACCTTTAGGCAACTGAAAAAAATAAAGGTTTATTACGAGAGCTGGGCACTACACAGCACACCATGAGGTTGTAGGTAGAGATAAGACAGACAGGACATGTGTGAGTGCTGCAGGGCAGTGGGGTTCTGCTTTTATTAGGTTGAGGGTAGGGGACCTAGGGTTTCTTGGGCTCACTCCTAATTGGTGAATTTTAATCATAAGAGTTGGAATTTAAAGCCTGGGGAGACAAAAAGCAAGTGCCTCAAATAGTTATGGGAATCAACCAGGATTTCTAAAACAAAGGAGACTCAGTTTGGGGAGGCAGCCTTGTCTTTATCTATTCATGTGGCAATGTGTTTATTGGAGATAACCATGCTTGTAGAGGATGCCTCTCTGAAGTGGATGCCTGACAATTGAAATTTAATCAAGCACTTGCATTACAAAACCACTGGATCCCTAAACATTTCATTGCTAAGGTTAAACCCCTAAGCCTTCATGTTTTGTCTTACCCTCTCTGGAGCACACGTGTCTTAGCAAGGTTTTTTTTAACATATTTGCCACTTGCTCTTCTAGTCTGATCAGCATGATGTCATTAATATAGTGGGCCAGGGTGAAATTCTAGGGGAATATTAGATTATTATGATGATAGAGGATGGGGAAAGTAAACCTAGTCCCAAGGCTAAACTACAAATATAGTGTTTATAGTATACTTATAGTCTGTTCCAAGTGAATGAAAACTGTTTCTGAATCTCCTTTCTGATGGGAATGGAAAAGAAACTGTTCATCAGATTAATGACTGTATACCATGTGGCTGAGGACTTGTTAATCTGCTGTTAGAGTTTCTGCACCTGGCCCAGTGTACAATTAATCTAAATATTTGAGTAAGTTTGGAGAGGGCTATTTTCAGGATCCAACTGGTTTTTGTATAGGTCAGACTGGAGAATGAAATGGAGATATGATAGAGATTATCACTCCTGCATCCTTCAGGTTTTTAAGAGTGGTACTAATCTTTGCCATTTTCCCCATGATGCTGTACTTTTTGATTTATTGTATTGCTGGATTGTGTCTGGTGGGGGTAGTGGGGGAAGTTTCCACTTGATCTTTCATGCTATAATAGCTCCTATACCACAGGCCAAGGAACCAATGTGGGGATTTTGCCAACTTCCATGTATGACTATTCCAATTATACATTTAGTGATTGGGAAAATAACTACTGGGTAGGTCTGTAAACTCGCTGAACTCATTGTGAACTGGATCTGGGCTGTGATGATATTTCACATGCCCAGGTATCAGTGCCAGCTTACTCCTGGTGTCTAAGATTTCCTCAAATATGTGGGTATTGTTCTTACACTTGTATACAGTTTTCTTAGGAAATGGTCTGTTTGGAGTCATCTTGGGAGAATCATTTCCATATGGATTCCAAATCACTTCCATTTCCATAAGATATCATATCTTATGATGTTGCTGAATCTTTTCTTCTGGTGAACTGACCTTCTTCCAACAATTTATGGGACCAAAAAATGGGCTCAGGTCTAAAAACTGAGCAAGCAATCATAACTCTTTATTGTGACATCTGACCCCATCTGTATGGATTTTTGCTTTTTTGTCATAAAGTTTGAACAACATCTTTGTTCACAGCCCGTCTACCTTGCCCATATGAATGACACGTTCTATTAACAACCATCTCCTTAGCTCCTACAATTTAGTCCCGAGGGTCCAATACTGTCCTTGCTGCACATTATAATTGTGTCCTCTTTGTTTCTGGTGTTAAGTGCTGCCACTTCACTTCTATTATTTCCAGAAGTTGTCATCCTATTTTTTTTTTTTTTTAAATCTGGGAGCCCAGTTCTGTCATGGCTTCTGCTGCAATTGCCCTGACCAACAGAGTAGAGCATCTCAGGGATTCCAGAGGCCTTCTCAGCAGCATTCCTTACTGTTTTAGTAAACTGAGTATCTTCCAGGCCTCCCATCAGACACAATTGTGTGATGGGGTTTCCTGTATGAAATAGTGTTTCCACTCCAGCATGCCCACTTTTTTGAAACATTTAATCCCTTCTTGCACTGTCTGCCACAGCAAATTTAGCAGTGCCACTTCATTTAGGAGCTTGAGAAAATGACAGCCCAGACTAAGAAGTATCCAGGAATGTGTCTGCCTTGGGGTTAAATCCTTTACCACAAGAAAGGGTTCCCGTATTGGTAAACTCTGCCTTATCCCACTTTATGTCCTACCACCCCCTTGACTTGGCACTCTTAGAATTTACTTTCACATGTGCTCTTACAAAGTCTTACTGGCACACGTTAACTAGGTCCTTCAGGTCCTGTGGGGTGTAGTCACTTTTCTCCCTTCGTAGGCCTGACATTTGTATCGTGATCTACTCTACTTGCTGATCTGGTAGAAGAAGTGGTGGGGCAGAAACCAAAAGAGGCACATGTTATCTTGCAAGGCTGGGGGTGGGGGTGGGGGATGTACAGACTGAAGTAGTGCTGTCCATTTCTGCAGGTTCAAGACCCCAGTGGATTCTGAGGATTTAATGTTTCCAGTTCATCAACCCCAAAGTTGCCATCTCAATTTTAGGATCCCATGATTTCAGGTCCCATGTCGCTAGGTTGAGAGTTCAACTTTCTCTGAGTTCTGCTATTATGATTAAGTCCTGGACTGGGTCCTCAGATTTCCCTGCTCTTTGCCAGCAGGCGAGGAGAATCTCTAAATGTGCTCCAAAGAGGCCTTCTGGCTTTCTTATTTGTCTTTATTGCTGGTAATCATTTTGCCCTTCTGTTACCTTTTCCCAAATCATTTAATGCTTTCAGCAATAGCCATCAAATTCCATTTGTTTTATAACTACTAATCCCCCCATATTTCTTAAACACCTGATACATTACATCTCCTAGTGCATTTGCTTTAACCAATTTGCCATCTATTTTTGTTCATGACTGGTAGAAGTACTCAGAGTTCCACTGCTACCTTGTGCAGGGTCTGGTGAACTCCCTGCAAGACCAGTAATGTGGTCCTCATTGCTGGCTGGCTGGCACATGATTTAGCTCTAGAATCCCCTTTTAACTTCTGTTTCTAAGAACTTCTGGTACTTACCTTTGCAGGCTAGGATCCCTGGTTAAGTATAAGGAGCTTAGCAAGCAGAACATTTATTTGGGAGTATTTTGGGATTAACACCTGCAGAAGAAGAGAAGTGAGCAGGATGAACAGAGGGAAAAGGTGAACAGGAGGTAGTTGCAGCAAAGGTGTCAGTGACCCCACGGGTAGCTGTGAAGCTAGGATAACCATTCAATTTGTTGGGAGTTAGGAATGTGGGAGTAGCACTTAGACTCCCTTGCATCAACCAGTCTCTGGATACAGGCTGCTCCCAGGAAGAGACCATGACTGTAAATAAAGTCAATCCCCAGAGACTGCCCACTGCATGCCAGCAGCTGGGGGAATAAATGCTTCAGTTCTGGGTCTGGTGGCCCAGTGCAGCCTCCACATAATATCACTTTCCCAGTCCTCACCACAATGCCTGGGTCACTGCTAGGATAAAGTACTTTCACCCAAATCTTTGGATCAGTATCAGTTTCTGAAGTGAATACCTGAACTAAAGTGGCCTCTTATGAAGCTAAGCAATTTTAAGACACATATGGTGGTAGTAAATATAAAAATTACTAATTATTATAGTAATAACTAACATTTGGAATATATTTTACAGGTAATGACTCATAATCCCACTTCCTTCATCTCTAAAGTGAGGATGTTTGACTATGTGATCATCATGGTACCTTCCAACTTGAATGTTCTACCATCTCCTTTTCTGCTCAAGCTGATATCACAGCATAAACTCCTGCTTCTCATGGCTGCTGGGGCTTTGTGCCAAATGGCAGAAAGATGGGGTAGAGAATTTCTGCAGGGGCGCCTGTGTGATTTAGTTGGTTAAGCATCTGCCTTCGGCTCAGGTCATGATCCAGGGTCCTGGGATTGAGCCCCACATTGGGCTCCCTGCTTAGCAGGGAGCTTCTCTCTCTCTCTCCGCTACTTCCCCTGCTTGTGCATGCATGTGGGCTTTCTCTCTGTGTCAAATAAACAAAATCTTTTAAAAAAATGTCCATGAAGACTGGCTTTGAGGTTTCATTTGTATGAGGCCACTCATTCTGTTAAAGCAGAGATATGGCAAAGAGCTGTCCCCCACCCCACAGAGTTCAAGTGGTTGAAAACTGTAGTAGAAAGTCTTCTCTGTTTTACTGATATCTAGGGGTTCTTGGGGGAGCACTGAGAGATGCCTTACAGGAGGGATGTTGGTGAAAAATATACTCCCACAAATTTCAAATGATTAGTGATATTTTGTGGCTTGGGGCTAGAGATGAGAAGCATCTTCCAGTGTGCAGCGAGGGCTCACAGCAGAATAAAAATGCTAAGAGTGTTTCTGTTGAGAAACCATGGGAGGATAATCCATGTGAGTCTTCACTTTCTACCTCCTGTAAAGAAAAAACATTGTAGGTACATATAACCAGCAGTTAGGGAGGCTGTGGGGGTGGGGAGAAGGAGGTATCAATGGCGATGGTCTACCTTATGGACTTCTATGTATGTAGACTCATGCTTGGTTGATTCACATGCTTGGTTCAGTATATAGTTGGAGGACACTGTGAAGACTTGGCTCTAGAACTCTCTCCACAAACTTTCCCCACTCCATAAGGTTGTGCACAGCTATAAGTCAGAATGCAGCAACCTGGATTTCTTCCAAAATGTCTTCAGGTAAACAAAGAGATGATCTGTAAAGTAGAAGAGCCCTTCATTCAGTTCTTACTGCTTATTTGAGTTTAATAAGGCGTATTAATTGGAAGGACAGTAAACATTGATGGCATGGATGAGTTTATTAGCAAAATGAATACAAATAAGCCTCAATATGCCAGAGACTTGTTGAAGTTCCTTTTTATAGGGTAACTTAGTTTGTATTTATAGATTTTTTTCAATCTATAACAGTTATGTTTTAAATTTTTTTTCTTTTTGAAGATTTTATTTATTTGTTTGACAGAGAGAGACAGAGTGAGAGAGGGAACACAAGCA
>CM053604.1:51753612-51774056 GCA_028646535.1 Procyon lotor
CTCAGTTTTCTACACAGCCAGAGGAACTGCTCCCCAATAGGTCATGGGTAGACTTGACATCTCCAAGGTTTTTTTTTTTCCTTAAATTCAATTGGCCAACATTTAGTACATCATTAGTTCAACAATTCATCAGTTGCGTATAACACCCAGTGCTCACTGACATCTCTGAGTTTGAGGACAATATTTGTGGTTTAGTTAGAAACTTCATTAGTGAAGACATTAGGGAAAGTATAAGCCTTTTTAATGAAAAACTTTCATACATATTTTTAATATTTCGTATTTCTTTTTTACCACTTGAATCCAACCAGTGTGAGAGAGACCCAAAGCACATAGAGAAGTGGGGAAACAAAAAGTAGCTGCTTACAAATATCTCAAAAGTCTAAAGAAGGCCAAGGGAAGGGCTGCTAATGAAAATGAAGTCAGGGATGCCCTAGAAAGATGCTGTACCTAATACTTCAAGGTATTGTGGGTGCGTTCATAAAGATAGAATTCATAAAGAAAGGTTCATAAAGATAGAAGGAGAAATCAAAGTTCCAAGTAGTTATACACAAAAAATCTATAGGCTCTATTTAAAATATTAAGTGGAACAATCTAACATTGGTTGTACCTCTATTCTATGCCAGGTAAGGGATAAAGCACTGGGAATTAGAGAAACAAATCTGATCTCTGTCTATAAAGAGTTTATTTTCTGGTGGGAGTGAAAGAGAGACAGGACCACCACAAATCTGATTATTTCAACATAGCAATGCTATAATAATCACAGCTAACATTTACTGAACATTTATTACTGTGCCTGACACTGTACTACGAGTTTCATATGCAATGCGTAAGTTCTCATTTGATGTGCTGTGGAAAATGCTATGATAGAAGTATGAACAGATTCATCTGAATGTATCAAAAAGGAAGGGTCACAGAAACTTTTCAGTAAAAGAAAATACCTATTAAATTTCTTGCAGCCTCTACTGTCCCCTCAGCCTAACTCTTCAATCAAAGTTGATCTTAAAGCTAAAGGACAGTTCCATAAAAATAGATGTTCGGGCCAAGGACTGTTGTGAATACTAGTTTTCTTGCTCTTTAACTTCCAGGGAGCAAAGTGCCTGCTTCTGCTGGCAATTTGAATTTGTCAGAGAGAAGAGGCTTGGTGGGTAACACCTGGGTGGAGTCCTGGTTCTTTCTCTTTCTAATGGTGTGCCTCAGGGCAGTTAGTTAACCTTCCTAAGCCTCAGTTTCTGCATCTGCAGAGGAGTGATACAGTGAACACAACTTAATAGGGCTGTCAAAGGAATAAGATGAGTGAATGTGCATAAAGTACTTAGCTCAGGGCTGAGGCAAAATAGGTACTTATCAAATATTACTGAGTCTCATTATTAGCTTGAGAGTTGAAGGCAACTTTCAAAGTAAATCACTTTGAGATTCTTGAGTAAGAATACTGTGTTGTATACCTGAAACTAATGCAACATTGTATGTCAACAATACTAAAAAACACTATATGGCAACATTTGATCTGATTTTCTTGGGGAGAAAAGAATCGCATACATTTTTCTCCTGTAACTTACATGACTTCTCTGTTTGGGCACCCATTCCCAGGAGGGAAGACCTGAAGCCTTTCAATGTGGCCGATCGGGATAATGGCTGAGATCTCTCGGATGCATTTACACTTTAAATTTGTATTGTAGGCCTCCAGAACACCTGTAAACACAATCAGTTATTTTAATCCCCTGGCATATAATGCATAACTTGAATTTAATTACTAATCTTTCATACAGTACATTTGAAAATTTAAAAATTTCAAGTCGGTGCTTTCACCCAGATGCTTTTAGTTTGTGTACTTCTGCTTGTCTTGGCTTATTTTCAAACATTTTCTACCACAACCTTTAAAAAAAAATAAAATAAAATAAAATCAGCTTTCTAAAAACTGATTTTTAGAACCCAGTTCTAAAAACTGATGTTCAATAATATCTATTGAAATTTGGGATAGTGTTATACTGGCGCTCAGGTGATTGTCTATATAATAAAATTTGAGAACCACCACTCTGGGGACTTACGACTCAGTTACAATTAATCCGGTATAAAGTCAACTGATCTTCCCTCCAAACACGTAAAAACCGAAGATATGAATTCCCTATAGTGTCCCCAGAGCAATAATAAGCTGTAATAGGATTGTTCTTATCATGCTCAAATAACCCCTCTCCTTTGCCTCTCCAAAGAAATACCACTGAAGATAGTTTTTGTTTTTGTGTAGTATGTTGGTCCTCTGTATCAGTTGCAAATCATTACCAACCAAAGGCCAATAATAAAAACTCAAGACTATTTTTATTCAGCAACACCAGTGATTCGTACCAAATACTTTTATAAGTAATCTATCTCATGTATTTTAATGAAGTCTACCTTCTTCAAACCCAGTGCTTACCAACATTTTTGACAAGTATTTGAACGAAAAGGGACCTGGCCATCAAGGCATTTATAATTTGGTGGAGGAAACCAGTGAACAAAGACTAAAATGTCACAGAATGTTGTATTTCACACCCAAGATCCAAACTGCGTGATGAGAACAGAGGACCTTGCCAGGGCAATGGGAAAGCTTTATGGAAGAAGAGAGAGGCGAAGAAAGTCTTGAAGAATAAAAATAGCATGTGAAGCAAAATAACAATTGGAAAATGATTCCTTGCACTTTAAGAAAAAAAATTTGTCTTTTACACCTGGGCAGAGCATATCATTCTGCACATGCCTTGGATTTCTTCAGCTGTATAAAAACTCACAACTTCAACTAGATATTTATCTATTTATACAGACATAGTCACCCCATTTGGACTTGGAAGTCTGCTTCTTTGCAGAAAGCATGTACTTTAAGTACCCATGTTGTGCTTACAATGGTTCATGTCAGAGCTAGCCATATAAAATTGCGCCAAACATTCGCTGTAGGAGACCAACCTGTTGAGGTCAATTATCTTTAAACCCTATAAAAAGTATAATCAGAAGGCAGAGCAAAGAAGATACATGGGAAGAATTAGTTATAGCAGAACTGAATCTGAAAAAGACCAGGAATAGACAAACCAAGTATAAGTCACACGGATGCAGGACTTCAGTATCTGTAACTATGGATAAGAATTTTAATGACATACATGATTCTAGCTGCTAAGAATTAAATCTTTAAGCACCTTACTTTTAGAAATCTAGGAGCAGTTGAGTAGTCCCCCCCACCAGTCATATTGCTCTCCATTTTTAATTAAAAAGAAAGAAAGACATGGCTGAAGACTATTTCTGCACAAAGCACAATGACAAGATAAGTGCAAGTTCTCACCATGGACTGGAGGGAGGCTGCAGACCAGTAGCAGGAACAGCAGAGATCCCAGGGTGAACCTCATTCTGCCTCAAGGTGGAGTTCAAACTTCAGCTTTGGGTCTAAACTGTGGGTTCTGAGCACAGAGACTCCTATTTATTTATGCCACTGAGGTCCCTCCCACTGTCTTTGTCTCCAATAGGTCAGCTGTGTCATCATTTTTAAAAGTCCCCAAATACTGCTGAGCTTGCTTTTTTTTGAACTCCCCTTGCAAATTTTATGAATTGGCTTCAGAGCACTATAACTATAATGAAATATTTCTTGAAAATGTAGACTATAAATGGTAGGGATGCTGCAGAAATTTAGGGGTGGAGAGAGAGGGTAAAGACGTCAGACTGGCGGTTCCACAGCACTCTCTTTAGGATCGCTATCTGTGATGGTGACTTTGATTGCTTCTTTCAGTGAAAGGTCAGCAGGCTTTCTCAATGACATTTGAATACATGCTCCCAGAAGTGAGGGACCCTATCAAGCATATCCTTGTGTCCCTGTCCCCTGTAAGAAAGTCTAGGCTTTGGCAGGTGCTCAGTAAATATTTGCAGATCTAATGAATGTCTCCTATGTACAGATTCCTATGCTAACTAGGTTATTGACTTTCTCACCTTTTATTTCATTATCTGAAATCTATAATTATGTATGTAATTTGACCATTGTGGAAATCCTGGAAGGGACAAGCGTGTGTCTCCTCATTGGAGGGCCTGTGTCTTGACGAAGAAAGAGAGGCAACAGTTTTGAGGAAGAGGATCTTTCTGTCTCTGGGATGCAGGTCCTTGAGCTTGAAAACCTCAGTGGAGGGTGTCATAAAATTTCATTAGATGCCAAAGTCAATATTATAGTTTGCTTAACAAAGCATATAGGCAGTTTGGTTTGGATCCTGCAAGATAGCCCGTGAGGACTTTGAGCCCATAGCCTTAACTCCCTTGCCAGGACCTCTTTGATTAAAAAGAAAGAAAGAGAAACAAACACACAAATAAACAAACAAACAATGGAGGTCTGGCCTGGAGTACACAGGGCTGTCCTGGGAGTATACAGGTATGGATTTTGGAAACCAGACCCACTGAATCACTGGCAAATCAGAGGTTTGGGCTTCCTGGTGTGGCTTCCTAAACAATTTGATTTTTACTACTCACTTTGCATTGTGGATGTTTAGCATCTCAGATGCTCCAAGGTGTATGCGGTGAGGGTTGCAGTGATGTCACACAGCTTTACAATAAGCAGTTCTCCTTTTGGCCTGAATGACTGCAGCAATCGAAAACTCATCAGTTTGAGGCAGCCGAGCCCAATGTTTGCACCAGTCTAGTTGTTAGGAAGTTCTCCCGCACGCGTTTGTGAAAGCTGCTTCTTTAATAGTTCAGTCAGTTTCTCCTAATTTAACCCCTTAAATTGAACCCCATATGAAAACAATTCTAAACGCTCTTTCATAGGATAGCACCCCAAATATTTGAAGACACGGTGTGTGCTAGTTGGGTCCCTCAGGAAGCAGATGCTGAGATAGTAGATGGTAGAGTAAAACAAACTTCTTTTTAGAATGACTCCTGTCATAGATAAAAGGGGGGAGGAGCACAGATGGGCAGGGAGAGCCTCAGATTGCCGTGCTGATCCCATAAAGTCTGGGACAACCTAATGGGGATCCTATTAGAGGATCCCCACTATGGGCAGAAATATCCAGGTCCTACCGCTCCTGCCATGCTCAGTCACTGGGGCTTCTCTGAAACAGCGTGGTGTGTGATAGCATGTGCAAACAGATCCTGGGGATGTTAACAGCTGGAGGCTGTCAGCTAACTGTATTTCTCACGGCTGGCCAGCAAGTTATTTCTTTAAGGGAGATCTGAGCGGTGAAACGCCATGGCTGTCACACAGGGTTTATTAACTAGAGGTTAAAAGCACAAACTGTGGAGTCACCCGGTCAATGACTTTGGACAGGTCACTTAATTTATCTATGCCTTATATTTACCAGTTTTCACATGGGGATAAGACTAACTTTAAAGGATTGTTTGGAGAATGAAATCATGCAATACATGTAGAGTTCTTGGTAGAGTGCCCGGCACATATAATATATTCAATAGATAGACTGCCTGTACATTCATCCATCTATCTATCCATCTGTCTGTCCAACCATCCATTGTCAACCAGGTCTTAACTAATTTCTGCTCTAAAACCCACATGTACACACTTCAAAGGTAAATATCTCTAAGTCCTTTAACTTATAACACAGTTTGAAGTTCTCTCAACTTTTTCTTTCTATTATTTATAAATAATAGAAACCACCACGTGGTGGTTTATCTTTTTGAAATCTGTTGGGTCTTTTTCATTGTTTCTCCTAAATCATGACTGCTCCTCTTTTTGCCTTCCCATACTTCCACTGACTCACACACACATACATACATACTCATGCATACGCACGTCTAAACGTTGTTGTACCCCAAGTATGGCTTTGCCAATGCAAACTAGAAGAAGCCCATTACTTCTTTTGTCCTAGGCACTATTTTTCTATCGATGCATTCCTAGATTGAATAACATTATTCTGGTCACTTATATTGAGTAGGTAGGCAATGAAATTTGTTTCTGTTGAAAATGGCCACTTCATTGTCTCATTCATTGCATCTTGTGCAATTTGATCTTGGGAACCAAGTGTAGCAGTTTTATATTTGCCCCTGTTATATGTACTATATATCTCCTCATTAGAAGAAAAATGAGTGATGCTGATGATAACAGAAAGAACATAGCGACAAAGGTACCTGAAAGAAGACTGAATAAATCTAGGAAATTCCCCAATTAATTCTTGTTAAAAATGGGACCACTGGGTCAAGGAACTAATTCCAGAGCAATTCCAAAGTTTGCTTTTGGCCTTATCAGTACCCAGAATTCTGGATTTAGCTTATATTGACTAAAGAAGTCTTATACCTGACCTCTCCAAGATGGAATTGGAGGTTGGGCAGCTCTCTGGTAGCCAGATGACTCTAGAAATTTAAAGTATGACTCCCCATGATCTCTTTTATAGTAGGGGTAAAACTGTAAAAAGTTTGATTCCAAGAAAAAAAAAACTGAACCAATGGAATTAGGGCCAAAGGTGATTTTATTTTTAAAATAGCTCTTATAATATGGTCCATATATACAATGGAATATTATGCCTCCATTCAAAAGGATGAATATCCAACTTTTGTATCAACATGGACAGGACTGGAAGAGATTATGTGGAGTGAAATAAGTCAAGTGGAGAGAGCCAATTATCTTATGGTCTCACGTGTGGAGCATAAAGAAAAACATGGAGGGTATTGTGAGAAGGAAGGGAAAGGTGAATGGGGGGAAATCAGAGGGGAACATGAACCATGAGAGACTGTGGACTCTGAGCAACAAACTGAGAATTTTGGAGGGGAGGGGGTGGGGGTTGGGCGAGCCTGGTGGTGGGTATTGAGGAGGGCACGGGCACGTATTGCATGGAGCACTGGGTGTGGTGCATGAACAATTAATCTTGTAACACTGAAAAAATAAAATAAACATATTTGGGAAAAAAATAAAATGGCTCTTATAGATAACTTTGTTTAAAAACATAAAAACACATGGGGCACCTAGGTGGCTTAGTTGGTTTAGCATCTGCCTTTGGCTCAGGTTATAATCACTGGGTCCTGGGATGGCCCCTAGGAGTGGAGCTCCTTCAGGGAGCCTGCTTCCCCCTCTCCCTGTCCCCCATCTCCCTCTGTCCCCACCTTCTCCCCTCCCCTCCCCCTTTCCATCTGCCCCTCTCCCTCCCCTCCCCCTGCTTATGCTCTCTCTCAAATAAATAAATAAATAAACAAACAAATAAATAAATAAAATATTTAAAAATATAAAAACACATAATTTGGGCACATGGGTGGCTCAGTGGGTTAAAGTCTCTGCCTTCAGCTCAGGTCGTGATCTCAGGGTCCTGGGATCGAGCCCTGCATCGGGCTCTCTGCTCAGCAGGGAGCCTGTTTCCCCCTCTCTCTGCCTGCCTCTCTGCCTACTTGTGATCTCTCTCTCTGTCAAATAAATAAATAAAAATCTTTAAAAAAACAAAAACAAAAACACATAATTTGATTTATAATCTGTTTTTTAGGATCAGATATATAAAAACAGGAAAAATGAGAAAATTATGGGGAGAGTTTTCCCCCCTGACTTTGGAAATAGACCAGGTTTTCTCCCCACATCCAAGAAAAACTGAGTATTCTTGAGAACCTTGGTACTCATGGTTCATGGACTAGCACCATCAGCTTCACCAGAGAGGTTGTTGAAAATTCAGGATCTCAGGTCATCTTAACAAGATTCCTAGGTGATTTAAATGCACCTTAAAGTCTGAGAAGCACCAGTAGCAGAACATGAGCCACATGCATAATCAAATTGTTTTCAGAGAAATGTTTGCCCAAGTCATCTCCTTGGGGTATGATGTACAGATCCCCTAGTCAGAGTGTACAGGACAAATGTGCCCACTGACAGCTAGATGCAGAGGGACATCAATGAGAAAGATGTTCTCTCTCAAGATACCAAAAAGTGAAATGTCACTAAAATAGAGAGGTGGGAAAACTGGCCAAAATATCTAATCTAGCTATTAGATAGATACCAATCTATCTAGCTGATAGGCATTGAACAGAGTACCTATCAGAGAGTTAAAAACAATTAAGGATAAAATTCTTATAATTTTAAGTAGTTTGTAATAAAATAGAAGGTAAGACAAAGGTCACTTTGACCAAATTGAGAACATTTTCTTTTATGCCATTTTTCTTAAGTAGATAGATGAATCCAACATCCACATACTAGGATGCACAATTAAACTCTACAAATAGAGATTCTTTTCCTTTGGATCCTAACAAAACAGAGCTTAGAGGAGCAGAAAGAATTACTCTGGATGTAGAACTGATCTGCATAAATTCATCAAGAATCATGCTGTAGATACACAGATTATTCGAAAGAGAAAACTTGTGAATATCAAGCCATGCTTTAAAAGAAAGCCTGCAATAAAAAAAAAAAGGATAGTGTTTTTAAAACTCAAATGTAATTCTATAATTCTTATGTATCAATAAAATATGGATGAATATGTAAAAAAAAAAAAGCAACTCAAGTAGAAAACAGAAACTTACATCATTCCATTAACAAACGTCCTAACCTGCTGAAAATCTGGTATCTATTTGCTTCCAATAGATTGCCAGCAGGTAAGAGCTTAGGTTCTAAAATCAGACCATCTAGGTTTGTATCCCCCTCCAACACTTACTTGCCCTGTTATGGTCCTCAAGAGTTCAGTGTATTTACTGTAATACCTTCTTAGAGAGTTCTATAGGGAACATTGTGCCCAGAAAGTGCTTTGCTCAGTGTTTGGGCAAATAGCAAACACTCAATAAATGTTAGTTTGGTGTTTTTTACCTTTGTAAAAACACAAAAATGTATTAGTTTTTCATTTTTTCTATTTTATTTAATTTTTAAAGATTTGTTATTTATTTGACAGAGGGAGAGACAGCGAGAGAAGGAACACAAGCGGAGGAGTGAGAGAGGGAAAAGTAGGCTTCCCACTGGGCAGGCAGCCCAATGCAGTGCTCAATCCCAGGACCCTGGGATCATGACCTGAGTCGAAGGCAGATGCTTAATGACACCTATTTTATTTAATTTTTATTTCATTTTATTGTGGTAAGAATACAACATAAGATCTACCCTCTTAACATATTTTTACATGTACCATACAGTACTGTTGGCTCTAAGTACAATGTTGTACAGTGGGGTCTCTAGATCTTATTCATTTTTTAAAAGAAGCAACTTTGGCTTAGTTTGTAAGTCAAGATCCTGACATGAATTAAAATGTCATGTAGGTTTGCACTGGACATTTATGATTCCTTGAGTTTAAAGGTTCTCTGGTCAAAAGGCTGTTCTTTGAAACTGATCAGTGTCATTTTATTTTTACCCACTTTCAACAAAAATGTTTTCCTAGTTTCCCTAAGGAGATACTCATGGAGGTTTGTATTAGTTACAAATGTAATGAAGTCTTACAAAGAGAGTGTTTTACTTTTTTTTTTAACATTTTAATTTAATTTTATTTTTCTCAGTGTTCCAAGCTTCATTGTTTATGCACCACACCCAGTGCTCCATGCAATACCGTGCCCTCCTTAATACCCACCACCAGGCTTACCCATCCCCCCACTCCCTCCCCTCTAAAACCCTCAGTTTGTTTCTCGGAGTCCACAGTCTCTCATGCTTCATCTCCCCTTCCAATTTCCCCCAATTCACTTTTCCTTTCCTTCTCCTAATGTCCTCCATGTTATTCCTTATGTTCCACAAGTAAGCAAAACCATATGATAATTGACTCTCTCTCCTTGACTTATTTCACTCTGCATAATCTCCTCCAGTCCTGTCCATGTTGATACAAAAGTTGGATATTCATCCTTTCTGATGGCTGGTGTTTTACCTTTCGCCATCAATTTAATCTCAACTGAATTGCTTGAAAAAGTCTGTGGTTACCAGATAATGGTTTTAAGACTCGTATCTGCAGAAAAGATACTTTTCCAAGGTAGTTAAATTTACATTTCAAGTTTTGTTCAAGTTCAACTCAACAGCAGTGATTCCCGGATGGAGCTAAAATGTGCCCAAAACTCCTTTCCTATTTGGTAAGGGAAAAAACAAAACCAAAACCAAAACCAAAAACCTTTTCCTACCTATTTAGGATGGTGATTTGCCAGAAGACTGCTAGGTGGCAGCATTACTTGCAAAAACAGCTTGCTGGAAGGGAAAGGTCTATTCTCAGGTAAAGACAACAGCGCTGATAAGAGGGCTGTGTGGATTTTTATTTTATTATTAAGTCATTTATTTGATTTGGTTTATTGCTTTTTTAAGATATACTGTGACTTTTGAGATTTTTTGATTAGGCTAAAATGTTAATCAAAGAGGGGAGAAAAACCCCTAAAAATCTGAAATAATCTAACAAATTCTGGGCCAAATCCCAATTCCTGGCCCCAAGGTTGCAAAATCAGATGCATCAGTTCTCTGGCAGGCAATCACAGTAGGCCTCAGCAGAGCTGGGTGCTCGGATCAGAAGGTTTTCAGAGAACAGTGAGACTACCACATACCAATGTCAAAGTGTAGTCAAATTTTCCAGCACAGCACTATGAACATTAGCAAAATAGTCACCTTGTTTCTTTCACTCGGATTCCATAATATACATATTATTTCATCATCTGCTTTTTTCACTGAGCATATTTTTATGTTATATCCACGTATGGAGTCCTGCAGATCATAAATAAAACTCAATGGTTGAATTTTCCAGCAAGAGCAACCCTATTTACTTTTGAAAGTTTGGGCATATCACTCAATTCTTTTTATAAGCCCGATGCTCAGACCTTAGGTGCCCCCAGGCAATCCTCTTGGCCTCACATTCCTTTGCCAATGTCTTCCTTTTGTCTAAGCAGACCTTAAGCTCCTCTTCTCACCGGATATGCTCTCCCTTGACAAGCATGTCTTTTCTCTGCTTCAAATTTAGATGCAAGTCCACTCACATTGGCATCTATCCAACAGCCTACTGGTTATTTCTTCATCGAGGTCTCTTAGGTCTCTCCAACCCATTATATTCAAAACTGAACTTAGTTTCTCCAGAAGCTACTCTACCTCCAGTATTCCCAGTCTTAGTAAATAGAATCGTCACCCCCCATTGCTCAGAAGCTAGTAAGTCAATCTTCATTTCCCTTAATCTTGTTCTCCAAGAGCTGCCACTTGTATCTGTTAAAATGCCTTGGCTTTGTTCACTTTTCTTCACTCTCATTGCTACCTCTTGTTCCAAGCCACCGTCGTCTGTTGTTGGACCCATTGCAGGAGCCTGCTAGCTGCTCTCTCCCATCCCTACCTGGAACTGTTTACATGCTGCAGCCTGTCAGTCATCTTTTCAAATCACAAAACCTCCTTGCTCTGCTTCAAAAGCTTCTCATTGTTCTTTTATTTATTTTTTTATTCCCCAAATATGTTTATTTTTTCCATGTTACAAGATTAATTCTTCATGCACCATACCCGGTGCTTCATGCAATACGTGCCCTCCTCATTGTTCTTATGTGGCTAAGTCCTTACGCGGATCCTGGCCTTCTTTCCAATTTCATCTTTCCTCACTCCCTTGCTCTACACTCAACTTTTCAGGATGATTTGAGAACCCTGTGCAATCACTGTGCCTTCCATTAGGGGTCTGAAGTTCATAGGTGGAGGAGCATCTTCGGCAGACTCCAATTTTGTTTCTAAATTAATATTCCCTTCCTCATTGGCAGCACCTGAGTGTTTTAAATGTTTTCCTCTGGTTCTACTACAATAGCTTTATTTCTATTTATTGAGAATAAAAAACTACCTTTATTTATTGAGAATAAATAAAAATAAATTTTATATAATAAAAGAATAAAATTTATTCTCAATAAATAGAAATAGATGGACTAGAAATGGAATGTGGATATTTTTGAAGCTTAGAATTGAGTACTACCTCCTTCTGGGTAGAACATGTTTACTGTGGACTCTCAACGTGTTGGTATATAATGAAGAAAAATTTCCCCAATAACCCTGACTCTACTGTATTGATTCTTACTCTCGTACTGTCTAGGACATCTTTCACTTAGCATAATACCCTCTCAGTCCATGAGTGTTGTTGCAAATTGCAAAAATCTCTTTTTTTGGCTATGTAATATTCCATTGTGTGTGTGTGTGCATGTGCATGTGTATCTTCTTTATCCATCTGTGGATGGACACTTGGATTTCTTCTATATATTGGCTATTATAAATAATGCTGCAATAAACATAACAGTGCATATAGCCTTTGGGATTCATAGTTTCATTTTCTTTGGAAAAATTCCCAGTAGCTGATTTACTGGATCATATATTATTTCCACTTTTAATGTTTTGAGGAAAAATTAAAATTAATTTATTATTTATTAAGAAATAAATAATATAAACTTAGCCACATAAGAAAAAACAGAAAGTCCATACTGTTTTCTACAGTGTCTGCACCAGTTTGCGTTCCCACCAATAGAGCTCTAGCTTTCCCTTTTCTCTACATCCTTGTCAACACTTATTATTTCTTGTCTTTTGGATACTAGCCATTCTGACAGTTGTCATGTGATATCTCACTGTAGTTTTGATTTGCATTTCCCTAATGATTAATGATATTGAGCATCTTTTCAAGTGTCTGTGGCCCATCTGTATGGAAAAATGTCTGTTCATGTCCTCTGCCCATTTTCAATTAGATTATTTGTTTTTTGGTATTGAGTTTTATAAGTTCTTTACATATTTTGGATATTAATCCAGACATATCATTTGGAATATCTTCTCCCATTTAGTGGGTTGCCTTTTCATTTTACTGATGGTTTTCTTCACTGTGCAAAAGCTTTTTGTTTTGGTGTAATCCCAATTATTTATTTTTGCTTTTGTTTCCCTTGCTACAGGAGACATATCTAGAAAAATGCTGCTAAGGCTGATGTCAAAGAGATTATTGCCCAGGTTTTCTTTTAGGAGTTTTATGGTTTTAGGTCTCATATTTAGGTCTTTAATCCATTTTGAGTTTGTTTCTGTGTATTGTGTGAGAAAGTGGTTCAGTTTCATTCTTTTGCATGTAGATGTTCAGTTTTCCCAGGACTATTTATTGAAGAGACTTCTTTTCACCATGGTATATTCTTGCTTCCTTTGTGTAGATTAGTTGACCATATAAGCATGGGTTTATTTCTGGCCTCTCTACCCAATAGAATATTTTTGCTCTTTTTTTCTCAAGATTGCTTTGGCTATTCAGGATTTTTTGGTTCCATACGAATTTTAGGATTATTTGTTCTAGTTCTGTGAAGGCAACTTTTTTTTTTTTTTTTTTAGTATGACATAGTCCATAAAGAAGTAGCATGGGATAGTCAATTGTCCATCCCCACCCAAGCTAAAGGACTATTTGAGACCATTAGTAGATTGTTGGAATGCCAAATTGAGCACACACTGTGATAACATCTCTGGACACAAGCATGCTTATTTGGAGTCCAGAAGACTTTGTCTCAGGAAGTGGGACATAGAACTGGGTAGAGGCCATTTCCCCTAACTGTGCTGAAGATAGCAGTAAAGCTCGGAGACTACGAAGGTTCAGGTTGACAGAACAGCATCCTCAGAAGGCCCTGCAGGATAGCTGTGATGGGTCCCGGCAAGGAAGCTAGAGCAAAAAACCACTGACAGTCTTGTTACACATCTCCCAGAAACCAGAAGGGTGCTTCTTGGGGGTGGTGAGTGGAAGTCCCATAGACTTCAAGTCAGAGTTTCAGAAGTGTAATATCAATACATACATGGCCACATTTATAGTCAAAGGCTGTGGCTTTCACACTTTTATGCTGCATCCCTCTGTGAGTCATGAACAAAGAAAAGTTTATTAGACCTTCTTCTACGGTTCAGTTTTATTTAGGGTCCATGTGTGAGCTAAATCACTATCTTTGCTCTGTTCTTGCCTTCAAATGAACAAACAATTGAGTGTCTACTCTGTCAGGCATTATGCAATGTGCATTAAAAAAAGGTATGGCCCATGCTGTGTGAAAGTCAGCCAAAAACTTTGCACCTACACTGCATGCACTTGGGTTTCTAAGGGCAAACCATGATGGCCTGGAGTTTAAAAACACAAACTAGCATTACTTTTTTTTTTTTTTTAAGGATTTTACTTATTTATTTGAGAGAGAGAGTGCACAGCAGGGGGTGGGGGAGGAGGCAGTGGGAGAGGGAGAAGCAGACTCCCCACTGAGCAGGGAGCCCAACACAGGGCTCAAACCCAGGACCCTGAGATCATGACCTGAGCCAAAGACAGATGCTTAACCAACTGAGCCATCCAGGTGCTCCCAAACTAGCATTACTTTTACTCAGGGTGATTGAAATGTTCTAGGACAACAATTTTTTGTCTTAATTATGAAGTGGAAGAGATCTCAGTAGAGAGCTCAAAAGCAGCAGCTGCCCAGACTGAATTAGATGAACAGAAATTTGAGAGTCCTGTCCATAGACCTGTCTGCCTAAGCTCGGACAAAGGTCAGAGAATGTGGAGTTGGGGATTGATGAGCAATCAGAGCCCACTGGCATCAGCCAACTTGCCCAGCTGCCTGTCCACAGAGCCAGAGCACCGTCCCTGGGATCCATGACACCAAGTGTTCCTTTTGTGCCTTGACACTCATTCGAGCAGAAGCCTGGGCGAGCTATGCTGCTCTCTCTAGGTGGACGTCCAGAAGGAAGCTGCTGAGCTATGGTGCTGCCCGTTGCTCAAATGACAAAATGGATGATTTTGATCCTCAGTGGAAGTCTCAGTGGAATCCTTGACCTGACCCCTGTTTCGACATCTTGCCCGTTATCCCTGTTTGTGGAGGAGACACACTGGCTTTAACAGTCTTGCCCTCCATAGAAATAGTGCTACCAGGGCCTTTGCCCTGGGCTTAAGGCATTGGGAGTAGCTCTGCATATCAGGGATTCTAGGCAGAAGGGGAATCTGGGCCTCTGTGGACCTGGAGGCAGTGGTCTAGGAGCTCACCCCCCTTCCCTTCTTCGGCTCACTCTAGTAGGCCCCTACGATACTCAAATCCAGCCTGTCAAAATCCAGACTCTTACTGTGAAGCTGAGTCCCAAGCGCGTGGTCCTGTGGTGAGTGTTGCCAGGAGGCAGGTGTCCCTTCTGGAGGCACTGCAGCCTTGCCTGCTATGACAGGGCTTCCCCTGTGAATTCCACAGCACACAGGGGTGACACCGCCCTTTTGCTAGTACTCAGAGTGGCATTGCCCTCTTTCTCCAATCTCTGCTTTTAGTCCCTGATAACTGTTAGGAAAACTTCTGTCTTCCTACCTGCAAGTAGCCCTCTGTATGCTCCCACGTCTGGGGCAGCACTGGTCCTCCCTCCCCTCTACTAGTTGAAATCAGAGCTTTTTGGCCAGCTGGTCATACCACTGTGGCATGGGTTCCCTTTGCCTTCGAACGCTCCAATGTTTTCCCTGGAATCAGGAGACCTAGATTTGGAAGCTTATCGTTTTCTGGAGTGACTACTTAAACTCCGAGTTCCAGATTTTCTCAGGTGCAGAAAGGGAATAAAATCTGTCTACATGAGGGTGATATAAGAAATTAATGTTGTGAAAGTGTTTCATAAAAGATAAAATGACTTTGAAATTGAAGGTGTTTCACTATCTCTTTATCACTCCCTTTACATATTTCCATTGATTTTAGTTCCTGAGATTGACTTCCTCAAAGCCACATGAGTGTATCAGCTTGGCTTGGGAAACCTAGGTCTCAAGGGAATGTCATTCATCCTCCTGACAACACAGTGACGGATCTCCACCTCTGGTGTGACCCCCAACAGGGGGCACTTACGGGAGATGACATGAGGCAATGGTTATTGTTCCTTCTTCCTGTAAGTTGGAGGTCATTTTGTCTACCCTTTCAAGCCTAATTGGCTCTTAAAGTGCTCTAGATGTACTTAGACAGTTTCATTTTATTAGCAAGTGACTCATAACAGCACACAATCAGGGAAATGGTGTGAGCTTTCAGTTTCTGCTAATCTCTGGTCAAAAATGTATCCTGTTGGTTTGACAAGGAGTGCCCCAGACCACCCAAACCCAAGGAACTGATGAAAGAATAGTGCCTAAAGAGAGGGGTCTAGAGAGAAGAAAGAGCTGAGTTAAAATTACAACTTTGCCCACTTGTTTGCAAGTTATTAACCTCTCTGGATTACTTAAAGTGGAGCCAATCATACCATAATGTAGCTTTAGCTGCCCAACATTCAAAATTTCTGGTTTTGGGGAAATATCCTATTGTGTGTCTCAGGGGATGGTAAGTGTCAAGCAGTTCACTGGCATGAAGGACGGGGTAATAAATGACATGGATAGAAAGCCAGTGCAGCTACTGGGTATTTACCCTAAAGATACAAATGTAGTGATCTGAAGGGGCACGTGCACCCGAATGTTTATAGCAGTAATGTCCACAATAGCCAAACTATGGAAAGACCCTAGATGCCCATCAACAGATGAATGGATAAAGAAGATGTGGTATATATATACAATGGAATACTATGCAGCCATCAAGAGAAATGAAATCTTGCCATTTGCAATGACATGGATGGAAATGGAGGGTATTATGCTAAGCGAAATAAGTCAGTCAGAGAAAGACATTTATATGATTTCTCTGATATGAAGAATTTGAGAGGCAGGGCAGGAGGTCGTGGGGGGGGTTGAGGAGGGAGATGAAACAAGATGGGATCAGGAAGGAGACAAACCATAAGAGACTCTTAAACTCACGAAACAAACTGAAGGTAGCTGGGGGGTGGGAGGTAGGGATAGGGTGGCTGGGTTATGGACACTGGGGAGGGTATGTGCTATGGTGAGTGCTGTGAAATGTGTAAGCCTGATGATTCACAGACCTGTACCTTCAGACAAATAATACATTATATGTTAATAAAAATAAATAAATTAAAAGCCAAAGGGAAAAAAAAATGAAAGCCAGTGCAGGGCTGTGTGAAGTGTGGCCTGGGTTCTCTGGGTGTCAGGACCATTTGGGGAACCTATACACCTATGGATTCCAGAGTCCAACTTATTGGACCCAAATTTATAGGGGTCAGACTAGAAAAGCTGCATGGTTAATAAGTTCCCCAGGTTCTGGGGAATCTAACAATGCATAACATACTGATTATAGTTAACACTATTGTGTTATATACTTGAAAGCTGCTAAGAGACTAGATCTTAAATGTTTGCACCACTAAAAAAAGAGATGTTGGAGGTATATCTAATGCTATGGTAATCACTTTGCAATATATAAATGGATCAAATCAACACATTGTATACTTTATTTTTTTTAAAGATTTTATTTATTTATTTAAGAGAGAGCATGAGCAAGAGGAAAGACAGAGGGAGAGAGAGAAGCGGGCTTCCCGCTGAGCAAGGAGCCCGATGCGTGCTTGATCCCAGGACCCCAAGATCATGACCTGAGCTGAAGGCAGACACTTAACTGAGCCACCCAGGCGCCCCCCATATTGTATACTCTAAGCACATACAACGTTGCACATCAATTATATCTCAACTGAAAAAAAAAAATCTCCTCAAGCGATTCTAATATGGTGATATCAGCCATAAATGGTGTATATACATAATAAATAGTATGACACAGGTAGGATTTCTTATAGATAAAATTTACACGGCATGAAAAGTTTTTAGCAAGCTCTTTTGGGATGCCTGGGTGGCTCAGTTGGCAATGTCCCCCATCAGTCTCCTTGCTCAGCGGGGAGCCTGCTTCTCCTTCTGCCTGCTGCTCCCCCTGCTTGTGCGCTCTCTCTCTCTCTCTCTCTCTCTCTAACAAAGAAATAAAATCTTTTAACAAAAACAAAACAAAGCACTGGGCTCTTTATAGTCACAAAACAAAAGCACCAGCCCTATACTGGAGTTTGGAGAAGAAAATTGCACTCATTCTGAACCCCCTGAATAGAGAATGCTCCTAATCCTGTCCCACAGAATTAGTGTGGGACATCTTTGTAGGGGAGTGGATAATTCATGGGCTACTGCCTTGCCAACAGATCTTATCTTAGCTGTTTGGTTTTAAACGCAGGAGCAGAAAAGGAAGGAATTACAATGTGACTTGTATCCACCGTCTGTGGATTAGGTCTTTTGGAGGTAAGCTCATGATTAATATTTTGATACTGTGTTTAGCTTTATTAAATTATTATGCCAAGTACAAATCTATTTAAAACCATTTATTTATTTATTTTTGTTTTTAGAAAAAGGAATAATACTTATATTGGCTGAAATGAGTGAAGAGTTCAAACTTCCCGTAAATTGCCTCTGTGATTCCCCCACAACCATCAGCTTCTTTGAAGTGGGATGGCTACTTGAATAAGCACTTTTGACCTTGGCCCACACGTTGTTATGCTCGGAGGGAGAGACTCTGCTTTACCTTTGGCTGTTCCTTTCTCCTGTGGAAACTGGCTTCTAGAGATAAAGAAGAGACATTCTCGAAAAGGACATTTCAGATATGCGTAGTAAGTGCATAGCAATTTATACATAAATTTGAAGGTTATTTTCTTCTGAATTAAAAACATATCTCACCATCTCCTGGAGCCACTCAATGCAAAGGTCTCTGACTTGGAAGTTCCCGGCAAAGCCCACGGGGCTGTGATTGCATTTTCATAAAAACCGTCTTCTCGGTGCTTCAGTCATGGATCAAATTTAATGGGCCTGTGAACTTGTGCATGGGAGACGTGAGTGTGAGGAATGTCTGTGTAGGTTTCGAGGGGGACGGAAGAGGGAAGCAGAGCAGTGTCACCCTTCTAATGCAGGCACACGCTATGTGTTGTGCGTTGTCTATTGAATTGAATGAACCTCCTCCAAACTTCCTGCGTCAAATTGATGGAAAAGGAACATTAGAGAACCTGAGCCTTTCAACAGTTTTCAGTGGAAAACAGAAACATCTTTCAAAGTCTCTCCACGACTCCAGTAAAGCAAACAATCTTCCTCGAATATTTGCCAAATGTCACCTCCATGCCAAGCATTTGGTGTTCAGCCCTGGGGTCAGGAAGCAGAACTTTGACATAACTTTCAACAATTTCCTCTACCCCTCCTACCATCAAAGCAAGGCCCCTACAAGCACTTTTGTAAATTACAAAATGTACATGGTCCATAATAATCTGTAGCCCTTCTAGCCACGGGAGCTTGAAATAGAAACTTAGACAGACTGAAGAAGTGGCTCAGAGGAAATTGCTTCAACCACGGGGGCTAATTTTCATTTCTGGTAGTTGTAAAAGGGAACTTTCTAACCTCATCTCCTTGGGTTTGATTTACCTACATTACTTCATTTAGTGGTTTTAAGAGTAGTGAGCAGTGATTTCTATGGGAGTGTTCATTTTGGCTCTCATCTCTCGCTGTTTGGTCAGGTAGGTTAGGGGTGGGTACAGCCTATGGAGTTGACCCAGGAAAAGACCGAGACAATGAGAGCCAATGAGGGCAGATGAAGAGAATGGAGGTGAGAGCCAGATTCCTTTTCGGGCTAGAGTGAACTCACAGTTTAAAGGACAGAAAATCCAGGTAGTAGTTTTGGGGAGAAATTCCACTGGTGAGGTATACACATGCCAAGGACAAATAAGAAGAGATTGTAGGTTTTAAATAATCCTCCTGGTGTGCTCTCTCAGGGGACATCTGTGTTGTTGGTAATGAATACAGCTGAACGTCTGTCAGGCTGAACTAAGCTGACTGGAGTGTGAAGCTGCTAATGCTACTTTGCTGCTGGAACAGTGATGATTCTCAGAGATGGGCAGCAGGTTTGATGCCAGAAGCCCTGAGGGTTGGGATCAATTTTCCTCACCCACCCCGATGGTAGTGATCCAGTTTCCTGAATTGTTGTCTTATACCTTCCTAGAGGGTGGGGGTGGGTTTAAGAAACAGTAGAATAAAGTATGTACCCAAATTCATTCACTGGAACTTTTTCAATGAAGACTATAATGGTGGAAAAAGCAGGGAGCAGCCCTCTTGGAAAATTAATGTAGGAGCAGGAACATTTAACCAGAGACCTTTTCTCTTTCCTGAATCTACTGAGGATAAAAAGAGGAAATAAATATCATACAAAGGAAGCAAGACAGAAATCCCCTTGGCCACTGATACTAGTGCCCCGAATTGTTCCAAAGGCTTTTAGGAATGGTCATAAGGCTGAGAAGGTGGGCACAAGCATTCCCTGAAAGCAGCAGGAAAGGATGCAGAGGTAAAGAATGCTGTTAAGAGTTCATGCCAGTCCTGAGGGCTGGCTCCTCCATGCGGTGCTCTCTGCAGTCAGGAGCAGAAGTTGTCCTTGATTTAAGGATAACTTGTCTGCACTGTGGCCATCCCTTACATGACCCTATTCCCCTGGGCCAAATGTACCAGACAGTTTCATGCTCACTGTCCTTGCAATCAATTGCCAGCTGAAGATTATAAGAGACCTGAAACTTGAATCCTGGTTCTGCTTCTTATTAGAATCATGGCCTTGGGTGTGTTACTTGCTTTCTTTTGCTTTCTTGAAGCCTTAGTTTTCTAATCTTTAAAGTGATGGTCATTGGAAAACAAGGTGGGACCAGGGAGGGAGACAAACCATAAGAGACTCTTAATCTCAGGAAACAAACTGAGGGTTGCTGGGGGGGGGGGGGG
>CM053604.1:51774156-51788645 GCA_028646535.1 Procyon lotor
GAATAGATGAGATGAAGGAGGTAAAGTATTTGACACAGTGCCCGGCACAGATATCAGCCTTTGTGAAGATTCCAGTAAAGCAGATTGCTCGTCTCCCTCCTTTGAGCCAGTGTAGGATACAGTGCCCACCTGCATTATTGCATTCAACCCTAAGGAATGCAAGCACTTGTTCTTATACATTCTTATACATTATCCTTAGCCACACTGTGAGTTCCTGCAGGAGGAGGTCAAAGCTTCCAGTTTTGTATTCCTCACGCTGTGACCAGAACATGTTCAGTGAAAGTTCATGGGATCCCCTGGTTTCTCTGCTGACTGAATGGGTAAGTGAATGAATGGGGCAGGGGATGGAGGGAGGGGGAAACGAAACTAGAGGTTTTCATCAATAGAGGGGAATGTTCCAACGTAGCATCCTTTTCTTGTTTTGACGGGTTCAGCAAGTTGAGGCAGCAGATTTACCGGATTTGATTTTGTGCACTGTTGACTAGCTTGAGAATAAAGGAAGTCTAGGCTGTATTTACTTTTAAAGAGCCAGGCAGGGAAGCCTCCTCAGACTTTCAATACGAGGCTGCTGAGTTAGGAGTGACTCAGAAGAAGAAACCTCAAGCTGCCAGGACACAGTGTGGTTTCCCACTATCTGTCACCCGCTGGAGACAGCAGAGTCCTCCCCCTCTCACATTTCAGCCCCGCTTGCTGCTGCCGCGGGGTCTGCAGTTTGTACTTGGGAGCTGTGGTGTCTAACCATCCTTTATTCTCAACTCATCTTTAATTGGTGTCTAGATCCTTTTTTTTCCCTAGGACTTTCACCTCTGCCATAAAATTACCCCTTAAAGTGTCCCTGACCACCAGTAAGTTCCCGTGAAGCTAATGTCTCAGTCCTCTATTTATAGTTGGAAGAATGAATGATTTCCCTGAAACCAGAAAACTATGGCTGCTAAGCAATGAGTGAAAAGCTATTCATGCCCAGTGTCAGAGATCCTGTCCTGAACATGCACCTCTGGTGAGCCACGTTGTGTAGGTAATTGTCTGCATTTCTTGTTCGGGGCACCTGGTGTTGCCTGGACACAGGGCATTTTAGATCACATGTACATATCACCTGTTACCTTCTCTGAAGCTCATATTCAGCTATTGTAGCATGAGATACACAGCCATGTATAAAAACCAGACTGCGGTATTCCACATTCTTGCACGGCCAGAGATATGGTAAACTTTAGTAAAGATGAAAAAAGAAAAGCATCCTGCCAACATCTTGGTTTAAAGAGCCCTCTCTTACCAGATTTAATAATCTTGTTCTTTTAAAAAATTTTAAAAAGATGATTTCAGTGTGTCCCTTTGAAGGAGGAAAACCAAAGTCTAACCTGGGATGGTCATTGGTGTAGGCCTAGGCCTCGTGTCAGGAAATGTATCAGATTTAGACTTTACCCTTAACTTCACATGAGGTTTTACATACTATCATGGAAATCCAAGACAGGAGTGAAAGAAGACTTTTTTTTTTTTCATTCAACTCTACAATTGTCTCATTATAATACTAAACAGCCTGAATTAATTTTTATAAGTTGCTTTGTAATAGCACAATTGTTCTAAGTTTATATATTTTACACGTCATAACTTATTAAATGTTAAGATACACTCTAATTTTATAACCTTGTTTTGACAGGTCCTTGTTAAAAAGACTGGGGCTCAAACTCTGGGAAACTCCGGGCGTGAGTGGCATCTAAGGTCTCGGGAAAACCAGCAGGTATAGATTTCATCTCTCATGATAAAACTCGCTGCATGCCCTGTGGAGGTGGAAAGGTTCTCAGCCAACTGTAGGTTTATTAGAGCTTCTCAAATGTTTCGTGGCATTCACAGTGTACGTGGCCAGTTATTTTACCCCAATACTTAGTTCTAAAAAAGTATTCTTCAAGTGGGTATGGTTACCTCATCATTAGGAATCATTAGTCATGGAGTAGGTTTAAAATGCCAGATTTGGTATACACTGGATGGAGCAGCTTCTCTTTCCCTGAGCCCATGTATATGAATGGAAAGGAGGTGGAGTGTCAAAGGCTCTGCTCCCCAGACTACGTAATTACAATTCTGGTGTGTATATGGGAAAAGCTCGCATGATGTGGCTGAGCAAGTTTAAGAATCAGTACTGTAGCTTCCCAGCCAATGGCATCAGCACTAATCTGCTCTGCAGACCTTGAGATTTATCACAAGGAAACGTTTTTTGAAACTAAATTTGTCCTTAAATTAAATGTTCCTGATCTGCATTATCTGAGTTCCCTTACCCCTAAGCATCCACACTTGGAGCAAAATCTTATCCCATTATTTTATTTATGTATATAATTACTTTTTATTGTTAAAGTATTGTTGATATACAATGTTATATTAGTTTCAGGTGTACAACATAGTAATTTGAGAATTCTACATATTACTTAGTGCTCACCATGATAATTATAGTCACCATCTATCACTATATAATATTATAATATTATTGACTAGATTCCCTGTACTGTACTTTTCATCTCCATGATTTATCTATTTTATAGCTGAAAGTTCATACCTTTTAATCTTCTTCACCAATTTTTCCCAACATTCCATCCCTCTCCCTTCTGGCAACCACCAGTTTATTCTCTGTATTTAAGAGTCTGTTTTTGGGATGCCTGGGTGGTCCAGTTGGTTAAGCATCTGACCCTTGATTTTGTTTCAGGTCTTGATCTCAAGGTCATGAGATTGAGCCTGTATCAGGCTCAGAGCTGGGCGTGGACCCTGCTTAAGATTCTCTCTCTCTCTCCCTCTGCTCGACCCCCCCTCCCCATACACTCTCTTTCTCTAAAAAAAGAAGAGTCTGTTTTGTTTGTTCATTTATTTTTAAAGATACTCCATATAAGCAAGAGAGATTTTAGATAACCAAAATACTAAGATTGAGACTTTTATCAAATAAAGAAACCACCAGCTTTGGTAAAGCCTCTGCTTTCAGTGGCCTGACGGGGTTCTGAGATGTAATGATGCTTCAAGATGGTGGCCCAATAGGTATGATTCAGAGCACTCCTTTAGAAAAGCTTGCAAGAAGCCTTGGTCATATTGTAACATAGTGTGCTCAGCCAACTGTGTGTTTTCGCTTTTAAGTCTTTGGAGAAGGAAGAATCTTTAGAGCATATAATAGGTTCCGGAAAGGTTTAAGTTGTAACTGTCATTAAAGCAGCTTTGGGATTGAGGATAATTGAATTTTAAATGCTCGGATTACAATGTCTGCTATATCTCCTTACTCTTGCCATTAAGCAAAACCTATAGTAAAGCAAGCAGATCAGAATATCCTGCTTGTCTCCTACCACTTGCCTGAGGGGTAGAAGTCCTTTTCCTTTCAGGCAATTATCTTCTTGCCACAAGTTCTTCAGATAGTCAATAAGCTGGCTATTGTGGGCTGACAATAATGCTCCCTCTCTCTCAGCTGATTCCTTGGCATTCTTGTGCCCCAGAAAGTCCAACTGAACCGTGGCTTCTCTTCCGCGAATTTTTTCACACTGTTAAAAGATGTATCTTCTAAAGATAATTCAGGTTTTTAGAAGGCTTTGGAAAGATCTGACTTTTTTTTCCCCTGTCAAATTCCGAGATTATATTGATTTCAGATAACAACTAAGGAATGAATATTTTCTCTATTCTCTATATATTGGAACAATGTTAGCATAAAATGACAAAAGGCCTGGAATGGCCTTCTTTCTTTTTCTGAACCCACATTGGTTTCATCCACTGTCTAATGAAGACAGGGTATGTTGGTGGAATGGCCATTAGATCAAGGTGATTTGAACAGTATTGAGTAGTCAAAGGAGCTGAGTAGGTAAGTATTAACCAGTGATTGGGATTACAAATCCTGGGTATCCATTTATTTTGGTCACACCACAGTTTTTGAGGAATAATATTTAAAGGCTACTTGTAGATCGTGGAATAATGCCATTCATCTCTGTGTTGGCTCTAAGCTCAAATGTAGTGTCCTAAATCAGTGACATGGGATGTACCTCGATCATGAAACTCCCTTGCCCTTCCATTTTAGGATCTTAACTAGAATAATTTCAGTGGCAACCTTGGCCCATTTTCCTGGTTTCTACCATGGCTGCCACTTACTTAATTTTAAAGGAGGAAAGTGGGAATGAAGGCAGCAGGTATACCATGTACTTCTTCAGGAGGGTATACCATGTACTTGTTCAGCAACAAAAAATAGCACTAATGAACAAGACAGAGAAGATAAACAATAATAGCAAACACCAAATAAACCCACCTAGCAACAAAAAATAGCACTAATGAACAAGACAGAGAAGATAAACAATAATAGCAAACACCAAATAAACCCACCATTCATTTCAGATAGATGGCTATCCTCAATGCCTTCATTACTTCCACTAGGTACTTTCCCATATGGCCTAAAAGGGGCCTTGATGGGAAGAGCATCTAGTGCTTTCTCTCCCAGTCAGAGGGTCCAGTCAGTGCAACATCATAATTTATATAATGTTTAATGTGGTGAAATAACAACAAAGCCTTAAGGCTTTTTATATATCCTTACTGCAAGTGCATCTGGGATCCAGGGAAAGGACCACTCAGTACCACACAAGCAGCGCTATACAAAAATGTCCTGATTGAAATGCAAAAGGAAGTGAAAGGGAAGGAGTAGTTTTTTCTGAAAAGCTTGAGGGGTGCATGCAGGAAAATTATTTCTCCATCCTTTACTCTCCTATCTTTTCTTCACTATGAAGCAATGGCTTCAGCAGTGGTCACACTTGAATAATATTTGTCAAACCATAAAGCTGGCAGGAACAAGGGGTCAAGGAGAAAAATGTGTCAGCAGATAAAGAATGGAAAGGTGTCTCTGAGGGATTTTGCATTTGCATTGAGCTCTTTTCAATTCCCAAAGGCTGAGGTTTGGGCCTAAACCTAGCCAGGTCGTCCAGATGGACCAAGAATGGACCACAAGAGAAACTTTTGTTCTCCTAGCTCAAGGCTTCAGGTAGCTTTTCTAACAGGCTTCTCAATCTATCTGTAGTCTTTCATGGTCTTCTGACCTGAAAAAGAGTGAGGGGGAGCCTGTTACAGTCAGATTAGTCTGTTTAACTGAAAGAAAGTGTTTTAAGCCTTTGTTCCTTACATAAAAAACTCCAACCCTGCCAACACCATGAGCAACAATATCCTCAGCCATGACCTAGATATGAATACTTTTGTCTTGAGTTTGGAGGGAATGGGGACAAAGTCTTGAGATTTTCTCATGGTTGGAGGTATCCCAAAAGTCCACATGCCTTCTGTTTATTTAAATCTCTGTGGATTCTGGCAACCATTAATTCTCACCTACCCTATGTTGATAGCCTACTAACTGGAACTTCTCTCTTCTCTGGCTCTTGCACTGATCCTCTACAAAATGCAACAGAATCATTTTAAAAAACAAAATTGATACGATGATGTCCTCTCCCTTGTTTATAACTTTCAATGCCTTACTATTGCATTTAGGATAAATAATAGAACTCTTACTATGATTTAGAAGATCCTGTCTAATCTCTCTAGCCTCACCTTGTATTCTCTTTGTCCTTCCTGTATGCTGGTTGTTGTTGTTTTTCTGCCTGGAATGCCTCCTCTCTCTCTCCCTCTCTCTCCCCACTGCACGCATTTGCTATGAGGGGAAAAGCAAAGGATAAGTGGAAGTTAACTGGACAAACATGCCCATGGTACCCATGGACATCTTCCCTGATCCCACCACCCCTTTCATCTAGGTCACCTTCCTTTGTCAGTGGGGGGTCTCTAAGAACCAAGAAATTTCTTTTGGAGTTCTGCCCGGTTGAAAATTATACATTCATGTAGTACTCCACCAGACTATAAACTCTATGAGGACAGGGTCTTGTTTGTCCCAGGGCCCATGTTGTATATTGGTTTGTTATGATTTCAAATCTGCATGTTTGTGACTTAAGTGGAGTTTTTTTTTTTTTTTAAGATTTTATTTATTTGACAGAGAGAAACACAGTGAGAGAAGGGAACATAAGCAGAGGGAATGGTAGCAGGAGAAGCAGGCTTCTCCCTGCCAAGCAGGGAGCCCGATGCGGGACTCAATCCCAGGACCACAGGATCATGACCTGAGCTGAAGGCAGACGCTTAACGACTGAGCCACCCAGGCACCCCAACTGGAGTTGTTTTGATCTAGAGGTGAATGTGTTTACTTTGAAGAAGCTGTGTCTGAGTGTTGTGATCATCTGTTGTTGATGGGCATTCAGTAGCTCAACTATTGCCAGTGCCTCTGGGGACTTATCAGTAAGAACATGTGGAAGAGTGGCTATGATGTAATAGCCATTTAAACTTTGAATACTGAGAATTTGTGGGGACTTAGCAAGAATGTCCGGTCTGTGCTAGGCTACTCTTTGGGTATCTAAGTAGCTCTCTAGAGACCTTGAGGCAGTAGCTCCTATTGTGGCAAGGAAACTCTTTGCCGTCAGTAGTGAAAACCATGCAGCAACTTGGTGGAGGAGATCATCTTGCCTGCCAACATCAGAGCCTTCATTCCCTTAGCAATGTGCTCTAGCGATAAGGGACTTTTGCTCTGTGCTGACTGTGGGACATTATTTTCTGGTTGGCTAAGCTGACTCTTCCAAGAACCAACTTGTAGAAAGGTACACCTCACCTAAATTTGGACTTTGTTTCTTTTATCTCCCCCTCATTTGGAAGAATAATTAATTATTAATTATAAGAAATTAATCTATCATTGGTTTGGAGTATTTCATTTCTTTATTAGCTTTTTAAGAAACATTATCCTCTGTGCAATTGGCTTATAAAATATTATTATTATAATTTATAATTCCTGCAGTGAACCTGTGTTAAATAAAGTATTGGTAAAGACAATTTCAGTATCTAAGTATAATTTGCTCTGAACATAACAGCCTGACTTAGTTAATTATTTGTTGAATGAGTGGGGCAGCCCAATATATACAGGGAGGGGAGTAGTCCTTGAGGAAGAGCCATGAAATGTCAGAAGAACTCTGTCTAGGGGAAACAAAAGAAAACTTATTTTCTTGGAGTTTTAAAATTTCTATGTTAGGGGAGTAGATGGTGATTTTTTCATTTTCTATTTTTTATATTTTCTGGCCAGAAAAATGGCAAAGCATTGTAGAAAGTGAGAATTAAGAAAAGGATATTAGATTTGATGATTTACTGCTCTTTTCTAATGACCTTTAATAAAAGAGTTTCGGTTAGAGTAATGAAAACCAAATTGTCAGCAAAGGAGTAGGAGGTAAAGAAATGGCAGCGAATATAAGTTATACCTGACAAGTTTGTAGGAAAAAATAAAGGAGGAAGATAAAACAGCTGACTTGAGAAAGTAGCAGGATCAACATGTTTAGCTGCATGAAATTTTTTTTTTTTCTGCATGAAATTTTTTATGCTAATAGATAGCAGGAGAAGTCTGTAGGCTGAAGGGGAAGAAGGTGGTAGAAAGAGATTATAGAGATACGTGAGGTTTCTGTTCTGAGAGAAAAGGTACATGACACCTAATAAATACTCAATAAATAATGTACTAAATAAGTCAGTAGAACAAGGTGCCTGGAAGAATTCAAATCTCATCTTAGGGGTCCTAAGCAGCTAAGAGGGGTCCTAAGCACCTTAAGAGCCAGGCACTTGTCCCCATGCAGGAATATGGAGCTGCTCATACTGGAGATTCTGATCTCAAGAAACTGGATTTTTATGTGAGATCCCTTTATTTTTAAGTTTTGATGACTGACTTAAGCAGAAGTAAATAAAAATACCAATATTCAATCAAGTGGCAATGGTTTGAAAGCCTGTATTTTAGTACCTTTTCTCCATGCCATAGTTGCTGGCATGGCATTTAACAGTTGTACTGAGATAAAATTCACAAATACAGTTCACCCATTGAAAGTGCATGATTCACTAATACCCTTAATAAAAAAGTTTCAGTAGAGAAATGAAAACATTAGTAAATTTTAGTAAAGTTTTAGTTGTTTTTAGCAAATTCACAGGCACATCTACCACAGACAGTTCTAATACATTTTCATCATCTAAAAGAGATTTTGGGGGTGCCTGCGTGGCTCAGTGGGTTAGGCCTCTGCCTTCGGCTCAGGTCATGATCTCAGGGTCCTGGGATCGAGTCCCGCATCGGGCTCTCTGCTCAGCGGGGAGCCTGCTTCCCCCTCTTCCCCTGCCTGCCTCTCTGACTACTTGTGATCTCTCTCTGTCAAATAAATAAATAAAATCTTAAAAAAAAAAAAAAAGAGAGAGAGAGATCTTGGACCCTTTAGTTATCACTCCTCTATCTGCCTACTTCTTCACCCCTAGACAATCTCTGATCTACTTTCTGTCTCTATAGACTTGCCTATTCTGGACATTTCATTTAAGTGGAATTGCATATTATGTTGAGACCAGCTTCTTTCACTAGGAGGTGGGATTTTTTTAAGTGAAGAAGTAGGAATATGAAGAATTTGGAAGGCCTTTAATCTCCGTGAAAGGAAGTCTAATACCAAGATGAGTAGGGAAGAGAAGAGTATGTAAGATTTGAAAACCATCCTTTGGAGATGAAGGGAAGACAAAGCCAGAAAAAAGTCCTGAAGTTATTCTGCAGCTGCATGTATGGACACCTCAAGGATCAATCTGTGTGAAAGCTTTGATTTTGATAGTCTGCACCAGGGCTGAGAGGTCGCTGGTAAGCATAAGCCTGGCTGTATCAGTAGTTTGCACAGCCAAGGTCTGGCCAGATTGTGCCTGTGCCTGCCTGTTGCTAAAAGATGTAAGTATCACCCTGGGTTGCACAGCTGTTCTTTGGGATGTGATCTTTAAGTAACTCCTTGGTTCTAGTTACTAGCATTACTTAGAATAAACAAAAGAGAGAGAGAGAGACAGAGACAGAGACAGAGAGAATAATCCAAGGATCCTGGGTGCCTGGCCCCAAGACTTCTACGGTTATCTGCTTATAATGAGGACAATCATCCAAAGAAGACAACAATCATCCTCTGCAGAGAAGCAGAGCGTTTTCAAGCAGCTGAGCATACCATTCCTGAGAGAGCTAGCAGGTCTAATTTAGCAGGTCTTAGCACTCTGGGGGAAAAAAGTCTTCATCAACAGGTATCAGGGGACAGGACTATGGAATTTTCAGTAAAACCACAAGAGCAAAGAAGCCTGCTAAAAATATGGGGTATGAGTTGGACATATAGCTAATAAAGACTGCAAGACTCCTGGGGGCTTCCAACAGCACAGCACACCATGACTTTCCAGTGGGAATATAATTAGGTCTGATGATGGTCGCTTCACCAGTGTTGAGCCTGCGCTTAGACCCAGCGATGACCTTGGATGGGCAGAGAACCCTCGTCTATGACGGGGTGACACCAACAGCACCAGCCTCATCACAGAAGCGGCCCCACTCTAGCTTTCCAAAATTCCACCTAGGCAGAGACTCGTGAAGAGCCTTCTGAACAATATTTGGCGTGGGTAAAAGTGTATCAGTTAGGATTCGATGGGTATCTGAAAGCCAAACTAAGAGTGCCGCTGTGCAGCTCCTGCTAGGTATGGGTTTGGAGGAAGGTCGTCCTACCCAGTGTGGAGACTTTCCTCAGGGTCTAGAAGCTCAGCACGTTGCCCTTCCTGCTCCACTGTCCCCAGATTGTGGTCCCTGCAGTGCTGCTGCTCCGGCCTCACATTCTCAGGGGAGGCAGCAGATGGAAGAAAAGATGAAATAAGTTCAAAAGCTGCTTCCCACTGTCCTTTAAGGAACGCCCAGAGACAGCCATCTAATACTTCTGTTTATATTTTATGGGGCAGCCCACATATGCTGCTTTAGTTGTTACATAGGTCCTGGTATAGAGGGGAAAATATCTTCCCTCCATCTTATGAAAAGCTCTGAATGGATTATAAACCATGCCAAGAAGTATCTGTGGGAAGAGTGGTTACTATTCTTAATATCAAAATTTGGGACATATCCTGGTATCCTGAAATTTTCTTTAACATCATAATTTGCAACCTAACTCAAGAGATACAACTTGTCGAACATCTAAAACCAATCTTACGATTTGTGTTTTTGAGTTCTCAGATGACTGGTTGATAAATTTTACTCGTTGCTATTTAAGAGGCTGATTTAGTATAAAAGGAGACAAGGGAACAAGCTCTAAAATTAGGAGAGGGAGGGACAGAATGTTCTGAAATATTTTGGTAGTTTATGTGCTTGTAGGAGAAACAGAAGCTATAAATTGAAAAAGACCCTTAGAGGATCTCTATTTTCACATTTCATATTCTAAAAATTTATTTTTATAATGTAAAACAAGGTATATGGTAAATTTCACAGTATTTATATTTTATCACAATAATAATTTTCTTAAAAAGGGGAAAAGAAAGGTATGGTCCAGGGAATAAAAACATAGCAATAGTTTTAGAGCTGACATGTCTTAAATTACACTTGGTCTCTTCTCTAATCCCTATTACTTGAAGGAACAGTGCCAAATAGGGAGTCAAAGTTTTGTGCAACGGTTTGCTTTTGAAACAGGTATATCTTTTTTATTGGAGCATAATTACTATACAATGTTATATTAGTTTCAGATGTATGACACTGTGATTTAACAATTGTATACATTACTCAGTGCTCACTGTAAGTGTAGTCACCTTCTGTCACTATTATTGACTATAGTCATGATCATATTCATATACTTTTCATCTCTGTGACTTATTTCTTTAATAATAGGAAATTTATACCTCTGAACCCCCTTACCTATTTTGCCCATTGCCCCCCACCTCCCTTTAAGCAACCACCAGTTTGCTCTCTGATAGGTGTACTTTTTTATACCCCTGAATGACTGGTAAACAAGAGGTAGGGTCCTACATTTCTAGCTCTGGATGTTTTAGAAAATTTAAAAATATTTATTTTATAGTAAGTACTTGGATTATTCCAGAGGGCTATACACATTGGACTCTCCACAAACACTGCTTATGGATAACATTCTTTTAGAATTATGTCAGTAAGGAAGGTGTGCGGTCATCCTCAAACAAGAGCTGAATCATACAGAAGTCCATCTGGATCATAAACAAAGGTCTGCAGAATTTGACACATAGGCCCAGATGTTAAAGAGTGTGTGGGATATGGGAGTCCTCCAGGAAAATATTTAAAAACCAAGTTCCTGCCCTCAAAGAAGGCTTTTCAAGGTACATGGGATTTGTTCCTATTTCTATGAAGCAGTTATTTCATCTTCTCTTGGGAAACTAATTACGTATCTATTCAGTGGACTCTATTTCTTTTTTTGTTTTAGAAGGTGGGGTGGAAGGAGGGAGAGAGAGAGAGAGAGAGAGATCTCCATATAGGGCCATCTCAGAAGCACTTATAAATGACGTTCCTTTCATTCAATACCTAGAATTAACTGTTCCTTCCTCTGCTTTCCTACAGCAGCCAACAATTATTTCACCATGATATGTATGTGTGTGTACATACACACACACACACACATTTTTTTTTAAGGAACTGGTGCAAACAATTAAAAGAAACTTTTTTAAAAAAGATTTTATTTATTTGAGAGAGAGATAGAGATGGCTTGAGTGGGGGGGCGGGGCAGGGCAGAGGGAGAAGCAGGTTCCCTGCTGAGCAGAGAGCCTGACTCCAGCTGGATCCCAGGACTCCAACTAAGATCATGACCTGGGCTGAAGGCAGACACTCAACTGACTGAGGCACACAGGCACCCCTAAAATAAACTTTCTTAAGCCAGGAACAAACTCACAGTGAACTTTTGGCACAGAGAAGATTCAAATATGTTCTGTCCAGGGTTCCATGAACACCAAATACCAATATCATCTTTTTTCTGCTGACCCAGGTTGAACATGAGTTGTGTTTGGGGAGGGGGAGGGACACGTGGTCCACCTAGAGCTAACTCATTTTTTACCATTTGTTTTGAAGTAACAGCCAGAGCAATGGTTTTTAAACTTTAATTTTTGGCTGCAGAAACTTGCTTTGTTTTGCAGATTCTTACTCATCATTCCTGTGATTGAGACTAAACCTTGTGAAAGTTCAGCTGCCCAAGTCTTAATCAGCAGGAGCCTGAGCCCCTCCACTGAGTCCTCTCTCTCCCCAGAAGACCTTTGATTCTGTCAGCTGAACTCAGTGGAACAGTTTGAAGACCACTGACAGCCTGACTCGGCCTGGTGAAAATCCATGGAAAATGTGCTTGTGAAGCAAAATGGATCCAGGAAAACCCCGCTTGGGCTCCTCAAGGTCTGTGGCTGTTTATTTTCTGCTGCCCCCCACCCCATCCCCCACCCCTGGGGGAAAGGGGAACTTTGCTGCACTAAGGATTGCACCACTGGGGACTTGGCCTTTCCCCTTTCACTTCTCCACTGGGGGCCCTTCAGCACAATATCTGCTTCATCCACCTCTGCAAGTACAAAGACATTTCACTGGTTGGGGGAGGTCTCTTGTAATTAAGAATTTGGGCTCTAGAGTCTGACTACCAGGGTTCAAAGCCAGGCTCCAGGACCTGCTAGGTGCAAGAGCCTAGAAAGTCACTTACTCTCGTTTTGTCCCAAATTTCCTCACTGGTGATTTAGAGACAGTAATAGCACCTGCCTCACAGGGGTGCTGTAAGGATTAAACAAGATACTGACTCTAAGTCCCTTAGAACCATGACAGATACAGTAAATGTTTGGTAAATACAAGATGTCATTAAGAACACAGTCTGTTTGCTTTCCTGATGAAGAACAGCTAACTCAAATAGCTTTCTCCTTTTGCTCTTAATTTTCTAGGTCACCTGAATTTTCCTTGCTGACTCCAAACATCTGTCCTCTGCAATCACACGTATGCATATGTAAGTTTAAGAAGTACCACGTCACGTCCAGTTGCCACTGCTTTCCTTCTGTTCTTTGTCCAGCAAAACCATAATGACTACTCCCAGAAGTTTCTAGAATCTCCAACTTTGTTGGTTTTAGTTTTCCCAAAGACACTTTTTTCTTCAACTCTATACTTTTTTTTTTTGCATTTTTATGTTTTTTTTTATTTTTTGTTGTTATTTTTGAAAGTCAGTGGTAGGTTACTTTAATTTTCTTTTGTTTATTAGGTGACATTGGATTTTTTTTGTTTCTTAAGATTTTTTATTTTTCTTTTAATTTTATTTTTTCAGTGTTCTAAGATTCATTGTTTATGCCACACCCAGTGCTCCACACAATACGTGCCCTCCTTAATACCCACTATCAGGGTCACCCATCCCCCCACCTCCAACCCTTCCAAAACTCTCAGTTTGTTTCTCAGAGGGCATGGTCTCTCATGCTTCATCTCCTCATTTGATTTCCCCCAATTCACTTTTCCTTTCCTTCTCCCAATGTCCTCCATGTTATTCCTAATGCTCCACAAGTAAGTGAAACCATATGATAATTGACTTTCTCTTCTTGACGCATTTTACTCAGCATAATCTCTTCCAGACCCATCCATGTTGATATAAAAGTTGGATATTCATCCTTTCTGATGGAGGCATAATATTCCATTGTATATTTGGACCATATCTTCTTTATCCATTCTTCTGTTTAAGGGCAACTTGGCTCTTTCCACAGTTTGGCGATTATGGCCATTGCTGCTATGAACTTTGGGGTACATATGGCCCTTCTTTTCACTGCATCTGTATCTTTGAGGTAAATACCCAGTAGTGCAGCTCCTATAGTTCTTTTAGTTTGATTTCTCCTTCTTGTATCTTGAAAATCTATATTGCAAGTAATTTTAAATTAGTACAAACAGGACTGGCTACATAATTTTCAGGACCCATTGCAAAATGAAAATGTAGGTGCCTTGTTCGCAATTATTAAGAATTTCAAGACAGTGACAGCAAAGAATTAAAACAAGTGCAGAGTCATGAAACTGGCCCCGAGCACAAACATTTTTAAAGCCTTTGCTTTATTTATATCACAATCAGGATGGGATATTCAATTTATAAAATGAGATATTTGTCACCTGCTAGACTCCAAGACCTAACTTTTATGTCTACCTGCTTGTACTCACTAACCTTTGTCTTAAATTTTTCCTTAAGCTCTTCTTCCTGGCTTACCTCTTAACTCAGGCAAATGAAACCTGAAACTACCCCTCAGGGGATGGCAACTGCCCAGACAAGACCACCCAGACCTTTGCGCTAACCCCCAACCTCCTCTCAAAGGCCTGCACAGATGGACTGTGGAGTGACCCCACCCCCATGACTGACAATTGCCTTTACCTCATTATAATACTAAAATTTCCACCCAAGAAGGAGTCTCAACCTCCTACATGACATACAATGTATATATAGGAATGTTTCCTAATGGCGCATGATCAATCTTATGTCTGCCTCTACATGGCATGACAAGATTTCCCTATCTAAAATATTCATCCTATAGATTTTGGATACCAGCCCTTTATTTGTTATGTCATTTGCTAATATCTTCTCGCATTCCATTGGTTGCCTTCTACTTTTGTTGACTGTTTCCTTTGCTGTGCAGAAGCTTTTTATCTTGATAAAGTCTTAATAGTTCACTTTTTTTTTTTTTTT
>CM053604.1:51798743-51828895 GCA_028646535.1 Procyon lotor
GGTAGGGATAGGGTGGCTGGGTTATGGACGTTGGGGAGGGTATGTGCTATGGTAAGTGCTGTGGAATGTGTAAGCCTGACAATTCACAGACATGTACCCTGGGGCAAATAATACATTATATGTTAATAAAAATATAAAAAAAAGAAAAGAAAAAGAAATACTTTCATGCTGTGAAAAAAAAATCTCTTGTGTTTCATGCCCAGATTCTGGCTCTTTTTCTCTTTAGTACTTCTATGAATTTTTAGGAGACTCATCTACATTCCTTTAGCAAAGGTGATATCTCCTTATGGTCTCTCACAACATATCTCAGGCTCTGACTTCTGGTGGTCTCTGAAGGTCTGACCTTCTCACTCTTCCTAACAGACCCATATGGCAGAAATCCTTGAAGACAACTCAAAAACAGATATCCATAACTCAATAATAAAAAGACAAAATATCCAATTTTTAAAATTGAAAAAAGGAGGGGTGCCTGGGTGGCTCAGTGGGTTAAAGCCCCTGCCTTTGGCTCAGGTCACGATCTCAGGGTCCTGGGATTGAGCCCCGCATTGAGCTCTCTGCTCAGCAGTGAGCCTACTCCCCCCACCCCCCGCTTGCCTTTCTGCTTACTTGTGATCTCTCTCTGTCAAATAAGTACATAAAATCTTTAAAAAATAAAATTTAAATTTAAAAAAATTGACAAAAGGATTTAAATACATTTCTTCAAAGAAAATATACAAATGGCAATAAACACATGCAAAGATGTTCAACATCAGTATCATTAGTGTAATGAAAATCAAAACTACAATCAGATACCACTTAATACCTACTAAGTTGGCTATAGTTTTTAAAAAAAAGATAGACAATAAGAAGTGTTGGCAAAGATGTGGAGAAATCTGAATTCTCATACATTCCATTCTCAGTGTTGGTTGAACTGTAAAATGCTATAGCAGTTTTGCAAACAGTCTGGAAATTCCTCAAAAGGATGAACATAAAGTTACATCTAACTCAGCAATTCTACTCTCAAATGTATACTTGAGAGAAGTGAAAACAGACATTCAAACAAAAACTTGAAACACAAATATTCATAATAACATTATTTGTAATATCAAAAACAAATATCCCTTAACTGATAAACAAATATGGTATACCCACACAAAGGAGTATTACTCAGCCATAAAAAGTAATGGAGCACTGATTCATGCGATAACATAGATAAACCTTAAAAACATTATGCTAAGTGAAAGAAAGTAGACCCCAAAAGGGGGGAGGCAATATTTTGTATAATTCCATTTACATGAACTGTCTCAAGTGGGCAAATCTATAGATATGGAAAGTTGATTAGGGATTAACTACAGCAGATGGGTGGTAAGATTGGAATGAGGAATGACTGCTAGTGGATATGGGTTTCTTTTTGGGAGATAAAAATATTCCACATTTAGATAATGGTGATAGTTGCACAACTCTGTGACCAATCTAAATCCACTGAATTGTGTATTTTAAGATGATAAATTTGATGATAAAATAAAGCAGGGGAAGAGGAGAATGAGACCAGTCACTATATCAGTTCCATACATATCACTGCCACTGTGGTCCTTTCCCCTTGCTCTAACAAGCCACCCTCCAATTAGGCTTTCCCTATGAGACACTTTTTCAGGAACTAATTTCTGTGTCAGCCAACTTTTGGGAAGCATATGAAGCTCTCAAAAGTGATTCTGAAAAATCAGTGTTACAGACAAAAAGAAATGAATGAGCATGGCTGTGTTCCAATAAAACTTTAACTGCAAAAATGTGTGGTGGCCAGAATGGTCCATGGGCCTTAGTAGGCTTATGCTGTTCTAGAGTCAAGTGTAGGAATTTAAACAGAGAAGAAGGATATTTGACACTTGTTCAGCAGGAAGAGCCCTTTTTAACATCCTATTATAGTATCACATACTGAAAGCCCTCTTTCTAACCCTACTATCCTGTCTGAACACTGAGCCAACACTTAGCCCTCATTACCCCTCCTGTCCCTTCACACCTCCTTGTTTACCTGATTGCCTCATTTCATTTCAGTCATTTCCTTACATCCTGGTCCACAATCTCAATTTTGCTATACCTTTATCCTACACTTACTTACCCCTCTGATCTCATACCACAAGTTCCTTGAGAATTCCCAAGTCTCAGGAAATCCAAGCTTGTGGGGTTTTTCCCAATCCTGAACTGCCCAGTGGTGCCAGGGCAATCTCACAACCATAGTGGTAAGTTGTTCTACCACACAGTTAAACCTCTAGCTGCATCAGAGCCTTGCCACACACCAGCAGGCTTTTCTCTAACTCTCAACAAGGACTCTTACCTTCTGTCTTGCAGAGATGGTAGGGACCATCTTTATGATGGTAAGGACCATCTTTATGAACTCTCATTATCCAACTTAAAAGTGCTTTGTATCTCAATAAATACCTAAAATTGTCCAGTATGGTGGCCACTAGCTACATGTTGCTATTGAGTACTTGAAAAATGTGTAGCATAACTTGGGACGCCTGATGACTCAGTTGGTTCAGCATCTACCTTTGGCTCAGGTCATGACCCCAGAGTCCTGGAATCAAGTCCTACATCAGGCTCCTTGCTCAGCAGAGACCCTGCTTCTCCCTCTGCCTGCTGCTCCCCCTGCTTGTATGTGCTTTCTTGTTCTCTCTCTCTCTGGCAAATAAATAAATAAAATCTTTAAAAATATATTAAAAATGTATAGCATAATTGAGGAACTAAATTTTTAAATTTTATTAAAGCTTAATTCATTTAAATGTAAAAATTGAAAAAAAAAAAAAAAAAAAAAAAAAAAGGGCGCCTGGGTGGCTCAGGCGTTAAGCGTCTGCCTTCGGCCCAGGTCAGATCCCAGCGTTCTGGGATCGAGCCCCGCATCGGGCTCTCCGCTCCGCGGGAAGCCTGCTTCTCCCGCTACCATTCCCTCTCTCGCTGTGTTTCTCTCTGTCAAATAAATAAAATCTTTAAAAAAAAAAAAAAAAAAAAAAAAATAAATGTAAAAATTGAAGTAGTGTAAAATATTTTCTGCTAAACAAATAGTTTTGTGTTAGCTGGACCATTTCATTTTTTTCCACCAAATACTTTTATTTTTTCAGTGTTCCAAGATTCATTGTTCATGCACCACACCCAGTGCTCCATGCAATATGTGCCCTCCTCAATACCCACCATCAGGCTTGCCCAATCCCCCACACCCTCCCCTCCGAAACCCTCAGTTTGTTGCTCAGAGTCCACAGTCTCTCATGGTTCATCGACCCCTCCTATTTCCCCCATTCACTCTTCCTTTCCTTCTCACAATGCCCTCCATGTTTTTCCTTATGCTCCACATGTAAGTGAGAATATAAGATAATTGACTGTCTCCGTTGACTTATTTCAGTCCACATAATCTCTTCCAGTCCTGTCCATGTTGATACAAGAGTTGGGCATTCATTTAACCATTGGAAATATAGCATCTGAATAAAGGTGTGTCATAAGTATAAAATGCACACTGAATTTCAAAGACTTACTAAAAAAAACATGTGAAATATTTCATTGATAGTTTTATACTGATTATCTATTGAAATAATAATATTTGATACTATTTCTATTAGACAGTGTGATACTTTTCTCAGCTCTTCCTGTATCAGAAGAATTAGGAACATTTTTGTTTTGTTTTGTTTTGTTTTGTTTTGTTTTCCTTCAGGGCCATCTCCTTCAGAATTTACAAATTCTGAATGCATTTATCCTATATAATGCTACATGGTATTCCTTTTCTTAATTATTGTCAAATATATCCTCCTTACTAGCTCATGTTTTATCAACAAAATATCAGAAAATAAGGGAGGATGGCTAGTAGTCAGATCTACTGAGGCTTTCAGGAGGAATGAAGAAAGTGAGTCAGAGTCAGTTCAGATATCCAAAGCTAAGCACTGAAAGTCCAAAGGGAATTTCGTTCCTTACCCCGGTGATTAGAAGCCAGGAAGAGAAGAGGCCATAGCCCCGCAAATAGAAGAGACCCTCAGTAGATTTGCATTAGTGCTGTTGCTAGCTATGTCTACCTAAGTAATAAAGAACTTGATCCAGAATTTAATCCAGACAGGGTTTCTAGAAATAGACTGAGACAGTCCAGCAATTGGAATTTTGGAAATGTGGCTAATGAAAGGACTTATCTACCTTCATTTCAGTGAAGACCAACCAACTATTTGTGTTTGAGGCATTTTTGCTGCTATTTCTTGTTTTTAATACTATATTTTTTAATTTTGCATAATTGCTAACAGTAAAAACAAAAAGAAGGCATGATGAATGTGTGTCCTCCTTTGAGAAGGAAATTATGTTTCTCTCCCCTGAGACACACTGGGTACTGAACCCAGTTTCCACTCTGAGCAACAAATTGAGGGTTTTGGAGGGGTAGGGTGGGGCATTGTGTGAGCCTGGTGGTGGGTATTGAGGAGGGCACGTATTGCATGGAGCACTGGGAGTGGTGCATGAACAATTAATCCTGTAACACTGAAAAATAAAATAAACATATTTGGGAGAAAAGATATTCTCTCTCTCCCTTTGCCCCTATCCCCAGCTTTCTCTCTCTAAAAAAAAAAAAAATCACAAATGAGGAATATTCTACAAAATACCTGATGAATATTCTTCAAAATTGTCAAAGTCCTCAAAACCAAGAAAAGTTGGAGAAACTATCACAGCCAAGAGGAGCTGAAGCAGATATGACAATTAAATGTAATGTGTTGGAGTGCCTGGGTGGCTCAGTCAGTTGAAGTGTTTGCCTTTGGCTCAGGTCATGATCCCACAGTCCTGGGATAGAGCCACCTGTGGGGCTCCCTGCTCAGCAGAGGATCCTGCTTCTCCTGCTCCCTCTGCTGATCCCCCTGCTTATATTCTCTCCCTCTCTCTCTCAAATAAATAAATAAATGTGATGTAATATCCTGAATCGGAAGCTGGAAAGAAAAAAGAACACTAGGTAATAAAAAAATCTGAATAAATTATGGATTTTAGCTAATAATATATCAATACTGGTTCATTAATTAGAGAAAATGTACCATACTAATGCAAGATGTTAACCATAGGGAAACTGGGTGCAGAGTGTATGGGAACTCTTTGCACCCATATTGTTCTAAAATAAAAGGTTTAGTAAACATAAAAAAGAGAAATGTTGCTTGTTTGTTCCAGTATAGGTCCCCAATAGATTATTAACGAAAATGAAAATAAATGACTTCTTATGGACCTTGCTGTAAAAACATCCATTCTGGAGTCCATGCCATATGATTAAAATAATTACCTTATAAATAAGATCATTGTAGAATAAACTTCTGTTCATACTATAGAACAATTGGGCATAACAGAACACTCCATCAAATGGGAGAATATGCATTCTTCTTAAGTACACATAGAACATTTTCTAAGATGGAGCACATGTTAAGTCACAAAACAAGTCTTAACAAATTTAAGAAGATTGAAATAATATTAAGTATCTTTTCCAGTTACAACAGAATAAAATTAGAGATCAATAGCAAGGGGCACCTGGGTGGCTCAGTCAGTTAGGCATCAAAGTGTTGGTTTCAGCTCAGGCCATGATCTCAGGGTTGTGAAATTGAGCCCTGAGTCAGGCTCCATGCTCAGTGAGGAGTTTACTTGAAATCTCTATCTTCCTCTGCCCCTCCTCCACATTTGTGCACACTCTCTCTTTCTCCCTCTCTATATCTCTCTCAAATAAATAAATCTTTAAAAAATTAATCATTAATAGAATGAGGGAAACAAAAAACAAAATCACCTCTTCTGATGGAGAAAAAAATATTTAACAAAATTCAATATGCTTTCATGATTTAAAAAACAATCAACAACATATTTTAATCATATGGCATGGACTCCAGAAAAAAAAAACAACTAAACATAGAAGGAAACCACCTCAACATAAAAGCTATCTGTGAAAAACCTACAGTAATCATCATACTCAATGGTGAAAGACTGAAAGCTTCTCCTCTAATGTCTGGAACAAGAGAAGGATGCATAGTCTCCCCATTCCTTTTCAACATGGTACTGGGAGTCCTATTCAGAGTAAACAGACAAGAAAAATGGCATGCAAATTGGAAAGGCAAAAGTAAAATAATCTCTATTTGCAGATGATATAATCTTATATGTAGAAAACCCTGAAGTCTCCACAAAAACACTGTTAGAGCTAATAAATGAGTTTGAGAACATTGAGGTATAGCAAATGAACACAAAATATCAATTGCATTTCTATAAACTAATAAAAAGTAATATGAAAAGAAAATTAAGCAAACAATATATAATAACATGAAAAATTAAAGTATTAAGGAATTAAATTAACTAAGGAAATTAAAGATGTGTATAATGAACTACAAAATATTGTTGAAAGTACTCCACTTTTATTCAACATATTATTGGAAGTCCTAGCTGCAACAATGATATAAGAAAAATAAATAAAAGCCACCCAAATTGGTAAAGAAGAAGTAAAACTATCACCATTTGCAGATGACATGATACTTTACATAGATACAAAACCATAAAGGCTCCACCAAAAAAATTATCCTGATAAACAAATTCAGTAAAGTTGCAGGATACAAAATCCATATACAGAAGGTGTTGCATTTCTAAACACTAATAACAAAGTAGTAGAAAGAGAAATTAAGAAAACAATCTCACTTAAAATTGCACCAAAAATTATAAAATACTTAGGAATATAATTAAACAAGGTGAAAGACCTATACTCTGAAAACTGTAAGACACTGGTGAAAAAACCTGAAGACAACACAAACAAATAAAAAAACATACCATGCTCATGGATTGGAAGAATTAATATTGTTAAAATGCCCGTACTGGTTTCACTCACATGTGGAGCATAAGGAAAAACATAGAGGACATTGAGAGAAGAAAAGGGAAAAGGAAGTGTGAATTGGGGAAAATAGGAGAGGGAGATCAAACATGAGACACTGTGGAATCTGAAAAACAAACTGAGGGTTTTGGAGGGGAGGGGGGTGGGGATATGAGTAAGCCTGGTGGTGGGTATTTGTATGCAACCAAAAAAGACCCCAAATTCCTAAAGAAGTGTTGAAAATGAAAAACAAAGCTGGGGGCATCACCTTGCCCAATTTCAAGCTTTACTACAAAGCTATGATCACCAAGACAGCTTGGTACTGGCACAAAAACAGACACAAAGACCAGTGGAACAGCGTAGAGAGCCCAGATATGGACCCACAACTCCATGATCAAATAATCTTTGACAAAGTAGGAAAAAATATCCAGTGGAAAAAAGTCCCTTCAATAAATGGTGCTAGGAAAATTGGACAGCTCTACATAGAAGAATGAAACTTGACCATTCTCTCACACCATAGACAAAGATAAACTATAAATGGATAAAAGACCTCAGTGTGAGACAGGAATCTATCAAAATCCTAGAGGAGAACATAGGCAGTAACCTCTTTGACATTGGCCACAGCAACTTCTTTCAGGACATGTCTCCAAAGGCAAAGGAAACAAAAGTGAAAATGAACCTTTGGGACTTCATCAAGATAAAAATCTTCTGCACAGCGAAGGAAACAGTCAACAAAACAAACATGCAACTCAGAGAATGGGAGAAGACATTCACAAATGACACTACAGAAAAAGGGCTGATATCTAAGATGTATAAAGAACTCCTCAAACTCACAAAACCAATAATCACATCAAATATGGTCTCACGTGTGGAGCATAAAGAAAAACATGGAAGACATTGTGAGAAGGAAGGGAAAGGTGAATGGGGGGAAACCAGAGGGGGAGATGAACCATGAGAGACTGCAGACTCTGAGCAACAAACTGAGGGTTTAGGAGGGGTGGGGATGGGGGGCTGGGCGAGCCTGGTGGTGGGTATTGAGGAGGGCACATATTGCGTGGAGCACTGGGTGTGGTGCATGAACAATAAATCTTGTAACACTGAAAAAATAAAATAAACATTTTTGGGGAAAAAAAATGGGCAGAAGAAATGAACAGACACTTCTCCAAAGAAGATATATGAATGGCTAACACACACATGAAAAACTGTTCATCATCTTTAGCCATCAGGGAGATTCAAATCAAAACCACACTGAGATACAACCTTACACCAGTTAGAATGGCCAAAATCAACAAGACAGTCAACAACAAATGTTGGGAGGGTGTGGAGAAATGGGAACCTTCTTACACTGTTGATGGGAATGCAAGTTGGTACAGCTACTTTGCAAAACAGTGTGGAGATTCCTGAAGAAATTAAAAATAGAGCTACCCTATGACCCTGCCATCACACTACTGGGCACTTATCCCAAAGATGCAGCTGTAGTGCAAAGAAGGGCCACATGTACCCCAATGTTCATAGCAGCAATGGCCACAATTGCCAAACTGTGGAAAGAGCCAAGATGCCCTTCAACAGATGAATGGATAAAGAATGCATATATGTTCCATATATACAATGGAGTATTGTGCCTCTGCCAGAAAGGACGAATACCTAACTTTTGTATCAACATGGACGAGACTGGAAGAGATTATGCAGAGTGAAATAAGTCAAGTAGAGAGAGTCAGTTATCATATGGTTTCACTCACGTGTGGAGCATAAGGAAAAACATGGAGGACATTAGGAGAAGGAAAGGAAAAGTGAATTGGGGGAAACTGGAGGGGGAGATGAAACATGAGAGACTGTGGACTCTGAGAAACAAACTGAGGGTTTGGGAGGGGAGGGAGGTGGAGGGCTGGTGAGCCTAGTGGTGGGCATTAAGGAGGGCATGTATTGCAAAGAACACTGGGTGTGGTTCATAAACAATGAATCTTGAACACTGAAAAAATAAAATTAAATTACAAGAAAAAAAAAACCTCTCTCCCTCTGCTCCTCCCACCCTGTCTCTCTCTCCCTCTCTCTAAAATAAACAAATAAATCTTTAAAAATATATATATACATATAGGTCAATGAAACACAATAGACAGCTCAGAAATAAGCCCACTATTATGATCAGTTAATCTATGACAAAAGAGGCAAGAATATACAATTTAAAAAAGTCTCTTTTAACGAATGGTGCCAGAAAAGCTGAACAGTTACATGCAAAAAAAAAAAAAAAAAAAAGTGAAACTGGACCACTTTTTCACCCTACACACAAAAATAAACTCAAAATGGATTAGAAACCAAAATGTGAACATTGGGGTACAGATGGCCCTTCTTTTCACTGCATCTGTATCTTTGGGGTAAATAAATACTCAGTAGTGCAATGGCACAATCACCAAACAATGGAAGGAGCCAAGATGCTCTTCAACAGATGAATGAATAATGAAGATATGGTCTGTATATACAATGGAATATTATGCCTCCAACAGAAAGGATAAATACCCAACTTTTGTATCAACATGAATGGAACTGGAAGAGATTATGCAGAGTGAAATAAGTCAAGCAGAGAGTGTCAATTATCATACGGTTTCACTTACATGTGGAGCATAAGGAAAAACATCGAGGGCATTGGGAGAAGGAAAGGAAGCGTGAATTGGGGGAAATAGGAGGGGGAGACAAAATATGAGACTGTGGACTCTGAGAAACAAATTGAGGGTTTTGGAGGGGAGGGGGATGGGAGGATGGGTGAGTCTGGTGGTGGGTATTGAGAAGGCACGTATTGCATAGAGGACTGGGTGTGGTGCATGAACAGTGAATCTTGGAACACTGAAAAACTAAAATAAAATTTAAAAAAAAAACAAAACGTGAGACCTAAAACCATAAAATTCCTAAAAATAAACATGAAGTCATCTCTTGGACATAGGTCTTAGCAACATATTTATGGATTATCTTCTTATACAAGGGAAACAAAAGCAAACAAATTATTGTGACATCAAAATAAAAAGCTTTTTTTTTAAATTTTCATAGCAAAGGAAACCATTAAAACAAAAAGACAGCCAACTGGGGAGGGAGGAGCAAGAGGTACCTAATATGATTGGGTCCCAGGAGTTCAGCTAGATAGTTATCAAACCATTCTGAAACACCTACAAACTCAATAAAAGATCAAAGAGAAGAGCAGCAATTCTAGGAACAGAAAATCGACCACTTTCAGGAAGGTAGGACAGTAGGAGAAGTGAATCGAAGGCGATATATGGGAAGACAGACCGTGGGGGGAGGGGCCTGTTCCTGGCAAGTGAGAGAGCAGAGAAGCACAATATTGGAACATTTAGAAGTCTGTTCCACTGAGGGATGTTGCTCCAGAGGCTAAGCAGGGGGTGGAGCCCTTGTGGGGACAGTGTGGTCTCAGAACCCACTGGTCACAAAAAGAACAGTGGTGTCTGAGTGTGGCAGAGCTCCCAGGTATCAGAGCAGGGACACCAGCTGCACAAATGGAGCCAAGGAGTGGGATCTCAGTTCCAGATTACCTTAAGCCACGATCCGAGGCACAATCAGGCTACTGCTCATTGAGCAGGGACTCCACAAGCAGTAGATCCAGGGAGAACCCCTCCTTCCTCCTCTGAGAGGAGCGGCGTGGGAGCTCGCTGCAGGAATTGGCCAGGCTTAGAGATTCCAAATGGGGCCATGCGCCAGGGATAGAAACACTCTGTCACAGGCTGGGTGAGTTCTGAGTGCGGCTGGAGACCAGGGAGATGGAAAGGATTGACTGCTTTTCTCTGAGTGCACACTGAGGAGTGGGACTGTGAGCTCTCAGCTCCTACGGGGCTGGAGACTGGGAGGCCACCATCTTCATTCCCCGCCTCCAAAGCTGTACGGAAAGTGGTCAGGGAACAAAAGCTCCCAAGAACGAACCCAAACTGATTACATAGGCTGCCCCTGGCAAGGGCGGTGCGATTCTGCCTCAGGCAAAGACATTCGAGAATCACAGCAACAGGCCCCTCCCCTAGAAGATTAGCAAAAACATCCAGCCAAGACCAAGTCCACCCATCACTGAGAACTGCAGAACTCAGAGTTAGGGGAAAGTAACACAGAGTTCATGGCTTTTTTCCCATGATTCTTTAGTCTTTCAAAGTTAAATTTTTTTAAGCTTTTTTTTTTCTTATTCTATTTTTTAAAATTTTTCTTCTTATAACGTCTTTTAACTATTTTATCTTATCAATACCTCTTTACAAATCTTTTTTTAATTTTCATTGTTATAGTCATATTCTATCCCTTCATTGTATTTAACCTTTTTTTTTTTTTTAAGATTTTATTTATTTGACAGAGAGAAACACAGCGAGAGAGGGAACACAAGCAGAGGGAATGGTAGCAGGAGAAGCAGGTCCCCTGCCGAGCAGAGAGCCTGATGCGGGGCTCGATCCCAGGACCCCGGGATCATGACCTGGGCCAAAGGCAGATGCTTAACAACTGAGCCACCCAGGCACCCCATGTATTTAACCTTATTTTTTGTGTACATATAAGTTTTTCTTTCTTTAAAATTTTGGGATATAGTTTCTCCTGATAGATCAAAATATACCCTAAATCTAGTGCATAACTTTGTTCTAGTCTCCAGCCTAATCACATTCCTTCCTCTTTTTTTTCTTTTTTCAACCAATTTCTTATCAATTCCTTTTTTAGAATCTTTTTTAATTTTCATTTTTAGAGTCATATTGCATCCCTTCATCATGTTTACCCATGTGTGTGTGTGTGTGTGTGTGTGTGTGTGTGTGTGTGTGTGTGTGTGTGTATTTTATTTTCTTTCTTTAAAATTCTGGAAAAAATAAAATAAAATAAAATTTGGGGAGGTAGTTTCTTCTAATAGACTAAAATATATACAAAATCAAGTGTGTGGCTCTGTTCTATTCACCAGTCTAATTATATATATGTGTGTGTGTATATATATGTTGTCGTCTTCTTCTTCTTCTTCTTCTTCTTCTTCTTCTTCTTCTTCTTCTTCTTCTTCTTCTTTTTTTCCTCCTTTCTTCTCCTGCCAGTTTTGGGTCTCTTCTGATTTGATTAGTATACATTTTTCTGGGATTGTTGCTACCCTTTTAGTATTTTGTTCTGTCATTCATCTATTCTTATCAGGATAAAATGATAAGGCTGAAAAACTCACCTCAAAAAAAAGAACAAGAGGCAGTACCAACAGCTAGGGACCTAATCAATATGGACATTATTAATATGTCAGAACTAGAACTCAGAATGATGATTATCAAGGTGCTAGCTGGGCTCCAAAAATGCATGGAAGATACAAGAGAATCCCTTTCTGGAGAAATAAAATCCCTTTCTGGAGAAATAAAAAAACTAAAATCTAACCAAATAGATCTATTGCACAACAATATACATAGAGTTAATTAACACTATGATTAAGAAAGGAAATTTTATCATTTTTTTAAAAATGTCTTGCTTAAGTCATGTTATATGGTTTTCCTACCCATGACACATAGTGAACCATTCAACTGATCATTCCTTTTTGAAGCAATCCATTTCCAACACTCCTTTGCAACCTACTCCAGAGAATGAATTACTCAAAGCTGTGAGTTATGATAAATCTGCCTGAGGTGAGGGTGGTGTAGAGAACATTCAAACATGGCTTTGCTTATGCTCTTCCCAGTTTGAAAAGTACATGACTTATTTGGGGAACTAGTTCATTTGTTGTGGCACACAACACATTGACAATAATACAGTAATAGTAGGGGGCTTAAACACCCCAATCACTGCAATGGTCAGATCATCTAAGCAGAAGATCAAGGAAATAAGGGCTTTGAATGACACACTGGACAGATGGACTTCATAGATATATTCAGAGCATTCCATCCTAAAGCAACAAATACACATTCTTCTTGAGTGCACATGGAACTTTCTCCAGAATAGATCACATACTGGGTCAGAAATCAGATCTCAACTAGTACTAAAAGATTGGGATAATTCCTTGCATATTTTCAGACCACAATGCTTTGAAATGAACTCAATCACAAGAGGAAAGCTGGAAAGAACTTAAATACATGGAGGCTAAAGAGCATCCTACTAAAGAATGAGTGGGTCAACTAGGAAATCAAAAAAGAATTTAAATAATCATGGAAACAAATGAAAATGAAAATACAGCTCTTCAAAATCTTTGCGATGCAGCAAAGGCCATCCTAAGAGGGAATTATATAGCACTACAAGCCTTTTTCAAAAAATAAGAAAGGTCTCATATATACAAGCTAAACTTACATCTAAAGAAGGTGGAGAAAGAACAGCAAATAAAGCCTAAACCCAGCAGGAAAAGAGAGATAATAAAGATTAAAGCAGAAATCAATGATATAGAAACAGAAAGAATAGAACAAATCAACAAAACTAAGAGCTGGTTCTTATGAAAGAATTAATAAGGTTGATAAAACCCTACCCAGACTTATCAAAAAGAAAAGAGAAAGGACCCAAATTAATAAAATCATGAATGAAAGGAGAGATCACAACCAACACTGAATTATACAAACAATTATAAGAACACATCATGTGCAACTATATCCCAACAAATTAGGCAATCTGGAAGAAATGGATGCATTCCTAGAAGCTTATAAACTACCAAAACTGAAACAGGAAGAAAGAGAAAACCTTGAACAGACCCATAACCAGTAAGGAGTTTGAATAGTCATCAAAAATCTCCCAACACATAAGAGTTCAGGGCCAGAAGTCTCACCAGGGGAATTCTACCAAACACTTTAGAAAAATTAGCATGCAACTAATGAATCATTGAACACTACATTGAAAACTAGTGATGTACTACACAGTAGCTTACTGGACATAATAAAAAAATTTTTTAGGAAGAATTTATACCTGTTCTTCTGAAGCTATTTCAAAAATTAGAAAAGGAAGCAAACTCTTCCAAACACTTTCTATGAGGCCAGAATTACCTGACCCCAAAACAAAACAAAGACACCACCAAAAAGGAGAATTACAGACCAATATCCTTGATGAACATGGATGCCAGAATTTTCACCAAGATACTAGCCAATAGGATTGAACAGTGCATTAAAAGGATTATTCACCTTGATCAAGTGGGATTTATTCCTGGGGTGCAAGTTTGGTTCAACATTCACAAATCAATTAATGTGATACACTATATTAATAAAAAATAACAATATGATCCTCTCAACTGATGCAGACAAATCATTTGACAAAATACAGCATCCTTTCTTGATTAAAAGTCTTCACAGTGTAGGGGCAGAGGGAATATACCTCAATCTCATAAAAGCCATATATGAGAAGTCCACAGCAAATATCATTCTTGAAGGGGAAAAACTGAAAGCTTTTCCCCTAAGGTCAGGAACATGGCAGGGCTGTCCACTGTGACTTCTATTGTTCAACATAGTACTAGAAGTCCTAGCCTCACCAATCAGACAACAAAGACAAATAAAAGGCATGTGAATCAGCAAAGTCAAACTCTTACTCTTTGCAGATGACGTGATACTCTATGTGAAAAACCCAGACTCTACCCCAAAATTGCTAGAACTCATACAGGAATTCAGCAATGTGGCAGGATATAAAATCAATGCACAGAAATCCGTTGTATTTCCATATACTAACAATGAGACAAAAGAAAGAGAAATTAAGGATTTGATCCCATTTTCAATTATACCAAAATTATAAGATACCTAGGAATAAAGCTAACTGAAGAGGTAAAGGATTTGTATTCAGAAAACTACAGAACACTCATCAAAGAAATTGAGGAAGACACAAAGAAATGGAAAAAATTTCCATACTTTTAGATTGGAAGAACAAATACTGTTAAAATGTCTATATTATTTAGAGTAATCAATGCATTTAATGCAATCTCTATCAAAATACTATCAACTTTTTTCAAATAAATGGAACAAATAATCCTAAAATTTATGTGGAACCAGAAAAGACTCAGAATATCCAAAGGAATGTTGAAAAAGTAAAGCAAAGCTAGTGATATCATAATTCTGGACTTCAAGCTCTTCAAAGCTGTAATTATCAAGACAGTATGGTACTGGCACAAAAACAGACACATAGATCAATGGAATAGGATGGAGAACCCAGAAACAGACCCTCAACTCTTTGACAAAGCAGGAAAGAATATACAATGGAATAAAGACAATCTCTTCAACAAATGGTGTTGGGAAAATTGGACAGCCACATGCAGAAGAATGAAACTGACCACTTTCTTACACCACATACACAAATAGACTCAAAATGGATGAAATACCTCAATGTGAGACAAGAATTCATCAAAATCCTAGAGGAGAACACAAGCAGTAACCCTGTAACTTCAGTCACAGCAACTTCTTGTTAGACATCTCCAAAGGCAAGGGAAACAAAAGCAAAAATGAACTATCAAGATAAAAAGGGACTTCATCAAGATCAAAAGCTTTTGCACAGCAAAGGGAACAGTCGACAAAACCAAAAGACAACTGACAGAATGGGAGAAGATATTTGGAAATGTCTTATCAGAAAAAGGGCTATATCTAAAATCTATAAAGAACTTATCAAATTCAATATCTAAACAACAAATAATTCAATCAAGAAATGGGCAGAAGATATAACAGACACTTCTCCAAAGAAGACAGCCAAATGGCCAAAAGATGCATGAAACAATGTTCAACATCACTCATCATCAGGGAAATACAAATCAAAACCACAATGAGATACCACCTCACACAATTCAGAATGGCTAAAATTAACAAGTCAGGAAATTACAGGTGTTGGTGAGGTTGTGGAGAAAGGGGAACCCTCCTACACCGCTGGTGGGAATGCAAGCTGGTGCAGCCACTCTGGAAAACAGTATGGAGGTTCTTCAAAAAGTTAAAAATAGAATGACACTACAACCCAGGAATTGCACTTTTAGGTATTTACCCCAACAATACAAACATAGTGATCCAAAGGGACACCTGCACCCCAATGTTTATAGCAGCAATGTCCACAATAGCCAAACTATGGAAAGAGCTCAGATGTCCCTCAACAGATGAATACATAAAGATGTGGTATACATATACAATGGAATACTACTCAGCCATCAAAAAATGAAATCTTGCCATTTGCAACAACATGGATGGAACTAGAGGGTATCATGCTAAGTGAAATAAGTCAATCAGAGAATGAAAATTATCATATGATCTCACTCCTACGTGTAATTTAAGAAACAAAAGAGAGGGCCAAAAGGAAAGGGAGGGAAAAATAAAACAAGATGAAATCAAAGAGGGAGACATACTATAAGAGACTCTTTTTTTTCCCCAAATATGTTTATTTTATTTTTTCAGTGTTACAAGATTTATTGTTCATGCACCACATCCAGTGCTCCATGCAATACGTGCCCTCCTCAATACCCACCACCAGGTTCGGCCAACCCCCCACCCCCTCCCCTCCAAAACCCTCAGTTTGTTGCTCAGAGTCCACAGTCTCTCATGGTTCATCTCCCCCTCTGATTTCCCCCCCATTCCCCTTTCCCTTCCTTCTCACAATGCCCTCCATGTCTGTCTTTATTCTCAGCACGTAAGTGAGACCATAAGGTAATTGGATCTCTCTGCTTGACTTATTTCACTCCACATAATCACCATAAAAGACTCTTAATCATATGAGACAAACTGAGGGTTGCTGGAGGAGAGCGGGGTAGGAGATGGGATAACTGGGTGATAGACATTAAGGAGAGCATGTGATGTAATGAGCACTGGATATTAGACTGATGAGTCACTGTACTGTCTCTGAAACTAGTAATATGTTAATTAATTGAATTTAAATTAAAAAAAAATTTTAAGTAACTGTCTTATGACCTTGAGCAAGTCATTTCATTTTGATCCTCAATTTCTTCACCTGTTCTTCCACCAAAACAGTTAAGGAGATAATCTGAGTCTTACTGTGAATCTTAAAAATAACAAGGATAGCTACCGTGTATTGCTCCATGCCAGAGACGCTAGTAAGCATTTCAATTAGGATTAAACAGTACAATGCATTAATGCCTGTTATTATCTCTAATCTATCCATCAGGAAACTAACTTGCCAACAGACAAAGCAGGGATTTTAACTCTGTCACTTTCTGAGTCCAAAGTCTATGCATGGTCTTAACCTGACCCAAAGACTCTTACAAGGTCAGATTAATACTATTAGTGAGTATCTCTCCTAATATTCTGAGTAGGTTGGACACGTAACTTATTTTTCAAAGTGGGACACTTCAGGTGTAAAAGGGGCACTGTTAATAATTATGCCAGGCAAAAAACAGGACTGTACTAGCAAACCAGAATATGTGGTCACCATAGCTCTGACTCTAGCAAACAAATTCCAGCAGGCTTTTCAGAGATATCATATAAGCACAGTGGTTTTCTAGTAGTAATCAAACAGGTCATTTAGATGATCAATCTAAGGTTCTGTTGCTCTCAACACCAGAAGTTCTCCCAATACACATGGCAGAAATAGAGGGCTAGAATCTTGCCTTCAGATGGTAGCTTTATACACAGCTGTTGCCCACAGTGGGGCACAGCAACTGCTCCAAAGTCCTTCTGTGGTTTATCCCCTACTGCCCTATTCATGTTCTACCATTCAGTTTCTGCTTCCTCCTTTGCTGAGACACTTAGAAAAATCCTATCTGCAGAGAAGGCTCTTATTCCGAAAGCCTTTGATATAAGAATGGGAAGATGTCGCCCTCTGGTGTTACTAAGACAGCAGCGAGTGGCTATCCAGACTTGGTCAGGACGAGGGTGCCTAGCCTTTACCAGGCAAGTGTATTAACACATTTTCCTATTTCTTACAACTTTGAAGTTCATTCTTATAGTCTCCATTTTTACACATAAGAAAAAGTGCTCAAAGAGACTGAGCAATTTATTCAAGGTTATACAGCTAGGAAATAGATTGAAATTTGATCCCAAATCTGTCTAGCATTAAAGCCCATGGTCTTTCCCTGTATCATTCTGTAGGCCACATAAAATCTGAGTCTTTAAATATTCAAAATATTTTAACAGAACACTATTTTATAAAATAATATGAAGCCGAGGATAGGTTGACTTATTTCGTAAAGAGATCTCTGAGAACTTTAAGATGATGTATGTAATGGTGCATACTTAGGGGCTAGGAGAGGGTGGTCCCTTTTTGCTTTTGCTTATGTGATTTTTTTCACTTGAAATGCATTCCTACATCTTTGTTAACATTTTCCTAAATCTTTCAAAAAAATATCTTTTTTTTTTTTTTAAAAGATTTTATTTGTCAGAGAAAGAGAGAGCACAAGCAGGCAGAGTGGCAGGCAGAGGTAGAGGGAGAAGTAGGCTCCCTGCTGAGCAAGGAGCCCAATGTGGGACTTGGTCCCAGGACCTTGGGATCATGACCCGAGCCGAAGGCAGTCGCTTAACCAACTGAGCCACCCAGGCATCCCAAAAAATAATCTTTCTCATTGATCTTTGTTTCTCTTTTACTTCTGAACCTCCTACTACTTTTTCTGTACCCGATTTCTTATTCACCTTGTAGTATAGTCATTGAGGAATCTAATTCTGCCATCCACCATACTTGTATTACATAATAAACTACCTGAGAGCTGAGACCATGTCTTACTCTTTTTCACTTCAAACCCCTATAGGATCTATCACAGCACTCCACAAAGAATAAATTCTCAAGGCATCTGCAGAATTTGGACTACAATAGATGTCAGCCACTGTCCTCGATGAGATTTTAATTCCAAGACATTAATATCTTCTTCCTATTTGATAACATCCCACTGGGTCCTCTGACAGAGTGAACTGGCATATTAAATGTCGAATATTCTGACAAGATCAAAGCTCTCCTAACACACATCCACATGCTGCCAAAAACATAGTCGATGAATGTTGGGGTTGGCCTGGAGGTATGGTCTCTTCCCACATCTCAAGAGTGGAGGCCGTGGGGGCAGTGTTTTGCCACCCTTGATTCTGTTTTTGTTCCCCCATCCCCCCCTTCCATATTTAGTAGTTATTTTGTTCTACCCTAGCACCTTCTACCCTCTCATTCAATTGCTCCCTTAAATAGAACCTTTCTACTTTTTCCTTTCCCTAAATGGCTTTCACTGACTCTGGCTTTTGTGAGTCTTCTGCTTTCAGGGAAATGTGGCTAACATCCTGACCTCTAATTCTGCTACAGACCAGCTGTCTTCCCACAGGCCGTGTATTAACCCTGTTTAAGCAAGTCTTTAAATTCCTGGACTGCTCAGTCAGCACCATCATGAGCAGCAGCACCATATGCTAGGAGTTTAACCCCTGGCTCCCTGGGTCTTCACAGTGGAGGTGGATTAGAAACCCAAGCTTCCATATGTCACTGGGTATAAGCCACATAATATCTTAATGCCTCTCTGCAATTCTACTCAGGGTCAGCAAAGTAAGTTTTGGTACTGAAAAGCACTTTTATGTTAGTTTCAGTGATACGTAATAGCAAAATACTAGAAGTAACTTAAATACTCATTAAATACAAAATTCAGCCCTATGATAACACAACTAAAACGTCTTAAATGGCTTTAGAATATTCTGTGGTTTTGAAGTATATTTGTTAACCTGGAGAAGTGCTTAAGTCATAATGTTAAGGTGGAAAAAAGTAGAATATAAAAATGAATAGTAACCATTTTGAGGTATCTTTATCCAATTATTTTTTCCTGCACATACATTCTGAAAAACATTTAAAGAGATTTTCTATTGATTTAAAAACTAATTTTGCATATTCATAGTAATAACCTATCAGTGCAAATACAATTGCTCTGCTGTAGGTACAGCATGTTAAGGAGCATAAACCCACAGCTGAAAGGTGGGATAAACCATTTTTATTGCTTCCACCAGGTCCTGGAATGTACTTCTATTACCAGTTCTTCAACAATACCACCATTTTTTTTTTAAATTACTTTATTTCTCTTCTTTCTTCTCTCTTTCTTCTCAAAGTCATCCCAGGCCCTCTTCTTAGCTCCTCTCTGAATAGTCACAGATGAGGGGAGTAGAAAAGCAGAACACAACAAGTGCTTCTCCTATTCCAACTTTCTACCAAGAATCTCCTCCTTGAATCCCTGAGAAGACACAGGGCACTGTCACTAGAGAAAAACTGGTTGCCATGAGTACACAATTCTATTAAAAGATGACAGTCTCCCCACCTGCAGTTTCAGACAGGCAAGATTTGGATTTTGTATAGTAATTGTCTAATTCTGGCAAATAGGCAAGTAAATACAATCCTTGCTTTTAAAAACTGTAATATAAGGCATTCTCGGGCCTTTGGCACAAATGCTGAAAGGATTTTATTTCTCCCCCTTGCATTTGTTCACAGGATAGGGAAAGAAACACTGAGAGAACACATGACATAACACTTGTCCCTCCAAACAGCTGAGTATTCCATGGATAGACTCGGAGGCATCTACTTGGAGGAGTTCTTTAATATGTATTTAGAAAGCAGATGTTTAAAACACAGTTCAGCCCTGTCAGACAAAGAACCATTTCCAGTTATTCCATTTGTATCCAGAATGTAGTCATGTCAGAGGAATACTCATAGGTAACATTAGGGGGAAAAAAGGTCAGTATAAGTCAACAGCAAACTCCATTCATTGTAGCTTGAAATTTGAGGAAGAAGTACACAGAGGAGAGTTACAAGGAGTTATAGATTCAATTAATTCCTTGACAAGGTTTTCATTTTTACAAATGCCCACACTTGATAAAGTTTTCATTGTCCTTTATTAACTACAGCAAATACACACATACATCACCATCCAAACTGTGGAGATTAAGCTTCCAGATGTCCACAAAATGGAAGAAGTTGGATTTGAGACAATGAAGAGCCTAAATCATAATAAATAGAGTTGACAAATGGAATTTAGTATTGAACTTTTAGAAGTCCCTTATAAGTAAAACTCTAAGATAGCAAAGTAACTACTCTATTGAAGACATTCTGTACAACTTAAATTAGTAATAATGGATCTGTACTTAATAAAATGGATATTATTTGGAGAAAGATATTAGTCATCAAGTCCTACTGGTCATACATCTGTAATATATCTGACTAATGTATTTCTTTCTCCTCAAACCTTAGACTAACCTTGACTGGAATCTTTTATTCACCCTGCCCAAAAAACCTAGAGAAGGGGCAGAATTAATGATGGGAAGAATTATTAAATTTGGAACATAGTGAAATTAGATGTGCCCAAGAATTTCCAAATAAGCAGTGAGAAACAGGGGACTAAAAATAAAGAAAAAGAATAAGGGTGGAGGCAGACATTAGGGAGTCATCTAAGTGAAAATGATGGCTGGAATAATGAATAAAAAAAGGAAGCAAGTCGGGTTGATGCTTGGAGTAATTCAAGGGTAATAGAAAGAAAAGGAACAAGGTAGATGTGGAAGAAATTATTTTTCCTCAGTTTTTTTTTTTTTTTAAAGATTTTATTTATTTGACAGAGAGAAACACAGGGAGGGAACACAAATTTTATTTATTTGACAGAGAGAAACACAGAGAGGGAACACAAGCAGAGGGAATGGTAGCGGGAGAAGCAGGCTTCCTGCTGAGCAGGGAGCCCGATGCGGGGCTCGATCCCAGGACCCTGGGATCACGACCTGAGCTGAAGGCAGACGCTTAACGACTGAGCCACCCAGGCGCCCCTCAGTTTTTTTTTTTTTTTTAACTCTTCTGAAGGTTCACAAAGACCAAGAGAATGGAAAATTCTCAGAATTATCATGATTGAATGTGACAGAAAGGCATGAGAAAATGAGGACTGAGGTCATTGATTTGATGTTTAAGAGATGACAGAACTTTGGTTTCTGGGCTCACTACTCCACGAACATGCTTCTCTCCAGGTCCAGAGGGTTTAAAGGGTGAGTGAGCCATGAGGGAAACAAAGAACAAAAGTAGAATCTTCCCTTTCCTTCACTGTCAGATTTATTTCCCATCTTCTCTTTCAAGATGAAAGGGTAATGAAATCAAATGACCTTTCTGCAGAATGAAAGAGGTTTAATTATGACCAGTTAACAGTTGAACTATTTTTCAATATGCCAAATAAATAAATTGGCCATTACATTTCCTTCAGCTCCACTTATATTTTAATCTTTTGTATATTTTAAAGACACTTTTAATTAATGAATATGAACACAACTATCTGAACAATAATGAAAACTGAAAATCCTATGATTCTTAATGTCAGAGTTGGGAAGCCAGTTAGTGGTCATCTAGCCTGATCATCTACAGAAACCATATTTTCTCCTAGGGTGTTTCCAGAAGTAGCAGCAAGGAAGTCTCTACATAGTAAAATTTAAGTATTCCTAATCTCTCCAATTTATTGTTCTACTTGTCTTTAATGGAAGAAAATTAAAAACAAAGGGAGGGTATTAAAGAGGGTCTCAATAAATAATTCCTCTCCCATCTGATAATGGATTTTCAAATATTTGAAGGGTTGTCATATGTCTAAGTCTTCTTTAATGAATTCGCTTAATAAACATTTATTGAGTGCACTGTGCCAAGATGATAAAAACTGTTCCACACTCCGAAAATAGTTAAGTTGCAAAAAGAACCCAGTTTTGATATCCTCTCACCTCCTTAACTTACTCTATGCATCATTAATGGCTCTAGTCTTTTTTTTTCTCAAAAGTATGCCTATGTGTTGGCCTACATCAAGAGAGTATTAGAAACATTCATTTTTGCCTTCTTCATACTAAATTCTGTACTCAGTGTCACATGGTTTGTAAGAGGTTTGTAAAGTCAGATGTTTATGGTGAATACCAAAAACATCCCCCTGGTTCTTTCAGAAGGCATTACCATGTCAAATGGAGAACCTGGTCATGTGGATAGTATCTACGACTCTTCAGAAACAACTGCTTGACCAGTTGTCTTGAGAAGAAACCGAGTCTGGAGGGTTAAAAGAAGTGCTATACACAACTAATGAATCATTGAACACTACATCAAAAACTAATGATGTACTATATATTGGCTAATTGAATCTAAATTTAAAAAATGTTTTAAAAAGAAGATGTTGGTTGAAAAATAAATAAATAAAAGAAGTAGCACATTCTCATGCCGTCAGCCTTTCTAACAAACCTTTCCTCCTTTCACTAGGGAAGAAAAATGGAAGATGGTCCATGGATTATTAGGTCAATGCCTGAATCTAACTTCCTGATTGCAGGGTAAAGAATCGACATATTCAAAACATAAAGTCTTTTTTTTTTTTTTTGGAAGTCTGAAATAGAATGTAAACTTTCTAAGCTTTCCAAATTTATCTGATTTTTGTTCGGTACAGTTCACAAACTGCTAAAGGCATAAGCAAAATTTTGCAAGAGTATTGTTGGCTTAGAATAAGACTCTTAAAAGAAGGGAGTTCCTTTTCCCCCATAGAATATTTTTATAGTGTGGAAATAACTAAAAATATAGATTAAAGTTTCCAGAGAAATAAATATCTTTAAGCAGGATTCTCTGAACTGTTTTTTCTCTGTATGTTTAGTACCATATTTGTGGTTCTAATGAATTTAGATAGATCACCTCAGCTATGTAGTTACAAATTCCTAAAGAAAGCCAAGCTTGCAGGAGGGAAGGTATATGTTGTTCTTTTGGGTTTTCTTATTTTCTCAACAGGTAAAATTTTGTATACAGTAGTCAGAATACAGAGAAGTACTTGGGTAGAATTTCATTTAAAAGCTTGCTATTTTAAGTAATTTCATGCTCCCATAAGATAATTTCTTCTATATATAAAAAAATATGTAGGTAGCCCTACCAGGAAATAATGCTACAAAATTCATCTAGTATTCATGCTGTTACAATTGACATAAATATAGCCTTATATTTGCAAGCTTTTCTGAAGCAAGATCTCTACTACCTCATCTTTATGAATCCACTCACAGCACCAAATGTGTGCATAATTAGAAGAAAAGGATATGACCAGATGCTGGTCATCTGCCTGTTTACTCTCAGATTTACTTCCAAGCTTCCCTAGTTCTACCTGTATCTCAGTGTCTACATTTTTCAGGCTCTCTTGACAAGCGACTTCTGAATAAGCTTGGCAAATGTGAAGCCTTGGTGGAATATGTGGGGGTGGGACAAGAGGCCAAGGTATTTTGCCCTCACTTCCTCGGACTTGGTGGCATCTCTGGCAGTAGCTGTTTCCTCCATAACACCAACTCCCATGGAATAATCATTCTTATGTATTTCAGATCTTGGAAGATTGCCACTTAGAGGTTGCAGCTCCTACTGGATAGCCTAGTTTCAGAGCTTTGGTAGCACTCTGTCCCCTCTACACTCCATCCACCAAAATGGTGGTAGCAGTTTTCTGCTTTTCCTAACTTCAGGATTGCCTCAGTATCTTATCTGGCTTCTCAGTTCTTTCATGATCTGTGTAACCAATCCCTTGCTCTAAATTTCTTCTGCTTGTGACACCCAAAGTGGTTTCTGCTTTTCTGAATGGCTCCTTACTGATACAGCTCTTGTTACCAGGAATGATCACAGGAAACTGATACTCGACATGAAACTGGGATTCAGTTCTCATCTATTTGACTAGAATGCAGTGAAGACCTCCTTACACTAGTAATTTGGCATGCAGTGGCATCATAATTACTTAAACTATAAGCTGTGGTTTCTTGAGACATAGTACAATACAGGGTAAAAATGAAGCTTTGTTCAAGTAATTGATGCACTTGACTATCTTAATAATTTTGATTAACAAGAACTGTGATTAACAAGGAAGAGTGTACACAAAAATAAGCCTAAGACCTTGAACTTTTAACACCAAATCTTAAGCTATGTAGCCACATTCCATAGCCCTATAACCACAAGAAGCAGCGCAAGTCTTAATATAACATATTATATTTTTATGGAAGGATCTAGCACTAGTACCATTCACATCCTTATGGAAGGATCCAGAAGACATATAATATAATATAATATAATAATAATATAATATAATAATAACACAGGCTGAGAAGCAAGCCCAAGTCTTAATAACACAGGCTGCAAAGTTGCGGCATTAGTTAAATTTCTTATTAAGTATTTTATGTTAAGTTAAGGGCCCTGGACGGAAAGGAGTGTTTCACTAAAACTTTGGATGGTGACATTTGAGCAGATAGAGTGGAGGCTGCGAACTCTAAACTGGACCTTCCTAGCCAGCAGAAGCAGTTGGTCAATTTTACACTCACCTGAGGCAACCAATCTTCACTTGCATAAATACATTTATATTATTTCATTTGTGGCAGTTGCCTGAGAAGAGAATACTGATTCTCTGCAGAAGCCATTCTAACCACCCATTGTTGTCTCTAGTCTCACAAGAGTTCTATCCCAACACAGCCCAGATGGAAAAGTGCAGGACCTGCTCCAATAAGAGAGACCAAACACACCAAAGGACTTGTAGAATTCAGTAAGTTTGTATTTAAAGCAATCTGGGAGGGGCGCCTGGGTGGCTCAGTGGGTTAAATAAATCTGGGAAACATGTGTGAGAATATGTCTTAGTCTATTTGGGCTGCTACAACAAAATACCACAGACTGGTAGCCTATAAACAACAGAAATTTATTTCTCACAGTTCTGAAGGCTGGAAGTCCAAGATCAAGGCATCAACATGGTCACTTCTAGTGAGGGTCCTCTTCATAATTTATAGCTGGCACCTTCTTACTGTGTCCCCACATTGAGGAAGGGGCATAGGATCTCCCTAGAGCCTCTTTTATAGGGCACTAGTACCACTCACAAGGAATCCACCCTGATGGCTAAGTACCTCCCAAAGGCATCATTTCCTAATACCAATATCTTTGAGGGTTAAAATTTAAACACAAATTTTGGAGTGACACAGTCATTCAGACCGTAGCAAAATATATTCTAAGAGTACTCAGAGGAATGAAATAAAGATTGGATCACACTGAATTATTGACAAAGCTATCCTTGCCTGGGATTCAGGATTCAACGTGTTGGCTCAAGCACTAGGGAGGTGACATTAACTACCATGCTAGTAAAATTAAGCAGAAAAGGTATAGAAATGGCAGAACTTGCTTGGCACACTGAAGAACAGTGCTATTAGACAGAAATATAATGTGAGCCACATACGTGCTTCCTAATTTTCTAGTACTCATGTTTTAATCAAATATATATATTTTAAATTATTATTTCAAGTGCTCAATAACCACATGAGGCTAGTGCCTACCATACTGGGTAGCACAGCATAGGCAAAGGAGTCTGGAGAATTCTAGAGATGGGAATTTGGAGTGGATTCTAATGTACAAACTGCTTAGCCACTTCCAACCATACCTTCACTGTGAAGGATCCAGAAGACATTTCTCTCAGCACAATACTAAGAAATTCATTGGTGAAAGCATATTCATATAAAGGATAGTTGCATCCTGATATATAGTAGCAACAGATTGTGGTTGTTCATGGATTGGAAAACAATGTTGTTAGGATATCCATACCCAAAGTGATCTACAGATTCAATGTAATCCTTATAAAAATCTCAATGATTTTCTTTAAAAAGTAGAAAAGCCCATGTTAAAATTCACACGGAATCTAAAGGGATCCTAAATAGCCAAAACAATCATAAAAAAAAAAAGAATGAAGCGGGAAGACTCATTCTTCCTGATATCATAACTTACTACAAAGCTGCAGTAATCGAAATACTGTGGTACTTGCATAAAGATAGACATATAGACCAATGGAACACAACAGAGAGACAGCCCAGAAATAAAATCTCATGTAAATAGTCAAATGATTCTGGCAAGGGTGCTGAGATCATTCAATGAGGAAGGATAGTCTTTTCAACAAATAGTGCTGGGAAAAATGAATATCCAATGCAGAAGAAAGAAGTTAGAGATTAAGTATCTTTACTTAATAACAGATACAAAAATTAACTCAAAATGGACCACAGGCCTATATATAAGACCAAAAACTATAAAACTTTTAAAAGAAAATACATTCTTTTAAAAGATTCAAGACACTGGATTTGACAATGATTTCTTAAATATGACACCAAAGGCAGAGGCAACAAAAATAGACAAATTGGACTTTATCAAAATGAAAAACTTTGGTGAATCAGAGAATACTTAACAGAATAAAAACACAGTCCCCAGAATGGGAGAAAAGTATTTGCAAATCATATATCTGATAAGGAATTCCTATAGAGAATATATAAAGAACTCCCAAAACTCAACAATTAAAAAAAAAAAAAGCAACTCAATCTAAAATCCACAAAAGACTCAAATAGATATTTCTGCAAAGAAGGTATATAAATGGACAACAAACTCATGAGAAGATGCTCAACATTGCTAATAACTAGTTAAACACAAATCAAAAATACAATGAGACATTGCCACCTCACACCCATTAGGATGACTATTGTCAAACAAAATGCAACAAAACAGAAATAACAAGTGTTGGTGAGGATGTGAAAATACTGGAACCCTTGTGCTAGCTGGCAAGAATGTAAAATGGTGCTACCACTATGGAAAATAGTATGGTGGGTCCTCAAAAAATAAAAACAGAATTATTATGTGATTCAGCAGTTCCACTCCTGGGTACAGACTCAAAATAATTGAAAGCGGGATCTCAGAAATATTTGTATATACATGTTCATAGCAGTATTCACAATAGCTAAAACAAAGGAGCAACTCATGTCCATCAACAGAAAAATGGATAAGCAAAATGTAGCATATATACAACGGAATATTATTTAGTCTTAAAAAGAAATTCCGACACATGCTACAACAAGGATGAATCTTGATGACATTATTCCACATGCAATAAAACCAGTCACAAAAAGACAAATACTGTATTCCACTCATATGAGGTATTTAAAGTAGTCAAAGAAATAGGAACAGAAAATAGAATGGAAGTGGCCAGAGGCTTGGGGAGGAGGTTGGGGGGAGAGGGGTGAATCATGAGTTGTTGTTCAATGGGTATTGAGTTTCAGTTTGCAAGATGAAAAAGTTCTAGAGATCTGCTACATAACACCGTGAATATATACAATACTACTGAACACTTAAAAATGGTTAAAACAGAAAATGTTATGTTTTTTACCACAAAAAAAAAAAAATGCAAATAAAGTGCAAGAAAAAAAAAAAGATTGGTTAAAGTTGGTTAAAGCATGAGAACATCTAGATCCTGCATGGTAAAAATAAAATTGTGTGCTAATGATTTGCTTGTTTCCAAACACATTTCTCAGTCTTTCCTCTATTTTGAATACACCAGGGGAATATTTTTCAGGCTTCTTTGCCAATCACTTCTGGTTAAGTTCATCCAATGAGAGACATAGTAGAAAACTGTAAGGAAGAAGAGAGAAAGCCAGCATCTTTCCCTTATTGCTACAGGTAGCATTTCCAGCAGGCTCTTTTGAGTCTTCCCTGTGATCCCAGCCCCTAAAAGATAGTTCCTCCCTTTGTGACACCACCTCCCACAGGTAATGGCTGCCATGGTTCTAGCTCCTGATAGGTAAACCCACTTTCTTTGAGCTGGTAACCCTATCTTCTCCTGATTTCTGGTGGCTTAAACACTATAGTGGCTATTGGATGTCGCTAATCTCTGGTTTGCCTTACAACCCACTATTTGACTTCATTTTTTCCTCGCCCATTTAACTCATGCCCTGTATTCTACTCATGTTGATTGAAATAGTGTATCTTTTTGTGTCTTCTTCAATTTCTTTCATGAGCGTTCTGTAGTTCCTCGAGTACATATCCTTTACCTCTTTGGTTAGGTTTATTCCCAGGTATCTCATGGTTCTTGGTGCTACAGTAAATGGAATTGATTCTCTAATTTCCCTTTCCATATTTTCATTGTTAGTGTATAGGAAAGCAACCGATTTCTGTATATTGATTTTGTATCATGAAAGCATTCCATGCTCATGGATCAGAAGAATAAACATTGTTAAAATGTCTACACTGCCCAGAGCAATCTATACTTTCAATGCCGTCCTGATCAAAATTCTACCAGTTTTCTTCAAAGGGCTAGTGGGAGGAGATTCCAAGGAGAGTGCAGGGGGAAATCTTGTCTGTTGATCAAACAGGGTGGGGGGGGCATCATTGCTGACTGAGCTGCTGATTCTTGTAAATCGCATTTAAAATTCTTATGTGTCGGGTTGGCACTGTGGGAGGCGGGTGTTGGGATCCAGCTCATTTTTTTTTTTTTCTTCCGAGTCCATCCTTAAGGCTGGTGAAGAGGTAGGAGAATTCCCCCTCCCCAAGCCTTTAGTGTGCCGAGATTTCTTTTTGATGCTGACAGGGGAGGGTGGGTACAGGGATGGTGAGTGAGTTCCCTATATCAAACCCTTCAGTGGGCACAAGATTGAGTGCTTGGCTTTAGGTTTTATTTTTTTATGAATGTCCAAATCTGTGTTTCCCCCTGCCTTCCCAGACTTGTGCAGCCAGTTGGAAATGTCTGGTTTGTGTTCATCTCTCCCTCATTTCTGGAGCAGGGGCTGAGACCCCACCACATCTCCTGTGCTCTGCATCCATGCCTTTTTTGGACATTAAAGGTTGATTGATGCATTTTTTTTTTTTACAGCAAAAATCATCTTTATTCACACCTGCCCCTGCCTCAGAGAGCTCTTTTCACTCCCCAACCCTGGGCCTGCTGGGAGGGCTACAAAGGGGCTGCCTCAGGCAGTGCCTAGAAGCCCACAGCCCAGCCCAGCAGAGTTGTGTCTTTATTGTCCCTCTGGTGGAGCCTGAGGCGCCCATTCCACTTTCTAAGGGGAGTGGCACTCTGGCCACTTAGTAAATGCCAGATAGACAAATGCCAGACAATTCAGGATTGCCAAACAATCCTAAAATTTGTATGGAACCAGAAAAGACCCCGAATTGCTAAGGAAATGTTGAAAAAGAAAAACAAAGCTGAGGGCATCACATTGCCTGATTTCAAGCTTTACTACAAAGCTGTGATCACCAAGACAGCATGGTGCTGGCACAAAAACAGACACATAGACCAGTGGAACAGAATAGAGAACCCAGATATGGACCCACAATTCTATGGTCAAATAAGCTTTGACAAAACAGGAAAAAATATCCAGCGGAAAAAAAAAAGTCTCTTCAATAAAAGAGTCTCTTCAATAAATAGTGCAGGGAAAATTGGACAGCTATATATAAAAGAATGAAAACTTGACCATTCTCTTACACCATACATGAAGGTAAGCTTGAAATGGATAAAAGATCTCAACGTGAGGCAGGACTCTATCAAAACCCTAGAGAAGAACATAGGCAGTAATCTCTTCGACAGCAGCCACTTCTTTCAGGACACGTCTCCAAAGGCAAAGGAAACAAAAGCAAAAATGAACTTTTGGGACTTCATCAAGATAAAAAGCTTCTGCACAGCAAAGGAAAGAGTCAACAAAACAAACACGCACACCACGGAATGGAAGAAGATATT
>CM053604.1:51828995-51931637 GCA_028646535.1 Procyon lotor
GATATGGAGAAAGGGAAACCCTCTTACACTGTTGGTGGGATTGCAAGCTGGTGCAGCCACTTTGGAAAACAGAGTGGAGATTCCTGAAGAAATTAAAAATAGAGCTACCCTATGATCCTGCAATTGCACTCCTGGGTACTTACCCCAAAGAAGCAGATGCATTACAATAAGGGCCACATGTACCCCAATGTTCATAGCAGCAATGGCCACAATCGCCAAACTGTGGAAAGAACCAAAATGCCCTTCAACAGATGAATGGGTAAAGAAGAAATGGTCCATATATACAATGGAATATTATGCCTCCATCAGAAAGGATGAATATCCAACTTTTTTATCAACATGGATGGGACTGGAAGAGATTATGCAGAGTGAAATAAGTCCAGTGGAGACAGTCAATTATCTTATGGTCTCAATTACATGTGAAGCATAAGGAAAAACATGGAGGACATTGGGAGAAGGAGGGAAGGAGGAATGGGGGGAAATTAGAGGGGGCAATGAACCATGACAGACCGTGGACTCTGAGAAACAAACTGAGGGTTTTGGAGAGGCGGGGGTGGGGGGTTGGGGGAGCCTGGTGGTGGGTATTGAGGAGGGCACGTATTGCATGGAGCACTGGGTGTGGTGCATGAACAATTAATCTTGTAACACTGAAAAAATAAACATATTTGGGGGAAAAAAAGAAATAGTGTATCTTCTGTTTTTTCAACTGAATCCTAACTAATGTAATCATTTATTATAGGTACTTCTGAACCAAACCCCTATGAAGAGACCATAAATCCCCATAAATTGTACCATTTGACCCTCACACCTTTTTTTTTCTTTAAGATTCCTTAAGAGAAAAAAAGAAAAGGTGCGCATGAGCTGGGGAGGAATAGAGAAAAAGAAACTTAAGTAGACTCCCGACTGAGCACAGAGCTGGAGCCCACATACAGGGCTCAATCCCATGACCCTGAGATCACGACCCAAGCAAAAACCAAGAGTTGAGCACTCAATGACTGAGCCACCCAGACACCCCAGATCTACAGACCTTTAAATAAGGTCTACATATTTGTTTCTATGTTTTGCGCGGCTTTAAGTGTTTGATATACATTTATGAAATATACACACACATACATACTAGGAACTTATCATATATGTCAAGTACTATAGTCTTCTTTAGCAAGACTCTTATAATCTAAGAGCACTAGTGTAATCACCCACCCTGTGGATATTCCAATAAAGAGATTGTGAGATGGAGACTGGCATTTAAAAAGTTTTTTGGAGAGGGCCAATTTCAAACCTGGGAAGTGAAGGAAGCAATGCAATTACAACAAAGACCTCGGCCATTGCCATGAGGGCTCTGGAGTTGGCCATGTCCATTCAGAATTGCCACAGGTCTATGTGAGGAGGCTAAATTCATTAACCCCACACTCACCAGCCATTGGCCATGGATAGGTATCCCTTCCCAGAAGGGGGCATGATGTCCAGCAAGGCAGCTGTCCTTCCTCAGTCTGGGGTACTGATCAGGAATATTCTCAGTGGATAGCCCACTCCGAGATGAAAGAATAAATTTTTCAGTCCTTAAGAGTTACTAGTAATCAGAGTAGTATACCACACCAGCACTTTGAGCCAGTCACTTGTTTTGTATATTTTGAAAGTGTCTCCAACCTCTGTCCCCCAAAATTACAAGGGAAAGATTAATAAGATGAACTAGTTTTGTGTTACAGCTGTTCTGGGGCTATAGTTTATACTCATCATCTCCCTCCTCCACTATCCACCAACCCTAAGCTTCCTGTCATTCTCAACTAGCATCTCTACTGCTCTTGGTGACTGACCTAGTGGGGTAACCTAGAATCTGGTTTCCATGTCTTTATGACTCTTGCACCTGTCAGTTACACAGCAAAATGGAGCAAGGAAATGCCTGGAGTCACTCAAGTATACCCCTGAGTGCCAAATATATCCCTCCCTGCTCCCAGTGTGTAGCAGCAGCTAGACTTCTGATGCCATTAGTCTGCATAGCCCAATAGGAAGGACCACTTGCACCCTAGCCTAGACTTGCTACAGAGGCCTTTCCGGTTTCCTACACCAACTCATAACCAAGAGCACACAGCTATTGAGTTACTAATTTCTCTGAGCCTCAGTTTCCTCACCTGAAAAAATTGAGAGAATTACAGTACACATTTTGAGTTGTGAAGATTAAATGATTTCATATATATAAAGCAAATAAATAGTGCCTGGTACAAAATAAATCCTGTAAGAGTAAATTCTAGTTTTTACATTAATTTACATATTTGCCATGATCTACAATAAAGGGATACAAGTACCTGTAACATGCTTAGAAAACACAGGATTATTATGTTTATTTTAATATTAACTTTATCATTTGCTATTCTAATTTTAAGTGCATTTCCTTGACTGGTTTTAACAGAAGTTCAAGATCCCCCACCACATCCTATTTGAGATAAAAGCTGAGTCTAAACAGATGAGAGTTAACATCCAGGTAAATGACCTCTGACCAAGAGGGTCTAGCAGCCATTGGATAAATCTTCACCTCTCCCACTCCTCAAGTGGACATTCACAGGTGCGTTTTACTTGGCTCCGTGGAGGGCTCCTGATAAGATCAAGCCTTAGTTGCTCACAGAAGTAATCAGCTCAAGAACATGCCATTGAATTGGCTTGTGTTATTTCACCATTTAATTCTTCCTAGTCCCCACTCTTGTTTTTTTTTTTTTTTTTTTTAAAGATTTTTATTTATTTGACAGAGAGAAACACAGCGAGAGAGGGAACACAAGCAGAGGGAGTGGTAGCAGGAGAAGCAGGCTTCCTGTCGAGCAGGAAGCCCGATGCGGGGCTTGATCCCAGGGCCCTGGGATCTGACCTGGGCCGAAGGCAGGCGCTTAACAACTGAGCCACCCAGGCGCCCCCCACTCTTGTTTCTTAAGATCACATTTCAACATCAACTACCTGCAAGGAAGATCTCCCAGATTCTGTCCTTTGGAGAAACTTAGGCCAAGACAGTCATTAACAGAAGTAGCCTAATAAAGCAAATGCTTCTGGATCTGGATCACTCTCATCACTCCATTGTTGGTTGATGACCCCAGTGTGCTTTCACTGGTGGTGGATTTGAAGTACAGGTGGAAGAGAAGCACTAGCTTACATGGGAAGCAATAGCACTTAAACAGTATGGTGTTAAGTGTACGGATTATGAGATTGTCGGGTTCTCAAAATTGATCTTGCACCTCTTGAAAAAAGAAAATGGCTGGCTCAGATTAGCCAACTGTAACTCAAGACATACTGTGAAAGTCAGATACACCCCAGGCAGTGCTTTAATGATTATTTCAGCAGCTATGGGGCAAACAGTACTAAAGATTAGACACGGGATTTGTATAACAGTAGCAGAGCCACAACAAAGATGAGCATAATCTTCAAGGTTGTGCAAAGTGAAACTTTAAATCCTGGGATGGGAACATTTGGTAGAAAAACCAGAGAAGGGGCACCTGGGTGACTCAGTCACTTAAGCTTCCGATTCTTGATTTTGGCCCAGGTCATGATCTCGGGGTCATGAGACTGAGCCCTGAACTGGGCTCTGCACTAAGTGGGGAGTCTGCTTGAGATTCTCTCCTCCCCTCCCTCTTCTCCACCCCTCATACTTTTTCTCTCTCTCAAATAATTAAAAAAAAAAAAAAAAAAAAGGAAAAGAAAAGCCAGAGAAGCTCAAATCCCCAGATGTCCTTGAACCCTTAGGGCCCTCTCCCTTCCTAGAAGAAAGAAACCTTTTGCCTGGATAACTTGCAAAGGTCTTACTTGCAGAAGATGCCTTAAAAGACTGTTTGTTCTCCTTAAGACCCACCCATGCCACCCTTCTTTTAACTTGAGATCAATAACTATGGTGACAACATAGTACCAACTGAACAGAGGTATATAGCACTTAAACCAAAAGGAAATAGCTTTCATACCCAAAGAATTCTAAAACCTGGACTAACATTATGTCCAGGACTGAAGAAACATATGGTAGTGGATCTTGAAAGTGTTGAATCTGAGATACCTGAGAGTGCATAATGTATTGACATGGTGGCATTCTATTGTGATTCAAGATTTTAGTTTTAGCAAAAAGTCACTCCTAATATGCTGCTGGCATGATTTCTCGAAATTTGGTGTGGCAGGTTGTGTTCCTTGGGAAACATATTCTGAAATAGAGATTAATGTGCAACTAGTGGGAAACTCTGAAGATGGGATGGTGTTTCAGAGGTGCTGAGGTGGACTTAAACTGAACCTTAATACCCACATACCTTCCGGGCATTGGATGCCCCCAGGAAGGGGTCATTTGGGGCTCACAATGCTAGTGTACAAAGATTCATCACATTGGCATGAGAAAGTAGGGTTGCTGCTACACAATGGGAGGCAAGAATAAGCCTATCCGGAACTCAAGTGATTCGCAGGGCACCTTTTGCTTCTTTCTTGTCCAGGGATGGCTGGGCAAACTCAAGCAACTATGCCCAACAAGCACAAAACATTTTGTTGGGATGAAGGTCTTGGTCGCCAAACCTTAGGAAAGCAATCTAGATCCACTGGTGTGCTGGTGCAAAGCTAAGTAAAATCTGGAATGCTGACAAAAGAGAGAAGGTGACAACTATTAATCATAGCCTCAAAATAAGCTGCAGCAATGGATGTACCTCATTCTCCTCCATATTTTGTTGAGATTACACTATGTCATTATGTCAGAGTCCTCAGATGCCTCACATCCTCTCAGCTCACTTCCTTACTGCCATCATAGCTTGGCAACCAATTGCACACAAGTGTAACTTAATAGCACTTTGCCTTTTGCTTTCTGTACCACCGCCCACTGCATTTCCCCACTATTATTATATGGGATTCCTGCAGGAACCTACTTAGTGAATTTAATAGATGTACAGATAGGAAAAAGAATTAACACCCTTTTCTCATGGGAACCAATAAATTCTCTCCTCTCCCAACCCTCATGAAGACAATTTTGAGTGCATTTCACTCAGCTCTTCAAAGGGCCAGTGATTATGTCCCAGGTGCCCAGAGAGGTGATTGGCTCAATATTGCACCCTTGACTTGGCTTTCTCTATTGTTATTCCTACACCCCTATTCTTTCTTGAGATCATTCCTCCAAATAAATTACCTGCAGGCAAGCTCATCTTGGTGCCTGCTTTTTCTATCATTTCATGATATTCAATTTCTTACATCCATTTTGCCATTAAGGTTACGTTTTTATCAAGGTCACATGATGGAATGCAAGGACACTTGGTTAGTGTCTTGACTCCTCTATTTTAGGAGTATCTTCTTAATAAGCCAGTTGTCCTAAAACCTGGTCTCTCTGAGATACACTTCAGGTGATTCTATTTTTGGAGTACTTCCTAAAGGCTGGCCAACTTCAAGATCTCTATAAAGAGAGGATTCTTGGGGTCAGTGATGGTTTATACTGGATCCTTGGTAAAAATGGCCAATCAGTAAGCACTGAGCTAGAGATTTGTTGATGCTCACAATCTGTTCCCACAAAAACTTCCATTACCTTCCCTACACACTTATTAAACCGGACAGCTGTTTGTTTTATGCTATCTGGTCTCAATCACACCGTATCTTAAAATCATTTTTCAACTGAATATCCCTAAACAGAGTTTCAAAATTGCTATTTGTGTGCCTTACCCTCCCCCCTTCCAAGGTTTTAAAAAATTTAAGATACCTTTACTATGGCTAAAACACTTCAATATTTTGTGTGTCATAAATAGAAAAATGTTTGGAAAGTGAGTTCTTGGGAGGATGTGGAACCTGTCCAACTTTATTTCGCCAAAGTACTTTGTTCATAGTAGATACTTGAAATGTTTATTGAATGAGTTTACTCTAGGTCTTGGGAGGTCCACTTATTAAGACAGGTTACTACTGGTAACTCAGCAGATCTGATGGTTGTATATTAGTCAGTATGGGCTAGATTATGCTGCAATAACAAAACTTTATAAAGACATTGAGATCTGGCTTTTGTTTCTCACTCAGACTTCATTTTCTGTGTAGGTCAGCAGGTGAGCTCTGTTCATCAAAGTCAAAGATCTAGGACGGAAAGCTAAATCTCAATACATGCTTCCATTATCACCAAGGCAAGAAAAGGGAATATGGCAAATTGCACACTAGGTTTTACAGCCTCATTTCTGAGTCCCTCTTCTCAGATTTCTTCAGCCAAACCAAGCCGTAACTATGGCTAACTTCCAAATCTATTCTAAACAAAGTAATTTGAGCAGTAATATAGCTTTCACCAGAAAAAAAAAAAAAAAAAAAAAAAAGTAGCATGAATTTGTAACTTTTTGCCTGAATTACCTTGGCTTCTTACTTCACTTTCCAGGGAGATGTACTGACCTAAAAGCAGACACATACTGCACAGATAGAGTAAAAAACCAAGACAAAGGTATGCAGTTGCAAAATGGCCATTTATTGCCTACAGGGGAAGGAAAGGGAGGGAGAGAAGAGGAAGTACACAGGTGCAAGGAAACAAGCATATATTTAGCCCTATACATCATGTGTGAGCAGTACCCAATCTCCAAAATGGAAAAAAGTATTTTGTCATCTGACATAGTAGTTAAGGTTCTTAAGCACCTCCCTTCTGAGCTGCCACAAGATTTAAAAGGCAGGACTGCTTTGTTTAGTCAATGTTCACATTAATGAAAAAATACTACCACCCAACTGTGTCCTTTTGCACGCACATTTTGTACAGTGTCTATTGTGAAAAACATCTCAGCTGAGCAGTTTGGTCAAGTTTCAGACCTCATCAACTGTTTAACTGTAATAAATAGAAAAATAAAGCAGCTGGTGATTTTGTCAGAGAGAATGTGTTCAATAAGAGCAGAACCACTTTCTCCAAGAATGATAGAGTGTTAAATGATTAGAATACCACAGAACCAGTCTATTAAACATTAAACACTAGTAAGCTACAATTACATGGCACTTAATTAAGTCTTCTAATTAAAAAGAAAATGAATGAAAGAAAGAAAGAAGAAAAAAGAAAAAGAAAATCTTGGATTTTAAACTGATCACTGGAACACAGTAACAAATTGATTTAGTGCTTGGCTTTTTCTTAGGACAAAAACAAAGTAAATATACAACCTACAACAGGAGAATTTGTTCTGGAATAGTATCAATAGAAACTCCCAAGTATTCAGGGGAAAAATTACCAAAATATCTTGCTCAGTTTTAAACTGAAGTGCTTTGCTTTCCAACCATTAAATTAGTTACAGAAATACTTTATAGGCCACAGAATGACTCAAATTTACGCAAAACAATGATTAACTTAATGCCAAATAATGAAAATAAATGAACCTTTCCCTATTCGAATGGTAAATTGAGTTGAAGAGTAGATAGTCTCATGGACATTTAGTTGGCACTTGTTTTATAGTTGAAAGAAATCACAATGGAAGATATAAATTAACCCATAGTGAATGTGACCAACACCCTGGCCTTTCCGAAAGAGAAGGTACAAACACACACTTTCTCTTAAAAAAACAAAGACAAAAAACAAAACTCCCTCCATACCACCCCATCCAGAGGTAAAAAAGCCAAAGTTTGAAATGCTCATCCTCAAAATATTCCAAGTACTCCAATGAACTCTATTCCTTAACTTCTCCTAGATGAAAGAAATGCTTGCATTTGGACAACTGTACGAATGCCCATAGTGCACTTCTCAGTGCTGCTGGTGTTTAAGAAATTTGCCACTCACAACACTGAACAATTCCAGATCCAGTGTGCAGTAATACAGCCATCCAAACTCCTCCCCCCACCCCCCCCCAAAAAAAGTTGGCAGAGCACCGCTCAGGAATTTCACAGGTAAGGGAATATATTTTTAGCAAGTTAAGCACAGAGAAAGAACAGTACAGCTTCTGAATACATACACACCCAGACTACTGCATCACTTACTGTATCAAGACTGAAACAAGTAGCAGGAAACTAAGCCTGTTAAGAAGCAAAGCCATTGTTTGACACATCAACGTTGAGCCAATTGTGTGAGTTAAGATAACTAATTAAACAAAGGTGGTACATATAACCATTGTTAGCTTCAAAGAAAATACAGTTATATGTCAAGTAACTAGAAATTAACACAAAACTAAAACGAGCAAGGATGGACCACTTCTGAGAGGGTTACCATGATTCTTATGCTTTTAGAGTTAAAAGTGACTGATACACAAATAGGAAAATTATCTAAATCTGGGGAGATTGTTGAAACAAAGAACTACTAATAGGTGCCAAACTATGCCTTCTCAAGGTTTCGGAAAGCTGCAATGTACCAAGCTACTACGCCAAAAGAGTCATATCACTTGGCATTTACATACCCTTTTCAAAATGTGATTATTTCTGATAATACAATTTCTAATTTTGGGACAATGCTACTGAGTTTATACTAAGTGCCATAAAAAATGAACATTTAATAGACAGAAATGTCCTTATTTCATATGCTTTGAAAGTAAAATTTTACTTAAAAACATTCTATTACTTCCATGTCATAATGTATGCTGAATAAAACCTCAACATGCTTGTTTTCCTTTGGTTCCAAGAATAACCCAAACAAACTTAGACCAAAAGGAATTACTAAGTAGGTTAACAAAGCTTGCTTTTCCTATTATCTCCCTACTTTTTGCTGTAGGACTTGAGTAATTCAACAGAAAAACTTACATAAAGAAGATATTTGGTTAAAATAAGAAAACATGCATGCTCTCCCTTACCACCTTCCTGAATTTTTTTTTTTTAATTTTCATGGATCTTATTCAGAACACCTAGCAGTATAGCTTTAAGAGCTTTCTTTTTTCTTCTTACCTTTAAGCTTTAAGATGATGCTTATACAACAGATTTCCAAATCATTCTGTAAAATGAAAGATGCTCTTGGCATCCTATTCTTAAAACAGATTTCAACTTTGGTAAATAAGCCAGGTTAAAGGTGTACTAATTTATTTAAGTCTCAATTTGAATTTGGTGATCATGATGCCATAAAAAAATTAAAATCACTCAAAGCAACCATAAGTATAAAAGTTCTCATCTGCCTACAAATTGAAAACTTTAGTTGAAGTTCCTGGCTTAGAAAAATATTCCACTTTTCCTAGTTAATTTGTCTACCTATAATTCTCAGAGTTCTATAAACATGATATAATTCAGAAGGAAAAGGTTAAACAAAAACCTACACCATAGAAAGTTGATTTTTTTTTTTTAAAGGGTAGGGCAGGTCAAAGAGAAAGTGAGTACCTTTTAAATGTGAGAATTCACATTTCTGTCAAAATATAGGTATATATGAGTGCTACTTTGAAAATGTGCCATAAAGTCATTGTTTGCTATATAACCATTATTGTATGGCCTGCCAAATGTATCAGAAACTGACTGTTTTCTGTAACCAAAGCTACTGCTCAGTCAGTACATTTTACAAAGCTATTAAAATCTCTCAGAATATAAGACTTAAAAACAAGTAAGTACTGTTAAGTACTGGGACACAGTCAATTTGCTAGAAAACCTAGCCCTGTATTAGGAATGAAAACCATATGCCTCTCGTTCCATCAAAGAACATATTTAATCTATTTTTGTCTTGTGCTTGCTCTACTTCTTGCTATTTGACTTGAATAGATAGTATTTGTAATTTTTAGAAACTCTTGGAAATACAAACTTAATTTTTCACCCACTTAATAAGATACTTAGGAGATACAATTTTAAAATGGAACACAGTTATGTTTGCCCATGTTCCAGTTTTAATGCGCCACATCCTCAATTCTAATACAATCCACCACAGAATCAAGTGATATGAGCCTTAGGTATCTTTCAACTTTCTCCCTTCTCTGTAATTCAATATATAACTGTAACACACCAAATAATAGGGACAAATAAGAAAAGAAGCTTTATATTTCTGCAAACTACAACACTAAAACACAGTGGCTTCTTTAATACATTCACACAGGATACTTATTAGTAAAATTAAATATCTGCCTATGAATATCAGAAAAGTAATTTGAAAAGAAAGAGCTTGGAACAAGGCAAATGGGGGGGGAGGGGAAGCTGGTCTCAGAACCCATTGTGCCATTACCTGACTTTAACATGTGATATTCAAACGAACGTTCACACGCCTTACATCAAAGAAATGAAACAAAAATATTCAGCTACGTTGTACAAAATTTTTTTTACATAAAACATCATAAATCTTGAACAGATTTACTATATCTGAATTCTAAAAAGTTGCCTATAGAATGGTGCTGGGATTCTGTTCTCTGCTTGCTTTTAGGCAGTGCTGTTGCTTAAAAGTTGACACCAGGCACAATATTTTAAAACAAAGTCAACAAGCAAGGAGCAGTACGTGGATTTGAGCCTTTCCCAGATGTCAGTCCTGAGGATGCTGCAATATTCCCCATCAAAATGTGTAAAGCTATGAGGCGGATACTGATGCCTGAGAGAGTGGGTGACTTGACATGCACTTGTAGGACTGTTGTAATAGCAAACAGTGCGGTTTTCCCTTCCTCAAACAACACTGTTTTAATAAATTTAAAGAACACTCCAGTTCTTAGACAAGTATCAGAAATCATATTTAACAGTTAAAAAAAAAAACACATTATCACAACCTAAAAATGCCCAAATTTTCTCTTAACTTCAGATAAAATATGCAGCAGCCCCAATGGCATAAAGCTTATTAAACTTATTCTGAGAACTAGAAAGTATATAAGCATAAATATTTACTTTCATTGAATATATACCATATGTCATTCACCTCTTCCTTTTGGCTTCTCACTGCCAAAGTTCCAAATGGCATGCATTTTAACAAGACAATACTGAGGAGAGCAGCATTTCTGATCATCTGAATTGGCAGCTCAAAACAGATACCACTCCTTTTACAAAGGGAACAAAGGGTGAAAGGTGTGTGAAATTTGGGCAGTGGGCTAAAGGGAAACCGTGCACATGAAATTTGGGTTACCATGCCCCAAGTGTGTGTGCCACCCAAAACATAACACAATTACCTACTTCAACAGAGCTACTACCAACATTTACCGAAACCACATTAAAAATACACAGGATAATGAATGGTTTGAAAGAGTGCATTTGGAAGCAGAGAGAACCCAATTACACACCTTCCTGCAACAGAGTGCCTCGATCATACACAAAATAAACTTAAGCTGTTTACAATGTTTCCCAATTTTTTTTATTTTTTCCCTCTACATTAACTATTAAAAAAGTTTTTTATTAATAAATGGGCTCCTCTGTGGTTCATATACAATCATAAGTGAACTTTAAATTCCATTTTATACAAACATCTCAAAAAATATTGGGAGTGAAGTATGGTAGGAAATATTGCTCACATTGCTAATTAACATGCGTATATGAAAGGAGGAAAATGTTTTGTTAGTGCATATACCTCCAGAGCAGAAAACCCACCCAAAACAAAAGATTTAAAAATAAAACATACAGTAGCTGATTACAAAAAAAGGTAATGTCCACAAAATTAAGTTTTTCATGCTATTCTACTTTCCAGTACTATGGTTCAGGTAATCAATAATTTGCATGGCTAGATGTTGAATGTTTGAGGTATATAAGAAGGGATACCTGCACTTGAGGAAAATCTGTCACCTTAAGGGTTGCTTCTTTGTTTATTTGTTTATTCTGGTACTTTACCATTTTTAAAAGAATATTTTATTTACATCAAACTTCACTCAACTACAATGACATTCCAATTATAATAGATGACAAACAACGCCTCTATCACTAGGCACTTTTAAAAGGGAGTTTAGGCTTTACAGAACCCTTCTGATGCAATCCCATATATGACATTACATCATCCCACCACCCTTGTCCCACTAAAATTATCCTTCTGGGGAAATATTATCTTATACAGCCTGATTAATTTACTATGGAAGAAATTAGTGTAAAATGACCAAAGGAAATGCATCATTTAAGACTAATAAAACAGCCTAAGATGTTAGGTTTGAAAGAGGAGGCAAATTGTATATATTTAAAACTAATTAAATAATTTAAATTTGACCTGTACTTTATATATTAGTGAGACACAAATATAGGCTATTTTCTTTTAAAATTTCATTCACATAATGGAAAATTTCTTGTTTATTAAAAATATCACATTTTGAGACTAGAAACAGTAAAGTGCATGAAAAGTTTAAAATATAAATTTCAGAAAACTCTTATAGCAGCAAAAAAGCAGAATAAAGAAAAACTTAAAAACACAGACACAACCTTTTCCTGTTAACTGTGCCATAATTAACATCAAGTAGCCAACCAATTTTTCCCCCCAAAAACGGTATTACGTTCACTGCCTCTTGAGTCACAGATTTTCAACTGGCCCCTCCTGGGCAAAAAAAGGATTCCAACGTTTCTAAAGAGTATCAACAGTTGGGAATAAACCAGTAGCTTCTTAATTCAACCCTGACAGACAACGGAAACAAAGATTAAAAGCATATAATGGCCATTTGGCAACTAGAGTCAGGAAAAATGATCCGAGGTTTTCAGCTACTCCCTGTTCTCTCTCTCTCCTCCCTGCAAATCCTTTCCACTGTTACCTCAAAAAGCCAAAACCGATAGCCATTTGTCCTACTTTGGGAAACACATGAGATATCGCTTTTCCCTTTTAAAACTTTGATCAGGGCCTTTTCATTCAGTAGTTGTTTTTTTTCCTTTTTTAAACATTTGACTATAACAGCAAAAATTATTATACAGATCATATAATATCTGTTTCTCTAGCACAACCAGACAGAAAAAGGTAGATGAGAATAATGAAAAATACTGGACACTAATTTTGTGGGCAACCTAATATATATAACATATTCTATTTTTAAGATGTGTGGCAGTAGAAATTACCCACCGTTTCCCAATAAATAAACTGGAGAGAAAGGCTTAAAATTAATACTTCTAATGAGGTTATAAGTAATAGAGGAACTAAATACAGAGTGATTCCTAAAAAAAAAAAATAACCAGCGCTTGCCCAACAAACTGTCATGTGCTGTTGAATGCTTGATTTGGAAAGCATATTGTGCAACCATCTTTAATTTCTCTATTTTTCATATTATGGTTAAAGGCTATATCATAGTTTATGTACAGATCTAGCAAATTTAAGTGCTTTGTTAATGTGCAAAAGACATGGGGAGCCAAAAGTCAGTTTGTTATAATGGAAAACAGAAATCCAAGAAATTTTTCCTGTAAGGCATGCCATCATTCAGTTTAAAATGTCGTATTTATAGTTTTTAAAAATTGCCTTTTACAAAAATGGTTGGCTCATTTGAAACCATTCAAAAGAAAGTATTTGTTTTGGAAAAACAAATACACTCTTGTTGGGCCATGAATTGGTGATTTATTAATTACAAATGTTGACTCATAATATAATATGAAGAAGGTCCAATTTAAAAATATGTTAAATTAAAAATTTGGAAAGAGTAATACTTTGGTTCCAGCCCTAGTGCCAAATGATACCAATATGCACAAAAATGTACAAAATCTTAGAGCAAACACATAATGAAAGGAACCTGAAGAAGCAGCTTAAGGATGGCCATACTTCACTCCTACATACTTTGATTTACAACTGTACAGGTCCATAGCAACAGATCCCCCCGTCTTTGCGGGGCAGTACTCCACTACCTCCGATTAGGCAAGTGAACACCATTGACAAGAGGCAGAAGTGGAGGGTGGAGTTCAAGTTGTGTTAACAGTGAGAAGTGGTCTGAAGGGATGTGAGGGTGTGGACACCCAGTGATGTTGTTCTCAACCAGCCATTGAGGATCTAAAGGCCCCAGGACACCAAGCACGTTCATATGAGTCTTGGAATAGAAAATGTAGTCAATCACGCCCTGGAAAGAGATTGGGGGTTGGGGAAAAAGAAAAATATATGCTTAGAAAGAAAGAATAACTCAAGATATATAGAGAACAATTCATAATCTCTAAAAGCCAAATACCTGAGTAATCTGTACTTTTGGTACCTGTTGTTTTGACAATGGGTCAAATAGGACTCAAGTCTTCAGTGGGTATTAATGAAATAAGGATGGCTCAATAGGGAAATACAGGACCCTACTGGAGTCAAAGTCCTGCATCTGTGCATAAGTAGTAAGCAAACCGAGAAGCTACACACACCAGATTATTTCTAGGCATCTTTTTTAAAAATAGCTTGCTTAGGTTAGTGAAATCTAATACATAGTATAAACATTATGGGAACTACCACTAAATCTGTCAGTTACAATAAGCTGTTTTTATATAAATGCATAACGAAAAGGTATGACTCAAATTAACTTTTTAATGTTAACTGGCATTATTTTCATTTATTTGCACATCAAGATATCCAAACACACCTGAATGAAGCCATGTGTAAAGCATGTTTGCAGATGTGCCAATTCTAGTGCAGCTTTCCCAGATATGCCACATACGTACAAAATACTACATACAGCTGATTTTTCTAATGTGTTCTTTTTCACAATGTGTTCTCATTTTCACAAATTCTGGTATAATGTAAATCCTGGATTCTTTAGCCAAAAAATTTCAGCAGGGATACATCCAACTTGATTTCAGCTCAGGTTTTAATCTCAGGGTCTTGATCACGGGGTCATGAGTTCAAGCCCTGCACTGGGTTCCACACTGGGCATGGAGCCTACTTAAAAGGGGTGGGGAGGGAATACAGTCAAATTTCTTCCTATCCATCTCAAGAGAGCCTGAGCCCAAGTGTGGAGAAATATTTCCAGATATGGAAGTATCTATTTAGAAATACTACACATAATGAGTTCCAGTAATATTTTAAGTGTTATCACAATGAAATGGGCTACTTAAAAAAAAAAGAGAAAACAAATTTAATGAAAAAAAAACTTATGAAATTTGGAAATAATTACCTCAGTTTGTTGGTTCTGATATGACCAAGACCAAAATAACGTCATTGAAGAAGGCCTCATTCAACATTTAGAAACCTTAACCTTGCCACAAATTAAGGTACCTACTTGAATCCAAGAAAAGGACTTTCTGCCATTAATATTCTAAGTTCAAATAGTTAAAAAATGATATTTAGTACAAGGTATTATCCTTTCATTTTGGCTCATGCCCAGTTTTACAGTGACATTTTAGGAAAAGGGTTAACAAGAGTCAGGGCGGATTTATTTGCCTTTATGAGACCCGCCTTTGCTTCAACTATAAAGTAAACAAAACACAAGTGAAATATTCTGGTACTCAGGTTGACTAAACCTCCTATATCACTTTATTAGTGCCATTATGCTGATCAGCTGTTAGACTTACAGAATCCTTTGCAAACACAGGTCCCAAGAAGATGTTAAACATTCTAGAAAGACATATTTAATTGGAGGCATCACTTGTAACTATTTTCTTAGTGTGAAACATCCAGAGTAAAATCTCTTACCAAAACCCTTAGCAAGGACATATCTGCAAACTCACTCAAATATTTGTACCTATGTATTTATATACTGTCATATCCAAAGAGTAGGCTATTAGACTAATGATTCCTAACCTTTTTTTTATTCAAACTTTTTAAAGGGCTATAAAAGAGGGAAAATAATCTTTATATTAGGAAAGACTGTAATAAGTCTATAGAAACATTTTTTTAAAAAGTAAAAATAATGAACAGTTTATGAGCTAGTATTATGCTAAGTTTTGTCTTATAAAAGAATGTGAGAAAATTATATACTATAAATTTCATAATGTAATAGAGAAAGATTTACTACTTGACAAAACAGGAAAAGTGTCCTTCCTCTTTGCATTAACTGGCTCAGGCACACCCTTAGATTGCTGGGGGAAAGAACAGCAGAAGTGAAAAGTCTGAATTAAGCTGTTAATTTAAGGTATCTGGTGTTACAGTCTGGAGGTTTCCATCCCCCTAAAATTCACATGCTGAAGTCCCAACTCCTAATACAATGGAGGTGGAGTTTTGGGGAGGTAATTAGGTCATCAAGATAGTATTCTCATGAAGGGGATTAGTGCTCTATAAAAAGAGACCCCAGGGAGCTCTCTCAGACTCTCTGCCATGTGAGGATAGAGGAAAACAGTAGTCTGCAACCTGGAAGAGGGCCCTCATCCAAACCCAACCATTCTGGTACCCTGATCCTAACACTTCCAGCCTATAGAACTGTGAGCAATGAATTTACAAGCCACACAGTCTACAGTCCATTTTCTGGTTAGCTATCATGAAGACACCTGGTCTACAAGTAATTCTCCTAACTGCTTACCCACCCTTTGGTACCTTCCCAATTAGTTCTAGATTAAAGGAATCTGAATTCTAAATATCACTTTTCTACATTTCTAAATTATTCAAGGACCAAGAAAGTAAACAAATGCTAAGCCAAGTGAATAAAATTTAACACTCTACTGATTCAATGGCAGAATACTGTATTTAGATCTGTATGTAATGCTAATTATATGACACTTTTATATATTACCTATCCTTTTTTTATTGATTGACTTCAACAATGGGATGGCATAAAATGCTTTATATAAAATTAAAACATTCACTGTTATTTGAATTAAAAGCTTCATTCTCTCTTGTTAGGTAAGCCCATAATTTGTTCTCTGGTCATCCTATCTTTTCATCCTCTCTCACCTCCCATCCCACCCATCTATGGAGTCAGCCACTATATTTATCTTCCCATATATGCCTGTCTCTCATGGATTTATAGCTTTGTCCTTCTGTCTCATCCTATCCTACATACTCAAACATCAAACACTCTCTGAGTCATGCCCTTTTGGTTCTTTACCTCTACTTCTTTGGACAATGTAAATGGTTTAATAATATTTTTGATTCAATTATGAACACATGTAAAATCTTTTGAAGAAATAGCAACAAAGGATTTTAAAACAATTTAGATGGTTAAGAAAGATGGCTCAGATTAATATCTCAAATTCTGTTTCTCCAATTTCCATTGATATACAAGGAAAAATAACATTTATCAAAGCCTACACGACGTAGAAATGATTTGATCTTTTTAACCACACCCATACCAAAACAGCAATAAGAGTTGAAAAATCATTAAACACTTATTTTGGGAACTTTAATTCAGATTTTCTGGGTTGTGCTGGCAGAGATGTATTACATATCACTATAGTCACAAGGATAGGAATAACCTATGGTAAACTGTGTATCATAAAGTCTAGAGATTTTCCTTTAAGGTTGCACAAGAGCAGGGATGTGCTACAGTCGGATAGTACCTGCTTTCTTAGTGCCTCATCCCCACTGAATTCAATGGTATTATACTGGGAGCTTGAAATTTATCAGAGCGGGAATACTTACACCACAGAAATCAGCAAGCACCACAAGTTAATGTTTCTTTTTCTCAGAAAGCTGGTTACTAAATATCTACCAGTACATTACTGCATATGAGTGATCTGAATAAAACGAACTATCACTAGGGATAGTATTACCTACTATAATAGCAAAAATACTAAAATTAGATACAATTTACTCTACACAATTTTTTTCTCCACTTCATGATCACAAAAGTCAACTAATAACATCACACAAATTTCTCTTCTTCCTATTTGTTCCTTGGAAGGGGGCTAACAAGCACTGAATATATAAAATGGTTGTGAAAGGTTGTTTCGAAACTTTCCTTTGGTATTTCTATTATATTGCCTCTAGGCTTCTCAGATCAAACCACTTTCTAATATCTGCATTTTTTTCAAGATAGTGTAAAATTTTAGTATAGATGCCTGAAATGCCAGAAAGTCAAACAGAGGTACAATGGAGGAGCTACATATAGTCAGAAAGACTGATCAGATAATTGGCAAAGGGAAAGTAATCTTACCTACAGAAAACCACTACAATCAATCTTTCTAAAGAACAATTTATCTTATACAATGGGTCCTCTAAATTTTTTTCTTATTTTGAAAATATGCCTTTCTTTTTCTTTTATTAAGCTGGAGTATTCCACTGCCTTGGAATATATTAATTTGACTACATGGACATATATATATATATATATATATATATATATATGACAACAAAATATATATATATTTATGTATGTATGTATGTATCATCTATCTATCTATCTATATATAAAATAGACCCTAAGTACAACATTTCTAACTCCATCTCCCAAAGAACCTTAGAAAATTTAAAGATAAATAAGACATCAATGGAAAGTACAAAGAAAATTTTGAAAGAATATTATGTAAATTCATTCAAGGTGAAATTATCCATATACCCCTATCAGGTTGCTTATTAAAAGTTAGGAAATGGTATGGACAAGTGAAGATTAACTATATTAATAAATATAAAGTGTCTTGAACAGTGCCTAGTACTTAGTAAGCATTTTGGAAGTTTTTTGTTATTTATCAGTATTACTTGAAATGTGAAAATATAAGGGTTTAAAAAAATTCTCAAATCAGTAATAACAAAAAACAAAGCTAACAAATCTCCTGACATTTAGAAGCACACATAGTCAAGACATTTTGAGAATCTAAAAATTCCTGAAGATTATACAAGTAAGCATTATAAATAATATATATCTTTCTTGTCCTATGTTTGTATTTGAAATAATTTCTGTTATCAGCCCAGAGGCTATCACTCACTTTGAAATCAAAGGTGTAATTGGTATAAGGCATCAAGTTATTTTCATAGGCGCTCTTCAGTTGGAAGCCATGTGTGATTCTCCCTTCTGAGCTTCCATTCTTCCCATTGCAGCTGAAGTTCATAAGACACTCATTGTACCTTAGTTCCTTGAAGTCTTTATGGTTGTCAGCTACTCCTCCATTGCTCAAATATTCCACGACACCTAGTAGAATAAAGAAGGAAGAAACACTACCATTTAGCATTTCAGACCTTATATAAGACTCTATGACCAAAATTTTGTTGTCAGGTGGATATACCAGGTTTGGAATGGTTTAATTAGTTGAGCCATATGCAATTGCCTTTTTGTGGGTGTCACTGCTAAAAAAAAAAAAAAAAAAAAAAAATCAAATCAAACACCAACAATTTCATATGGTTCAAACAAACTGAAGGGTATTTGCCTATTTCAGAACAAAGTATCAGGATCATCCAGAAATATCTTGTTTTCTTAATGGTTCTTCAAGTTAAAGATGATTCGCTGAGCCCAAGGTGGCACTCACCAAGAAGGTCTTAGCCCTGAAGGCTTTTAGAATATTATCCTAAACCACTATATTTCATTAGTATATCACTATCCTATGCAGTCAATTAACAACTTTGGGAATATGTAAAATACAGCATACATAATAAAAAGTCATTTACAACAAAAATAGATTTTGCATCTTCAACACTTTTATGTCTAGGTTAGGTAGAAAATATTCTTTATTTTGTACTATAGTTAAGTCCTTCAGTTTCACCATACAGGACATTACACACTACTTGGTCAAAAATATTAGATATGTATAAAAAGCTAAAAAGAGTTGGAGCATTCAAAAAATACATTGCTTCCATTTAACAAGCAAATATGAAAAATATATCACAACCCTTTTGATGATGATTAGTGAACACTGTTAGCCATCTCTTTCTGTCTGTGATCAGGAATGACAGCAACATATCATGAGTTAAGTGATAAGTGCAGTATCAGTACTATGAATAGGTGAAAAGCAACTATCACTTATCTAGCATTTACTACATGTTAGGCAGTGTCTCAAGTGCTTTATACACTTAAACCTCACAAACAACTTTATGTGGTGGATGAAATTATTATCCCCTTATTTAAAAATGAGGAACTTGGAGATTGCACTTGTAAGTGGTAGAACCAGGATCCAACCCTGATAGTCTGGCTCCAGAATCAGCTCACCGTGCTGTGCTGTCAAATGACAGCTCAGTGGCTTAAACAAAGCAAATGAAATGGGAGAAACTTGTACTTGAGAGCATTTGACCTAAAAAAAGGACTAAGAAAGGAAGACATGGTTAAGGTGCCAACTGGGCTAGGGGCTGAAGACAAAAGTATTCATAAAAGGATGATTTCAACATTTACTTATTAAGGAGAAAAAGTAAAGATATTTTCTAGATTTGTGACTTACGAGTTTCCAATTCCAAGTATTGGAATTTCACATTTACTCTTAAGAGCTTATTTTAAACAATTTAAAATAGCTTATTAAAAATATAAAAAATTTAGAATATGATTCAGTAATAGCAAAACAGTAATACTTAAAGGTTTTACATTTGAACTTCAATATCTAAAATGCAGAATTAATTTTTACAGAGATATAAGATAATGTAAGTTAGGACATAAAGTAGTTTAGTGGAGCTCAAGAAGTAATGTCAAATCCAAGAAGAATATGGATCAGCCTTTTGCACCAAATATTAGTATTCATTTATCTTAATGAATTCACTGAAAAGTTGCCAACCTTATTAAACTAACCGTGCTGAATATTTCCTGGTTGCCTCTTCTCCATTGCACTCTGCGCCTCAGGAGGCTGATGTAATCAACTGCAACTCCCCTCCTACTCTACCTTCTAGTTGGATTTGGTCAATGGGCATCACTGGCAGGAGAGCAGAATGAGACTCCCACTTTGTTGATGGCTTTGCCTACTCCTACTCCTACTACATAATCCTCTCCTTATAACTACTTTTTCTAAGTTCTGATAACAGTTCCCACCACTTTCTAAGCCTTTAGGTTTAGATGTGGTAAAGGTCCCTAAATCCCTTAGTAGTAGAGTACTGCATCACCCCTTATTTTGTGTACCTTAATCCTGTACATATTTTTGGAAATAGCTTCTTTACTAAACTCTCAATTACCCCACTTCCTATCATCCCTGGATGCGTAATAATATGCTTCTGTAATTTAGCAGAGAAATTCTACACTCAAAAGTTGGGAGCTAGGGCAAAATAAGTCAATCAGAGAAAGACAATTATAGGATCTCTCTGATATGAGGAATTTGAGAGGCAGGGCAGGGGATCGTGGGGGATAGGAAAGGAAAAAATGAAACAAGATGGGATCAGGAGGGAGACAAACCATAAGAGACTCTTAATCTTATGAAACAAACTGAGGGTTGCTGGGGGGCAGGGGGGTAGGGATAAGGTGGCTGGATTATGGACATTGGGGGGAGGGTATGCGCTATGGTGAGTGTTGTGAAATGTGTAAGCCTGATGATTCACACACCTGTACCCCTGGGGCAAATAATACATTATATGTTAATAAAAAAAAAAAAAAAAAAGTTGGGTTCTAGCTAGCCCTTCAACTAGAAGTTAAAGCAAAACTGAAAGCAATGAGGAAATGATGTTATAAATACCTGAATCTGGCAATGAGTTAAGATCTGCACATAGCACCAGCGGGATGGAATTAGGATCTGCGGTTGGGCTGCCAGGCCTACTAGAGGCTTTCTCCAGAATGTTTTTAACCTCTGAGACAAACATCATGGTCTGGATGAGTTTCACATCAGAATACTCTGGGTCCCAATGCATGTGGGCATTTGCCACTATAAGCAGCTGTTTGTCTGCAGCATGAATAGGCTTCATACCTAAACATTCGAAAAAAGAGGGTAAGATTATGCTTTATGTATCAAAAAAGCAATTATCTTAAGGTTTTCTCCCAAAAACCCATAGCCCCTTCTTTTTTATTTTTTCCATTAATTTGTATCTTTCATTTTATCTCCTAATGTAGTTCTTAGAAGCTCAAGTGCTAAGATTCTGGTAATCCCAACATGGGAATTACTCCTCTAGTTCAGGGTAGAAAAACTGCAGCCACAGGCTAAATCTGGCACACCATCTGTTTCTGTACAGTCTATATGAGGTAAGCTTGGTTTTATATTTTCAAAGGATTCTACAAAAATTTCTTTGAAAGACTGTGAAAGAGACTGTATGTGGCCCACAGAGACTAAAATGTTAACTTTCTGGCCCTTTACAGAAAAAGTTTGCCAACTTCTGCTCTATATGCCCAAGTTAAGAATTATATCATGATATAATCCACATTTGATTATGGTACCTTGTTTGCTGAGTTCTTGGTATAAACAAGCACTTTAAATATCTCTGTCATTTAAAGATCAGTTACTTAGTGAGACAGGTTTTCAGTTATCTGAACGACCTAAATCTTAATTTAAATTCTTCCCACAGCCCAGTACTTACTTTGCATTTCCTGAGCACATCAGTGATGGATTAATAAAATGCAATAACACTATGTTAACTTATACAAATTAAGTAAGGAAGATGCCTACTAAAACAAATGCATACTAAACACCCAAAGAGAGTAATTTTAAAAAGGAGACATAAGGAATACCGTGCTCTCAAAATTTGGACATGGGTTTTTTTGAACCTGGCTTTTTTTACTGTTTATTTTGGTGTTGGGGCACTTAACTTTTTTGGTACCTAGGCTCATTTGGAAAGTGAGATATTCAACTAGAAAAGGTTCTTTCTTCCCCCTAAAATTGTTTTATAAATTGTCAAAATAAGTATTAACATAGTATTAACTGTCAAAATGGGAAACAAGGTAGATAATACATTAAAAATTGTGAAAATTAAACTTGCTTAACAGGTACAGAGAAAGACATCCATAAAATATTTAAAACACAAAGTTCAATGTGCATGGTATGAGGCCATTTAAATAAAACTATACACATACAGTCTCTATTAGTAATGAGTAAAGAAATTAGCAAGAGCTACTCCTAGATATAAGGAAATTCTTACTTTTATTTTGTACTACTGCTATTAAACATGCACAATTAATTTTCTATTAAAATTTCTATAGAACTATGACCAGCAATTGCACTATGAGGTATTTAGTCAAAGGATACTGCTTCTAAGGGATACGTGCACTCCAATGTTTATAGCAGCATTATCTACAATAGCCAAATTATGGGAAGAGCCCAAATGTCCACCTATTGATGAATGGATAAAGATGTGGTGTGTACACACACACACATACACAGAGGAATATTACTCAGCCATCAGAAAGAATGAAATTTTGCCATTTGCAATGATGTGGAGTTTGACAGTGTAATGCTACATGAACTAAGTCAGAGAAACACAAATACTGTATGATTTCACTCGTATGTGGAATTTAAGGGAAAAAAAATGATGAACATGGGGGGAAAAAGAGAGGCAAACCAGAAAACATATTCTTAACTATAGAGAACCCACTGAGGGCTGCTTGGGGGTAGGGGTGGAGGTGGAAGGCATGGGTAAAAGGATGATGGGTATTAAGGAAAGCATTTGTTGTGATGAGCACTGGGTGTTGTATGTATGTGATTAATCACTAAATTCTACACCTAAAACTAATATTACACTGTATGTTAACTGGAATTTAAATAAAATCTTAAAACTACCAAAAAAAGTTTTTAAAAAATTAAATTCATCAGTGAGCGGAGATTTTGTAAGCATTCTTGAGTGTCTAAATTAACACTCCAATTTTTATATGCTATATACCTATTAATTATGTATTTGTGCCATTATTTATCTCAAAATGTATCTGAAGCACCAAGTTCTCCTGGGTTAAGAATCCTGGTGATCGGGGCGCCCGGGTGGCTCAGTGGGTTAAAGCCTCTGCCTTTGGCTCAGGTCATGATATCAGGGTCCTGGGATCGAACCCCGCATCAGGCTTTCTGCTCAGCAGGGAGCCTGCTTCCCCTCTCTCTCTGCCTGCCTTTCTGCCTACTTGTGATCTCTCTCTCTCTCTCTCTCTCTGTCAAATAAATAAATAAATCTTTTTTAAAAAATCTATAGAAATCTCTTAAATTTTTCTATTGAAAATGTAAACTCTGCAGAAAAAGACCTAATTTTTTAAGTCTACTATTTTGATAAAATTAAGTTTCCTTTCACCTTACTAAGATATAATTATCTTCAATGTTAAGTATAAACACGTAACTGAAGTGTCTGCTATATGTGACAGAAGTGGAAATTTAAAAAAAAATTCTATTGAAGTATAACTGACATTACATTGCTTTAAAACGTACAATATAATGATTCAATATTTACATACATTGCAAAATGATCACCACAATAAGTCTAGTTACCATCTGTCACCATATAAAGTTAACTCTTGGGATTTACTCTCTCGGCAACTTTCAAGTACACTTTACAATATGAATGACTACTGCCCTCATGCCATACATTATATTCCCATGACTTAGTGAAAGTTTGTACCTCTTGATCCATTTCACTCTTTTTGCTCACTCCCTAATCCCTCTCCCCTCTGGCCACAACCACGTTATATTCTATCTATAATTTTGGTTTTGTTGTCTCGGTTCACTTGTTTTTTAGATTCCAGATATGAGTGAGGTTATACACTACTTCTCTTTCTCTGACTCATTCCATCTAGCATAATACCCTCAAGGTCCATCCACATCACTGCAAATGGCAGATATTCTTTTTTACAGCTTATGGTATTTCATTGTGTATATATATGACATTTTCTTTATCCATTCATCTGTGGATGAGACATTTAGGCTGCTTCCATGTTGTGGCTATTGTAAATAATGATGCAATAAACATGGGGGTGTATATCTCTTTTCAAATTAGTATTTTCATTTTTTTGGATAAATAACCAGAAGTGGAATGGCTGGACCATACGGTATTTTTGTTTTTAACTTTCTGTGGAACCTCCATACTGTTTTCATAGTGGTTGCACTAGTTTCTATTCCCACCAACAGTGTGCAAGGGTTCTCTTTTCTCCACAGCCTCACCAAGACTTGTTATTTCTTGTCCTATTGATAATATCCATATCAACAGGTATGAAGTGATGTCTCACTGAGGTTCTGATTTCCATTTCCCTGATGATTACTGATGTTGAGTATCTTTTCATGTGCCATTGGCCATCTCTGTCTTCCCTAGAAAAATGTCTATTCAGACACTCTGCCCATATTTTAATCTGATTGTTCATTTTTCTTGCTATTGAGTTTTATTTATATATTTTAGATATTAACCCTTTGTTGGATATATGATTTATAAATATAGAAATAGTCATTTTTAAAGCAATTTGACAAGATAAAATCTCATAGGCAAAATCCTCTATGTTCCACTTTTTTTCTAAAAATTTTGTAGTGTCACTTCTGGCTGTACATTAAATGTTCACTATATTAAATCTTAAGAACTATTAAAAACAATGGGGCCATCAGCACCTTCTACATTAAATTCCTCTTATAGGAATAAGAGACGTATTTGAAAATGTGAAAATATCTGCTGTATAATTTCTAATTACTTTTCTGAATACTAAAAGGAGAATAAAACTCCAAAAGAAATTCAATTTTCATGTTACCAGAAAAAGAGGTAACTAACTTTTGAAAAGAATAAGACTGGATGATTTCAAGCTTTAATACAAAGCAGTCATCACCAAGACAGCATGGCACTGGCACAAAAACAGACATATAGACCAGTGGAACAGAGTAGAGAACTCAGATATGGACCCGCAACTCTGTAGTCAAATAATCTTTGCTTTGACAGCAAGAAAAAATATCCAGTGGGGAAAAAAGACAGCCTCTTCAATAAATGATGCTGGGAAAATTGGACAGCTACATATAAAAGAATGAAACTTGACCATTCTCTTAAACCAACACAAAGATAAACTCGAAATGGATAAAACACCTCAACGTGAAGCAGAAATCTATCAAAATTCTAGAGGAGAAACATAGGCAGTAACCTCTTCCGACATCGGACACAGCAACTTCTTTGAGGACATGTCTCCAAAGGCAAAGGAAACAAAAGCAAAAGTGAACTTTTGGGACTTCATCAAGATAAAAAGCTTCTGCACAGCAAAGGAAAGAGTCAACAAAACAAACACGCAACCCACGGAATGGAGGAAGATATTCGCAAATGACACCACAGACAAAGGACTGGTATCTAAGATCTATAAAGAATTCCTCAAACTCAACATTCACAAAACAGGTAATCACATCAAAAAATGGGCAGAAGACATGAACAGACACTTCTCCAAAGAAGACACACGAATGGCTAACACATACATGAAAAAATGTTCTTCATCATTAGCCATCAAGGAGATTCAAATCAAAACCACACTGAGATACCACCTTACACCAGGTTAGAATATCAACAAGACAGTAAACAAGTGTTGGAGAGGATATGGAGAAAGGGGATCCCTCTTCCACTGTTGGTGGGAATGCAAGTTGGTGCAGCCACTTTGGAAAACAGTGTGGAAATTCCTCAAGAAATTTAAAAAAGAGCTATCCCATGACCCTGCAATTGTACTACTGGGTGTTTACCCCAAAGATACAGATATAGTGCAAAGAAGAGCCACATGTAACCCAATGTTCATAGCAGCAATGGCCACAATCACCAAACTGTGGAAAGAGCCAAGATGCCCTTCAACAGATGAATGGATAAAGATATGGTCTATATATACAATGGAATATCATGCCTCCATCAGAAAGGATGAATATCCAACTTTTGTATCAACATGGACGGGACTGGAGGAGATTATGCTGAGTGAAATAAGTCAAGCAGAGAGAGTCAGTTATCATATGGTCTCACTTACGTGTGGAGCATAAGGAAAAACATGAAGGACATTGTGAGAAGGAAATGAAGGGTGAATTGGGGGAAACTGAGGGAGAGATGAATCATGAGAGACTGTGGACTCAGATACAAACTGAGGGTTTTGGAGGGAAGGTGATCGGAGGTTGGGTGAGCTTGGTGCTGGGTATTGAGGAGGGCATGTATTGCATGGAGCACTGGGTATGGTGCATGAACAATGAATCTTGGAACGCTGAAAAAATTAAATTAAATTTAAAAAAATAAAGAAAAAAATAAGACTGGAAAGGACATAAAAGTAGGTAAAAATAGAAAGACCAAAAAAGAAGAAAAATTTAAAATATCGTATCAAAGATTATCTGATGATGGATAAAATAACAGAGAAAAAAGGAGGTCTGACAGATAGCCATAGTTTGAATACTTCAAACCAATACTCGTGGCAAACATCTTTTCCTCTCTAGTAAGAACAGAAAAAACGTTTAAAAATAAAGCCCTAATGTGGTCTTAACATCTTCTTGCTCTTGCCTAAAATATACTAGTTAAGTAAACAAAGAAATGCGCAAAGGCAGGATAAAGGGGAAATAAAGGTCTAGATATGCAAAGTACATAATGAGTTTCTGACTTTGAAGGAAGCTATAAATAATCTAAAATGCAAAAGCTAAGTACCAGGTATAAAAGATCCCGCTCTTACCCTGACAATGACTGAGATATCACAAAGAAATTAGAGAAAACTTGCCAACTACTTAACCTTAAAGACAAAAGATTTCACACTCAAGAAGCTAAAAATACGGCTAAAAAGAGAACCAACTCATCATAAGTTCCAAATTCAGCATTTCCTACTTCAAATAACCTTTTGGAAATTTGGAAATAACCTTTTGGAAATAATTAAAGACTTTCCTTTTTACAGGTTATCTGGTAAGTAATATCCCTAGATATATATATATAATATATATATATATAATATATATATGATGGCTTAGATATTAGTGTTATTTTCTTGCCCATCTCCTCTAACTTTCCTCAAAGACAAAAAAAAATAACTGTGCAGTAAATAAGGCAAGAATCTGTGCACTTGTCTGAGATGGGAAAGCATGAGATGGTGTTTATTTTTAGTAAGAATATTTTAAACAGTACTCACCTGTTCCAAATAGTTCTTTGTGGACCTCTAATACCACAGCGACACCAATATTATCTTTTGTCATCACTCTGTTCAGCATAGCTTCGGATCCATCTGAATTAGCCATTGCCACCTGGTTAAATTCCACTGTATGCTTCTGCACCAATGTAAATCTAAAAGGCACAATGCATCAATTAGTATTAGGTATTTGGTACTTGGGACTATCATGCTAAGAGACATTAAATGAAGGAGCACAAGATATAGACACTATTCACTGTCTTCCCAGTCATTTTCCATTCGCAAGAGAACATGTGATGAATTCTGGCCAATGAGACGTAAGAAGTGTGATTAAAAACTTTCTTAGAAGTGCCACCTAGCAAAGACATATATTTATCCCTTTTCCCTTTTATGGCTTTATCCCTGTGGTGAGCAGCAGGAGAGCAAAAGCCAATCCATTATGGACTGGGAAGCAGCTGAAGCAGCTCTGGAACTGCCATATCGGGACTTGTCTGAAAAAACTGCCCTTCTTCCATTTCTTAAAATTACTGTTAGAACTTTCTGGTATTCAAAAGTGAACACAACCTTAACTGAGTCAGCAGATTAATGACAAAGAACAGAGTAAAATCTACCTACCCTGTTTGCAGTTTTATTCTTACCACATCAAGAGATTTGTCACACCCTTATTTCAACTAGAAGAAGGCAATTTTTCTACCTGGCCTTTACTAAAAAGCTGGCATTACGTGTATGTAAGGCTTCAGGGGAACAGCTTCTATAAAGCGAAAAATGGCTCTCCATGTGGCTATAGTTTCTGCGTGGATAATTTCGTTCTTCCAAATTAATAATAATTGTAGATTTATAGGATTTAATAGAACTAGCACTGACATAGTCATACTGATGACAGCCATATGACAAAGTCAGACTGCTTTGGGTCAAGCCATTTAACCTCTTTCAGCCTAGTTTTATTAGATTTGTAAAATATTTATAAATGGCCAAAACTAACTAAACATACTACTTTTCACTAAATAGTATGTGGAGAGAAAACACCTTTGTTTTTTCAACAGGCATTTCATCTTCCTCCTAGCTTTGAAACAGAAGCATGCACTCATATCTTTATAAACTATAATCTTACTATGCTGCAGGACATTGTGCTAGATGAAATCATACTCCTTTCCCTGCCCCAATTCTGAAGTTCTCATGCACTGAGAAGAATAAAAGATCAGGACAAATGCTTATTTCTAACCCAGAGTGATAAAAAGGAGCATAGTTTTCACCTCAACTTTAAGGAGGTAAAATTTAAACTGAAACATGAAGGATCAGGAGTTAAGGAGGTGAAGAATGGGATTAAGAGCATTCCAGGTAAAGGAAGAAGCGAAGATTCTGAGGCAGCAAAGACCTTTGCCCATTTATGGGATAGAAAAGAATGGAAGGGTATGAAATGATGTTAGAGACGGAAGGCAACAATGGAAGGTTCTAAACAAGGATATGATATTACTTTATATGTTTTAAGATCACTCCAGCTGCTCTGTGGAGAATGGATTACAGGAGCTGAAGTGGGAACTGTGAGACCAAAGTTTTTGAGGTTGTATAAATGACAGAGGACAATGTCTTGGACTAAGGCAAGAGAAATAAAGAAAAGAGGGAAGATTCAAAATACGTTCTATGGGTAGATTTGACCATCCTCCATATCAGACTTTTCCAAACATCTAAGCAATAAGATATCTTTTTCAAACAATTTCTGGTAAAATTCCCATATATATAGCAAATTAAAATAGTATTTTTTTGATAAATCAGTCACTGAAAACAATGAATCTGTTTTGATGAATATAAAAATATTAAATCAGAGGGTACAGATGATTATAATATTATATCCGTCTCCATATCCAGTTTATTTCTGTATTTTTATTTTAGTTATAGAGTATTAATAAAAAAATCCTGATTCACAAAGGGGCACCTGGGTGGGTCAGTCGTTAAGCGTCTGCCTTTGGCTCAGGTCATGGTCGTGGGTCCTGGGATGGAGACCCGCATCGGGCTCCCTGCTTGGCAGGAAGCCTGCTTCTCCCTCTCCTACTCCCCCTGCTTCTGTTCTCTCTCTCTGTCTCTCTCGGTCAAATAAATAAAAATCTTTAAAAAAAAAATCCTGATTCACAGAGACACACACATACTATTAAATAATTAAATTAATAATTAAATAATTAACTGACTGACCTTGAACTCAGAAAACCTAAGCAAGCAGGCAAAAGCTTGATTCAGAGGTCTGCATGAAAACAAGTCAACTAAGCAGCACCTCCAAAACACATTATTAAATACCAAAGTGTTAAAATTTGGTATTTGAAACATTTGAGTGAATATGTTATTTTAAAATTAAAGTTTAATTATTTGTATTCAGTTTTTGAAATATATTCTGAATATTTACATAACTCTCAAGGCTTATTTACAGAAACCATGTAGGAAAATGTAAAAATCTTGCTTAATAGTAATATTTTTAGTATTGGAATATTTCACTTTTACCAAAGTCAGGCTGTTGTGAGGGAGGGGGGCATCTAATAAATGGAAATGTCTTCATTAAAATTTGTTTCCCTGTGCCATTCTTCCATTAAACCTAGATTAAGATATTTTCTTTAAAAGAATATAGAATAGGGGCCCGGGTGGCTCAGTGGGTAAAGCCTCTGCCTTCGGCTCAGGTCATGATCTCAGGGTCCGATCGAGCCCCACATCGGGCTCTCTGCTCAGCAGGGAGCCTGTTTCCCCCTCTCTACCTGCCTGCCTACTTGTGATCGATCTCTCTCTGTCAAATAAATAAATAGAATCTTTAAAAAAAAGAATATAGAATGAAACCTAGTATCTACCTTACACTACTTTAAATATCACCCTACCACATCTTTCCTAAGAAAAGAAATGGCCAATTCTTTATATGATATATATGTTCATTTAAACAACTCACGTGTACCCAAGGTACAATACCTAGAATTGGGCATAAATAAACTAGTGCCTTCTTCATTTTAAATTGAATTTTTGTTAATAAAGACTGAAACTGCACTTTGGGGAAGGTCATATTAATTATAAGCCAAAGAAGAGCCAAGATATAACTAAAATTTCCTGGACTTTTTCACTCTTAAACCAGTCCTGCATTTAATAGATGCTTAAAAGCAAACAAGTGGAAAAAATTGACTGTATAGTAAACGCATTGTACAGATTTTGGAATAAGGAAAAATATAAAGAAAATTTAAAGTTACCTGCAACCAAATATCTCCACCAAGTCAATGTATTTCTTCCCAATTTTTCCCCATGCATTTGCATACAGATATTTCTATACAACTATAATACTCTATAATTTTATATTTTGGTTTATTAATAAACATTCTATCAGGGATAAGGACTTATAAATTAAATATTACTTAAATCAATGTTTATGATTGTATTATAGTGCACTATACAGATTCACCATAATTTATTTAACATTCTGTGGTAGACATTTAAATTACTTCTGATTTGAGCTATTATAACTAGTGTCATTATAAACATTTTTACATATGAATATTTTTCTCTACTCTCAAATGATTTTATCCCTCTTTCACTTCCTTTAATATTCTAAGTGCAGCACACTTAATTTCTATTGAGTATCATTTCATGAGTTTCTGTTCATTAGTTCACCCACTCACATATTAAAAGCACTTTTTTATTTTAATTAGTTAATATATAATGTTGTATTGGTTAAGTGTATGATATAGTTATTCAACAATTCTACACATTACTCAGTGTTCATCAAAGTAAGTGTACTCATAATCTATTCACCTATTTTACCCATTCCCCCACTCACCTCTCCTCTGGTAACCATCAGTTTCTTCTCTATAGTTGAGTCTTTTCATTGATTTGTCTCTCCATTTTCCCCCCCTTTGCTTATTTGTTTTGCTTCTTAAATTCCACATAAGAGTGAAATCATATGCTCTTTCTCAGACTTACTTAACATTGCAAATGGCAAGATTTCAATTTTTTAATATATTTTTTTAAATAATATTCACACACACACACACACACACACATCCCTCCGATAAATGGACACTTGGTCTGCTTCCCTATCTTCGCTATTGTAAATAATGCTTCTATAAACATAGGAGTGCGTGCATTCCTTTAGTGTTTTTGTATCCCTTGGGTAAATACCCATAGTGCTACTGCCAGATCATAGGATAGTTCTATTTTTAACTTTTTGAGGAACCTCCATACCATTTTCCAGAGTGACTGGACCAGTTTGCATTCCCACCAACAATGAACAAAGGTTCCCCTTTCTCTGCATCCTCACCAACATCTGTTTCTTTGTGTTATTGATTTTAACCATTCTGACAGGTGTGAGGTGATATCTCATTGTGGTTTTAACTTGTACTTCCTTGATAAGTGAGCATGAGTATCTCTTCATGTGCCTATTGGCCATCTGTATGTCTTCTTTGAGAAATGTGTGTTCATGTCTCCCACCCATTTTTTAAATGGATTATTTGTTTTTTGGGTGTGGAGTTGTGTAAGTTCTTTATATATTTTTGATACTAATCCTTTATCTGGTATGTCATTTGCAAATACCTCTTCCCTCATTCTGTAGTTTGCCTTTTAGTTCTGTTAATTATTTCTCTGGCTATGCAAAAGCTTTTTACTTTGATATAGTCCCAAAAGTTTATTTTTGCTTTTGTTTCCCTTGACACAGGACACCTATCTAGAAAAAAAGTTGCTACTGCCAATGTCAGAGAAATTACTGATTAAGGACACTTTGAAATTTCATTCTTTTTTTCCCAGAAGATTAAATATCCCTGCCAGTTTTTGGTTTTCATAAATCTTATGTGTATATATATTGGTCTTCTCTGAAATAATCAAAATTCACAATAGGACAGAACCAATAATAAAAATAATATATGCTGCCCATTACTGAGGATCTACTTTGTATCAAGACTTGTGATAGGTACTTAATACATACTAGTTCTAAAATCTGCAAAAACTTTGCAAAGGGGTGAATATAGAAACAGACTGCCCAGATTACTCATCAATCTTTCAGGAATTGCTCTAGCTGCAGAGAGTTACATCACCCAAGGTCAAGTACTTCTAAGAGTACTTGATAATGGAGTACTATGAACATCCATTTATAGATCAAAAGCAAAACATAAAAGTTTAGGGATTTTGGACCCTCCTGGGTTAACTCTCACAGGCCATTCCAGCTCCAAAACTACAGGTAGGGTCAGCTGAAGCTCTCAGGCCTGCAACACAACTCTGTTCTCTATGCCCAATTCTATTTCTTCCCTGTTCCCTTCCATAAGGGAACACCAAACTACCTTACCGTTTTGAAAAATGAAGTGGTTTGTTCACCTTCAGTATCCTAAGAACTTCTCCTACACTGCAACATTCATATTAGATTACTCATGCCAGTTCTGCAGTCATACTTTCACAAGATTTTTTAGTACCATGGGATATAATTATCTTGATTTGGAAACCTAACTAGTTCAGGCAGTTTAGTGACTCTCTTGCCTTACCAATTTCCTCTTCACCTGGTCTTACTTTAGTCTTTCCACTTTGAAGACAATTCTCAATAGAGATCATGAAAGCAAAATAGAAGGGGTATACCTTGATCCTCAATTAGTGATTACACAATCTACAATCTACAATAAGTATATCCCTCCTTCTTTAAGTGCACAGTATTTAAAATACCCTTCTTAGCATTTTCACCAAGCCTCTGCTTTTTCTTAGTCTTCTTGGCAAAGATGACAGGTTATGTTAACTTCTTGTTAAAACACATGCCTGGTTACTGACTTTTCTTCATTTAAAATGAATCCTGAACAATTATTCAGTTTATTAATTCTTCTACCTATCCCTTCAACTTTTTCTTCTACCTATCCCTTCCTAATTAGTATAATTAATGATTATATTGCCTTACTTTCGACTTTACAGCTTACCAATCTTCTAGGAGTATCAGGTATTTAATATCTGTGGTTTCAGAAAGTTCAGAAAAATAAATGCAGGTTTCCTAAACAGAGTATACACATCCTTATAACTAACACTCCCTTCCTTGGCCCTTACTCTCGAATTTTATCATTTCAGCTTCACCAATAGTTTGTTTTTGTTTCTTTCAGATTTACTTATTTATGAAAGAGAGAGAGAGAACTCATGGGGGTGGGGAGAGAGGGGAAGAAGGAGGGAGTGTCCTAAGCAGACTTTGAGTTGAATGTGGAGCCTGACACAGGGCTTCATCTCACAACCCTGGTATCATGACCTGAGCTAAAACCAAGAGCCAGATGCTTAACCAAATGAGCCACTCAGGTGCCACTTCACCAACAGTTGAAGAATCAAAGAGATGGTTGAGAACTAAGGAACCAAAGAAAGTTCCTTCTTGGGGCGCCTGGGTGGCTCAGTGGGTTAAAGCCTCTGCCTTTGGCTCAGGTCATGATCTCAGGGTCCTGGGATGGAGCCCTACATCGGGCTCTCTGCTCAGCAGGGGGCCTGCTTCCCTCCCTCTCTACTTGTAATCTCTCTCTGTCAAAGAAAGGGAAGAAAGGGAAGGAAGGAAGAAAGGAAGGAAGGGAGGGAGGGAAAGAAAAGGAAGAGAAGGAAGAGAAGGAAGAGAAGGAAGAGAAGGAAGGAAGGTCCTTCTTCACACTTAGAATTAAGCAAGAGCAAGATATGCTTCTTGCAGGGTAAGAACTTTCAGTTACTCTGTCTTTAGAAAATGTCCAGCACTAGGGCAAATAGCTTAGTCTCCACCTTGTCTTGTTTTGTGTTTATTTTATACTATGGGGTTTTTGTTTTTGTTTTAAGATTTTATTTATTTGACAGAGAGAAACACAGCAAGAGAGGGAACACAAGCAGAGGGAATGGTAGCGGGAGAAGCAGGCTTCCTGCTGAGCAGAGAGGCCGATGCGGGGCTCGATCCCAGGACCCTGGATCATGCCCTGGGCCGAAGGCAGACACTTAACGACTGAGCCACCCAGGCGCCCCTATACTACGTTTATAATACATTTATAGTATAGTAAGAAATAATTATCCATATTCTATTCATACTACCTTACCAATACTATTTCTTAATTTCCTCTTCTACACATAACCAAACACACTCCACTATTTTGACTTTCTGTCTCACAGATTTATCTACAGGTGACATTTTGACATAGAGAGATGTCTTCCTCATTCCTTCTATTAGATGTTAGTTCTGGATAAAACATACTGGTTTATAGTTACTTTACATTCACTAATCCAAACTACCAATCCTTGGTTAATATGTAAAATCTTATGACTTGTCTCTATTTCATTTTATTATTCCTATTCCATACCGAGTACACAGATGCTATAAGCATTAATCCTCATGCTATTTTTTTAATCTAAGAATTCTTCTTTATACCTTTGTGAAAGTCTTATTTTACAGAAAGTCAAATGGGCATAGTGTGATCTTATATAATAAAAATTGCAAGAATCAAAAAAACAAAGACCCTACCCTTCTTACGTGGATTGAGGATGATTATTAGGTTGAATGTTTCAAATACAGGAAGAACATGTCCAAAACAGACTTCAAAAAGCACGAGATAACTCAATTTCTTACTAGCTTATGATGTAGAAGTAATTTTATGGGCTGTGATGTGATTAAATCAATGGTAGAGAGAAGACAGTGAATGCCAACTATGAGCAAGCAAAACAATATATCCCTCCCTGAATTCATTTACAAGCCAAATGGAATGAAAGATACACAGTCAAGAAATGAGTATAACCACACATTTGGTTATGAGTATAACCCTTTCTGGATCATATTCCAGCACTCTAAGCCTAAACCAAACATAAGTTTTTATTGTATATTTAGGATAATATGCTATAAAATATGTTGCTGAGTCCCTTTAAATAATCATGGGAATGCCAGAAAAGAGCTTGCTAAAAAAGGTAAGCTTAGACACTGGGATAAATTGGGAAGAAAAGTAGATATGCACTATCCTCCTATCTTTGTACAACTCTTTGAACCACCAAAACCACTTTTACATTCTTGATTTTAGCCCCAGAAGAAACCTCTCAAATTAGGTGAAAGTTATTACTATCTATATTGTGCCACTTGTGGCATAAAGGAGTAAGTTGATGTTCCAGATTAAATTTATGGGACAGTGAACAACAGAGACTAGAAATCACAATTTTTTTTTTTAAATTGCACAAATTCTAAATGCAACCACCATCAATGATGCAGGAAATCAGTATCTGAGAAACCAGTGAGAAGGAATTATCACATTAGGTCATTTTGGAATGATACTGTAACTTCTGGATGCCCTCTTCTCAAGCACGAAATTACTATAATAACATAGGAAGGAAAAGCAAAGACTTGCCCTTATCTGGTAAATCTAAGACTTCAAGCAGGTTAGAAAGCAGAGACAATAGAGCAAGGACTGAGCACCATGACAACCCAGTTCTAAGTCCTAGTGGAGGAGACTGCTTCTCCACAGGTCTAACAGTCACCTGCTCTAACACCGGTCTCATCTTTCCCTTTCTCACTGATGTGAAACAAAGCAGGATTGGATCAGAACTATTAACTTCTTTGTAATGCATCTGCTTCCTTGGGGTGAATACCCAGGAGTGCGATGGCAGGGTCATAGGGTAGCTCTATTTTTAATTTCTTGAGGCATCCCCACACTGTTTTCCAAAGTGGCTGCACCAGTTTGCAATCCCACCAACAGTGTAAGAGGGTGCCCCTTTCTCCACACCCTCTCCAACATTTGCCCCAAGGAAGCAGATGCATTACAAAGAAGGGCCACATGTACCTCAATGTTCATAGCAGCAATGGCCACAATTGCCAAACTGTGGAAAGAACCAAGATGCCCTTCAACAGATGAATGGATAAAGATATGGTACATATACACAATGGAATATTATGCCTCCATGAGAAAGGACGAATATCCCACTTTTGTATCAATATGGATGGGACTGGAAGAGATTATGCGGAGTGAAATAAGTCAAGCAGAGAGAACCAATTAACTTATGGTCCCACTTACGTGCTGAGCGTAAAGAAAAACATGGAGGGCATTGTGAGAAGGAAGGGAAGGGTGAACGGGGGAAAACCAGAGGGGGAGATGAACCATGAGAGACTGTGGACTATGAGCAACGAACTGAGGGTTTTGGAGGGGAGGGGGATGGGGCTTGGGTGAGCCTGGTGGTGGGTACTGAGGAGGGCACGTACTGCATGGAGCACTGGGTGTAGTGCAAAACAATGAATCTTGTAACACTGAAAAAATAAATAAATAAAAAGAAAAAAAAAAAGAACTATTAACTTCAGGAACAGCAAGTAAGTCTAGTATCTAGCTCTTGCTTCATCTCCATTTTTCTCCATCTTCAATTTCTTCAAATTGTGCGTCTGGATCCAAGCCCACTTGACTAACCTCTAAGTCTATAGGACAAAATATGGCAAAAGGATATTTAAACTTCTGAGTCTAAAATACTTATCTATAGTAAGTCTTTCCAAACATACACAACAAAAACAATACATATATGTATTTTATAAAATACTTTGCATTGAAGATAATAATAGTTACTGAGATAAAGAACAAAGCAAAAGCTGACTTCTAGCATTTTATGAATTGAATCTTCTATTTTCTGATATCTCCATGCACCTAACTACCCAAAAAAGGTTCGTAATGATGACCAAAATGTCCTGCCAAATCTTGAAGTACCTTCTGAAGCTCCGAAGATTAAACTACAATAAATATGATGCAAGGATTATTTTACTGTATTCTAGTTCTCTGAAAATTGGTCATCTGTGTCCTACTCTTTAATAAGTAATAACCTATCCTTTTCATCACAACGGATAAGAAATTTTTATTACAGTATTTTGCTAAAAACAGTAATTACTATAGTTTCCATTTATGGTTACTTACTCTGTATCACCATTTTCCATGAAGGGAAAAACTGTCATCAGTGAAGATTAGGAATTTTGAGATACTCTGGTTTTAGAAGAATGAGACTTTGAGAATGAGACCTGAAGTACTCTTCCTACAAGCTATCTTTTGACTTTGCCAGTTTTGTTAACTACATAAAGAAATTATCTTAGATGGTAACATACATATAAATACAAATGAGGAAATAAGCCCGGAATGGGAAGTGACTCATTCAAGATTATATAGCTACATAAGTAGGAGAACCACCTGGCTTCACAATTCTTTTCTTTGCACTGTATTATCTCTCCAATCTGAAGAACGGAATAGAATAAAGGCATGGTAGTATACTTTGTGTTCAATTTCAAATAGTTTGGCATTGGATAGTTAGCTCATACAACATCGACAAGTATTTGATACTATTCACAAAAGAATATAATAAGGTATTATACTCAAAGTATTTATCTGTTACTGGATCCATGTTACTATTCAGGCAAAAAGAGTTGACATATGGAAAAAGCCAAATGATCCCCCTAAGTATTTCCTGTGTTCACTTCTTAATTCACAGCATTTTTAATAATTCAAGCTTCGATTTTTAAATACTTGTTTTTTTTGTTTTGTTTTTTAATATTTTATTTATTTATTTGACAGAGAGAGAGAGAGATCACAAGTAGGCGGGGAGAGAGAGAGAGAGAGAGAGAGAGAGAGTCAGGCTCCCTGCTGAGCAGAGAGCCCGACGCGGGGCTCGATCCCAGGACCCTGAGATCATGACCTGAGCCGAAGGCAGAGGGCTTAACCCACTGAGCCACCCAGGCACCCCAAAATACTTCGTTGTTTAAAGTTTCCTAGATAATAGTTTTCCAAGATAATAATTTTTAGTTCAAAATCTTAACTACCTCTAGTAAATTATCAAGGCATTTTAGATTTTCCTCTCAAACTGTGATAGGAATGATAAAAATTCTATTATCTTCCTTTGGGAAGACACAATGGCAAATGGAAAAAGAACCTGAGGTTTTATCTCAGTATTACTAGTACTCTTTTTTCAATTATGGTGTTTCAAGGAAATGTGTATATGAATATAGGTAGCAAACATCAAATTCAAAGCAATTTTTCCAAATGAGGTAAACTTTTAAGAAGTACAAGTAATACTGGAAGCTCAATAAGAAATCTAAAAATTCAGGGGCTCCTGGGTGGCTCAATGGGTTAAGCCTCTGCCTTCGGCTCAGGTCATGATCTCAGGGTCCTGGATTGAGCCCTACATCGGGCTCTCTGCTCAGCAAGGAGCCTGCTTCCCCCCTCCCTCTGCCTGCCTCTCTGCCTACTTGTGATCTCTCTCTCTGTCAAATAAATAAAATCTTTAAAAAAAAAAAAAAAAAAAAAAAGGAAACTTAAAAATTCAGTGTAGCACCATGGTTAAAAGCACTGACTATGAAGCCACACTACTTTCTGTACATTGGTCTCCTCATGTATAAAAATGAGAATATAGTTGTACCCCTAGCTCTGAAGGTTGCTTTAAAAATTTAGTAAGAGAATCCATAGAAAACCTAACAGTATAGAAAAGTAGTATCTATTGTTATTCTGAAATTCATAAAAAGAATCGTCAACCAACTAGAAGAATTCAGTATATTCTAACCTCAAATACTGCAGGCCTATCTACTAATTATCAGCCAAAATGAGACTATTATTAAAACTTCATAGAAATAAAAAATCACAGAAAAGACAGGAAAATAGGCACAAATAAAAGATAAAAAGTAGGCTAAGTATCTTTCAAATTCACTTAATTCATTTACTTAACATAACATGCTAATAATATGCCTGTATCAATAAAACATGTAATCTGCTTTGTTATAACTGGTATTAAAAAGGGGGCAATATTAGAAAATATATGCTTATCCTTTAAGTAGATGATTTCCTATCTAATGTATCAAACCCAAATTATTAACCATGGGTTTCCACCTGTATCAGATTTTATACATTTGAGTCTTCTATTGAAGATTCCTTTTTATTTTCCACTCTAAAACTGGCAGCCTTCCTGAGGCAAAAAATATGCTTCTCCCTTTTCCTCAAGAAAATAACTAAATATGCCTGTAATCAACGAGCTACTCAGCCAGTACTCAAAAGGAGACAGATTTCTGACTGTGCTGTGGCTCTACACCCTCAAGTAGGAAATGCAGTTTCCTAAATCCAATGCACAGAAAGTAACAAAGGCTTCTACAAGATCATATATGTATTTTAATAAGCAGATTCATAACATTCTCACCTTTGACTTAAATTAATCAACTATATCAACAGCCCTGAGAAAACACAAATCATGTTTTCTGTGTTTTATAACGGCTGCTTTCCACTATCTCAGGCAAGCTTTTAACTCTCCAGCTCCACAAGTTGTGTCAATCTCCCATCCTCCCTCATCTATGCAAAGCTCTATCTTATACATACCTTATTTTATTTTGATTTTCTTATATGACTACCTTTTCCTACTAGACTAGAGCTCTGAGTGGGATTAGGAACTATGTCCGGTCTCTCTTTATGTCTATTTTGACAAGCATAGCACCTGTCACAAAGCAAATGTTCAGTAAACATTTAGTGGATAAATAATTAAATATATGAAATGTTAATTGAAAAGGATGAAAAAAGTTGACAAAATTAATTATTCTGAAAAAGCCAACTACCAGGGCGCCTGGGTGGTTCAATCATTGGGCATCTGCCTTCGGCTCAGGTCATGATCCCAGGGTCCTGGGATCGAGCCCCACATTGGGCTCTCTGTTCAGCAGGAGGCCTGCTTCTCCCTCTCCTACTCCCCCTACTTGTGTACCCTCTCTCACTGTGTCTTTCTCTGTCAAATAAATAAAATCTTAAAAAAAAAAAAAAAAAAAAGCCAACTACCAAAACAAAAATTCACAGAAAGAAACTCAGATCACTCATTTCAAATCTTAAAAACAAAAAACAAAACAAACAAAAAAAAAAAGTAGTGCCTTTTAACACCAGAACTAGTATTTTACTTCATGAAAATATATTTGGAAATATGATTACATGACATATTCAAGTATACAACTCTCAAAACTTTTAGTGTAATTTGGCAATAAAGCATAAAATATAATAAACATTCTTATTTCCAATATAGCCTAAGAAATGTAACATTACCAACAGTTTTAATTTTTACATCTCCTGCTTTCTAGGTAGCTTATTATTAATTTGTGTGTTAAAGAAGTATACACTATTATGCTTTGTTTCCTTAACTCACTTTTCTGTTTTGAAGAATATTGCACAACCGTCCACATGCTTTCTCTCCTGCTCAGACATGATTTTGGCACGTGACTTTGGAGAAAAAAATCCATCATATCCACGCTCCTTCAATGCTGGCAGAAAGAGAGTGAAGTATTGCTCTGTTTCCACTTCCTGAAGTGAAAGAAAAGTTGTCATCGACATGACAAAGGAAAATTCTGATTAAGATATAAAAGTATTTAGCAGTGTAAAATGTGACTAAGTTAAAATAATTCACATAACAAATATTATCTATCCTATCTTACCACCAGCAGCAGTCATTTGATAACAGCAGCTTTTAAACCTTAAAGAACCTGAACTGTTGCATGATTTTCTCTTGCTTACCAGCTAGCTGGTCCCAAGTTCCAATTTAGAGTTCATTCTACTATACAGTAATTCCTTAAAACTGGTAAAATTGGACATATTATAGATTAAGCAGTAAGGAATAAGGAATAGTTAAGCTTTATTTAGAGGGGCAATTTTTAAAATTATTTCTCTTTCATAAAATTTCTCTTTCTCAAGAATTATTTCATTTCCAACTGCAATGGAAAGGAATGATACCCAAGAGTGAGAAGTCTAAGATCAACAAAAAGTCTACTTCAAGGAATTTTTAGTTACCTGAACACCAATCATCCAATGATCTCTGTTAATCCAGTATTTTTAAGTTACACTATTTTATTCATTGACCCATAAAATATTTTTAATAAATCTTTCCAAATGAAATAATCAAATGTGAGATAATGATTTATGTATCATAATGCTCATAACATTATTTTATAACAGTAAAAACTAATAAATAGCCTAAATGTTCAACAGTAGAGAAAATGCTAAATCAATAAATATTCATATAATGAACTGTCTTTGAAGAAGTTTAGTAATATGGAAAGTGCATTAAATGCAATAGCGTGATCCCAACTTTATTTTGAAAATATATCTGTAAATAAATTTTAAAAAGCATACAACAAATACTTCAGAAGTTTTAACACAAAAACTATTTTTGGATTATGAGAATAAGTGTTTCCCTCCATTATTTTTTTCAAAATATTCAATTTCTCTAGAATTAACATTTTATACTACGGTATTACCTTTACAATAAAAAACTCCTTTTAAATTATGTTTTTATCCTTCAAACTATACTTGGAAGAATGTGAGGCTATCATTACTACAAATACTAAATAAAAAAAGACAACTTTGTTTGCCTCCTTTTCCCTCGCAACTCTGTCAGTTCTCCATCATGTTTAGAAGAAGATTCAATTTTTGAAGACTTTTATTTCCCAGGAAGTCATATGAACCATAGACAACATAAATTATCAAGCTATTCTAGTACAAAAAGTTATTTAAAAAGTACTACCTTTCTTCTCAGCCTATGCTAAAAAGCAACTATGAAATTATAACACTTAAAATTTTAAAATACCTTCATAAACATGTAATATGCTTTGAAAGTTGTTAAGAAAAAAGTTATTAAATACTACCTAGAAACCTTGGCTATTTACTAGTTGAAAAGTAATAAAACACATATTTCAACAGAACGGTGTTTCTTCAGTTAAATTCATTACAATAAAGTTCCATAAAAACAGAAAAGTCAATTTCAGATATAGTTTTTAAAATAATGCAAAAATACATGATTTATAGCACAATATTTTTAAATGTTTACAATGTTTATCATTAAGGAACAGTGGACAAATAATATTTTTTAAAGATTCCATTGTAAGTTAGATTCACATTCTTATAAGACACAAGCTTCTGCAGTTTTCTCTTTCAACAATACCAGTGATCTGTTCATGGTATAATGGATGAACTGTTAACATGAATAATGGATGAGATTATTTTCACTTAATAGGAAATGAGTACAGGTTGGATGGCTGTACTTAGCAAAATAGTTCGACCGTGGAAATGTCTTATCTGCTTACTAAAATTGCCCTTCTTAAGAGGAAAGAAAACAATTCCTTTTGAGTTCTGTTTTGAACACAGGCTCTCTCTCGGAAGTAAGATCTATTAAGTTCACCTTTAGGTATCAGATGATTGAATTTCCTTTTAATTTTTTTTAAAGACTTTATTTTTAAATAATCTCTATACTCAATGTGGAACTCAGACTCACAACCCTGAAATCAAGAGCTGCTTGCTCCACTGATTGAGCCAACCAGGTGCCCTCTAGACAATTAATTTCTATAGTGTTACCTGAAGACTAATGATATCTGCATCACAGTTAACAATTTCTTCCATAATTCCCTTTTTCCTGTATTCCCAGTTTAATGCCCAGGATGGGCAATAGCCGTATAGCTGCCGGGTGGCGTATTTATCACATAACACATTGTAACACATAACCGTGAATGATGCTAAGAAGTGGGAGGAAAAAAAAAGAGAAAAGGGAGAAAATTAGGCAAGAATTCAAAAAGAAGTATCATATGTATACCTGCACAAGCACAGATGGCACACAAACCTATCCCAAATATCACCATTGTGAAATGCCTTTGGCAAATATCTACTAAACTGTGTCTACTAAGACTTCATTGAAGTCCATCACATCAAAGTTCTTTCACTAGAATCAGAGTTCACATTTTACGTTTTTAGAAAATCTATTTTAATAAAAATTCAAATTCTAAGTCAAAATGCTAATTTTTTGCACACAATTTCTTGAGCAAAGCTCTATATAAGTGGAACAAAAGTCAACTTTAGTTTTGTTCATTAAAGTCTCTAACTTCATTAATTTTCACTGACAAAATACTTATTATTTAATACTTCTGGGAGCCTCTTACTACTCTTATAACTCTGAGCCAGAAGGACATAGACTAACAAAGTTTAGTTATAAGAGAATTCTTTTTGCCAAATCATATTTTCATTTTTGAAACTGAATTCTCATTTTAAAATGCCCTTGAAGAAACTAATAGTAGAACACAGTTTACAGCCTTGCTACCTAAAAATGCGCTCTGAAGACCCAGAACATCAGTTATCATCTAGGAATTCAAAAATGCAAACTCTTTGGTACCACAAAGACCTACTAAGTCAGAACCTGCAAGCTGACAAAATCCCTAGGTGATTCACATGGACATTAGTTGAAAAGCCCTGATTTTAATCTGTAATTCTCTACCCAGGCTGCCCGTTAGAATCACTCTGTACAGTGTTTTTTAAAAGTGCTCATACCCAGGGCTCTGCTCAAGACTAAATAGGTTAGTACGTTTAGGGTCTAGATACTCGTATTTTTAAAAAGCACCCCCAATGATTATAATGGGCAGTGATGGTTGTGAATCACATACTTAAATAAAAGGTAAGGAATCCAAATAATAAAGTGATAATACTTGACTGAAGTTGGCTAGATTCAGATAATGGGAAAGTATTAAGAGAAATTCAGTTCAATGGTCCCCTGGGGATCAAACTGGAGGCCATTTTGTACATTGTTAGCTTTTTCATCATATGGTACTGATTCTTACAAAATAAATCATAAGTATTATACACATCTCCCTACTCACCAGAAGTAAAAGCCACTTTATTTAGCACTCAGATTCTACTTAGGAAAGTACAACACATCCCGAAGAAAATCCATACTCATTTTTCAATAAGGAAAACCCAAGAATACATTACTTTGAGAATTCAACAACTGATGAAATCATGTTTCAGTTGTTCTTTTTCTTAATGAAAATGTACGTACATAGCATTAAGAAAGCTTTCTTTCAAGATTATGTTCACTAGTGCTCAAGAAAGGATTACATTAAAGAACCAGAAAATGGTGTTTTTAAAATCAGAAAGGGAACAATTAATTATGCATTAGGGAAGGCTAAACAAAATAAATCCACCTAACTTAAGACTCTGTAGAAAACCTTGGGTATTCCATTTACTCAGACCATCAATGTGCCTCCTGTTAATAACAAGTGTTGCTCGCAATGGAGCACTGACACAGTGCCTCCTAGGCTCATCTCGTGACTCTAAGAGTGTGGTACTTTTAAAATTATTGCCTCTGGAAGACACAGAAATGTACTGTATATGTTGTTATTTCTCAGTGTTATTAAAACACAAAAGAACCATGCAGATGTTATATTTCCTATGTTTCCCAATTTCAAAGCAAGTAATTTTTTCTGAATCCTCTCACTTTAAAAGAGCACACAGAAGGGCTTTAAAAGTACATAATAAGTTCTGTGATTTACCCTTTAAAAATTACTAATGTGTCAGTATTCAGTGACTGATCCAAACTGGGTATTAAAACAATAAAATTTTCATGTGTTAATTTTAAAATGAACTTAGATATAATGTAAACTTACTCTTGTGATTAAAAAGAAAGCATCTGGAGAAATACTAATTCATAACTTAAAGGAGAATTCCCAATCCTAATATGTCTAACAAGCAGTAAGAAGCACTGTAAATTATGTCAAATCATTATTAGTCTCCACAAAGAGATAAAGGTTTATTTTCCACATTACTGTAGTTATAGAAATGCTAAACTATATCCTTAAATTGCTCACTCACACTCTACCATTCTTTACCACGAGCCTGATACCATATTTTGTTTCCAATATAGCAAATACTGACTCAGTCTAAATTATTCTTTCAAAAGTGTTACCTCTCTACCCACTGAAGAAAGATAAAGTACCCAAGCAGTTTAAAATTTTCAGAAGAAAATTCATTATTTTTCATTTTTTCTTTTTAAGTCACCCATTACCCCGTGTGAAGAGACCACTTGGAAGTCTTCATATATTTTCTTATTTGGCAGTCTTTACTTACAAGGAATAATTGTAAAACCAAGAGCTATATCATTGTAAAAGATAAGGGAGATTCCTACACATGGCCTTAATGTGGGTTTTATATGTTCAAATCCACCCGTCAGTACTTTTGAAGCTCATCTACCAGTGGACATAAAAATGAAGGCTTGTTATATTTATATCACAATGTCCAAATGGCATTTCCAGTATTTCTGGAAAAAAAAAAATCAAAGAAAAATAAAAACTATTTACCTGATGGCAGAATTTGGTCTCGTTCTTTTAATGTAATCCATGGCCTCGGAGGAAGCTGCTCTGGATGAACTGGGGCGGGGGGGGGGGGGGGGGGGGGGGGGAGGGGGGGGAAGGGAGAAAAATCTTTCTTAAACATAAGTTAATTTCATAATGTGCTTCTAAAATCAGTACAATTTACTTTATAATGTCAAATCAACTTGTGTTTTCTCTTCAGCTATACTGGCCTACAACTGACTTAAAAGTCTAATACTGAAATATAAAGAAGATTTAGAAGCCAAAGGAAGTTTAAGCAGATCTAAACAGAAAACATAATGAACATATGAAAAGAACATTAGGAAGCTCATTATTCGCAGTTCCACTTACACAGTATTTATGAAAAGTACCTATTTATAACCATAAGATCAGGGCACCTGGGTAGCTCAGTCAGTTAAGCATGTGACTCTTGATTTCAGCTCAGGGTCTTGGGATGAGCCCAGCCATGGCTCCACTCTCAGCAAGGAGTCTGCTTGGGATTCTCTCCCCCTCTTTCTGGCCCTCCCTTGCTCACACACACTGACTAAAATAAAAATCTTAAAAAAAAAAAAAAAAAAAGAAGAAGAAGAAGAAGAAAACCCACAATCTTAAGTAAGCTCTTACGTCTTAATTACAATCTAAATAGTATAATTTCCCTGCTGAGAAATCAAAGCTATGTGAGGTTCCAAAATACTAATAAACTGAAATACTCAAATACCGTTAAAATAGAAAAAGAGGTGAGGAGCAAGATAGAAGAGTAGGAGAACTAAATTTCATCGGGTCCCAGGAATTCAGCTAGATACTTATCGAACCATTCGGAATACCTACAAACTCAACAGGAGATCAAAGAAAAGAATAGCAGCAATTCTAAGAATGGAAGAGTGACCACTTTGTGGAAGGTAGGACCTGAGGAGAAGTGAATGCGAAGTGATATATGGGAAGATAGACTATAGGGGGAGGGAGCCTCCATCAACTGGCTCCCGGCAAGTGATAGAGCAGCAGGGCACAAAATCAGAACTTTTAGAAGTCTGCTCCACTGAGGGTGGAATCCTCACTGGGACAGTGTGGTCTCAGGACGATCAGGGTCACAGAAAGACCAGGGGTGCCTGAGTGTGGCACAGCTCCCAGGACCTGGAGCAGGGAAGCCAGCTGCAAAGACAGAGCTGAGGAGTAGACTCTCAGCTCACGTTTACCATCAACTGCAATCCACAGTACAGTCAGGCCACTACCCTTCGAGCAGGGACCAAACAAATGGCAGATCCAGGGAGACCCCCCCACTTCTACTCCCAGGAGAACCACATGGGAGGACACTGCAGGAATTGCCTGGGTTTGCAGACTACAAACAGAGTCATGTGCCAGAGACAGAAAGGCTCCAAAGGCCAGGTGAGCACAGAGTGCGGCCATAGATCAGGGAGAAAGGAGTGACTGATTGACTGCTTTTCTCAGAGGTCTCAATGAGGAGTGGGCCCCCAAATTCTCAGCTCCTCCAGGGCCAGAGATTGGGAGGCGACCATTTTCATTCCCATCCTCCAAAGCTGTACAGAAAGCTTTCAGTCAACAAAAGCTACCAAGCACAAACCCAAGCAGATTACTAAGCCTGGTCCTTGGCAAGAGCAATTCCACCTCAGGCAAAGATATTTGAGACTCACTGCAAAAGGTGAGTCTTTTGGGACAAAAAAAGGCGCCCAGAAGATCAGCAAGAACATCGAGCCAAGACCAAGTTTACCAATCAATGAGAACTGCAAAACTCTAGTGCTAGGGGAATACAGCACATAGAACTCATGACTTTTTTCCCATGATTCTTTATTCATACAAAGTTAATTTTTTTAATTTTTTTTCTTCTGTTTTTTAAATTTTTCCTCCTTCCTACTTTAATCAACATGTTATCAATTCCTTTTTAAAAATCTTTTTAATTATCATCTTTACAGTCATATTCTATCCCTTTGCCCGATTTAACCTAATTTTTGTAATATATATATATATATATATATATATATAACTTATTCTTTTTTTTTTTTTAATTTTGGGATTTTTTTTTTTTTTTTTAATTTTGGGATACACTTTCTTTTCTTCTAACAGAACAAAATATACCCTAAATCTAGTGTATGGCTTTGTTCTAGTTTCCCACCTGATCACATTGTCTTTTTTTCTTTTTCATTTTTTTTAATGTTTCTCTTTCTTTTTTCAACCAATTTATCTTCTCAATTCCTTTTTAAAATTTTTTAATTTTCAGGAGGCCTGGGTGGCTCAGACATTAAGCGTCTGCCTTCGGCCCAGGTCAGATCCCAGGGACCTGGGACCGAGCCCCGCATCAGGCTCTCTGCTCTGCAGGAAGCCTGCCTCTCCCCCTACCATTCCCTCTCTCGCTGTGTTTCTCTCTCAAATAAATAAAAAATCTTTAAAAAAAATTTTTTTTTTAATTTTCATCTTTACAGTCATATTCCATCCCTGCATCGAATTTACCCTTATTTTTGTATATATGCAAATTTTTCTTTCTTTAAAATTTTGGTAGGCACTTTATTCTAACAGACCAAAATACACCCAAAATCTAATGTGTGGCTCTTTTCTATTCACCAGCCCTCAGGTTGTTAGAAGAAAACATCCCAAAATTTTAAAGAAAGTAAAACATACATACAAAAAAAAATAGGTTAAATACAATGAAGGGATAGAATATGACTATAAAGATGAAAATTTTAAAAAGATTTTTAAAAAGGAATTGATGAGACAAGATTTTGGTTAAGGGATGCCTGGGTGGCTCAGTCAGGTAAGCAGCTGCCTTCAGCTCAGGCCATGATCCCAGAGTCCTGGGACTGAGTCCCACACTGGCCTCTTTGCTCAGCAGGGAGCCTGCTTCTCCCTCGGCCTGCTATGCCTGCCTCTCCCCCTGCTTGTGCTCTCTCTCTCTCTCTGACAAATAAATGATCTAAAAAAACAAACAAAAAAAAAAGATGTTGGTTAAAATAGGAAAGAAGAAAAACTTTTTTAAAAAAATTCTTTTTTTCTGGGGCGCCTGGGAGGTTCAGTCGTTGAGTGTCTGCCTTTGGCTCAGGTCATGATCCCAGGACCCTGGGATCGAGCCCCATATCGGGCTCCCTGCTCTACGGGGAGCCTGCTTCTCCTGCTACCATTCCCTCTGCTTGTGTTCCCTCTCTCGCTGTGTTTCTCTCCGTCAAATAAATAAAATTTATAAAAAAATTTTTTTTTTTCTTTTCCCACCAATTTCGAGTCTCTTCTGACTTGGTCACTGTATATTATAATGGGACATTGTTACCCTTTTAGCATTTTGTTCTTTCATTCATCTATTCTTCTCTAGACAAAATGACAAAACTTTGGAAAAACTCACCTCAAAAAAAAAAAAGAAAATTAAGTACCAACTGCCAGGGATCTAATTAATATGGACATTACTAAAATGTCAAAACTAGAGTTCAGAATGACGATTATAAAGATCCTAGCTGGGTTTGAAAAAGGCAAAGAAGACACCAGAGAATCCCTTTGTGGAGAAATAAAAAAACTAAAATCTAACGAAGTTGAAATCAAAAAGGCTATTAATTTAGTGCAATCAAAAATGGAGGCTCTAACATCTAAGTTAGATTAAGCAGAAGAGAGAGTGTATATACAGAAGACCAAATAATGGAAAATAAAGAAGCTAAGAAATAGAGAGATAAACAACTACTGGATCACAAAGGGAGAATTCATGAGATCAGTAATACTATCAGATGAAACAATATTAGAATAATTGGGATGCCAAAAGAAGAAACAGAGAGGGGACAGAAAGTATATTAGAGCAAATTAGAGTGGAGAACATCCCTAATTTGGGGAAGGAAACGGGCATCAAAATGCAGGAGGCACAGAGAACCCCCTCAAAATCAATAAAAAGAGGTCAACACTCCATCACCTAATAGTAAAACTTACAAGTCTTAGTGACAAATAGAAAATCCTGAAAGGAGCTCAGGACAAGAGGTCTGTAACATACAACAGTAGAAATATTAGATTGGCAGCAGACCTGTCTACAGAGACCTGGCCGGCCAGAAAGGGCTGGCATGCACTTAACGAGAAAAATATGCAGCCAAGAATACCTATCCAGCTCGGCTGTCATTGAAAATAAAAAAGAGATAAAAAGCTTCCAGGACAAACAAAAACTAAAAATTTGCAAACCCCAAACCAGCCCTCCAGGAAATACTGAAAGGGGTCCTCTAAGCAAAGAGAGAGCCTAAAATAACATAGACCAGAAAGGAATCAGAGACAATATACAGGAACAGTCACCTTACAGCCAATACAATAGCACTAAATTCATATCTGACAATAGTTACCCTGAAAGTAAATGGGCTAAATGCCTCAAACAAAAGACATAGGGTATCGGAATGGATAAAAAACAAAACAAAACAAAACAAAGACCCATTGATATGCTGTCTACAAGAGACTCATTTTAGACCCAAAGACACATCCAGATTTTTTTTTAAGGATTTTATTTATTTGAGAAAGAGAAACACAGCAAGAGAGGGAACACAAGCAGAGGAATGGTAGCGGGAGAAGCAGGCTTCCTGCCGAGCAGGGAGCCTGATGCGGGGCTCGATCCCAGGATGCTGGGATCATGACCTGAGGCGGAGGCAGACGCTTAACGACTGAGCCACCCAGGTGCCCCAAGACACCTCCAGATTTAAAGTGAGGGGGTGGAAAACCATTTACCATGCTAATGGACATCAAAAGAAAGTTGGAGTAGCAATCCTTATACCAAATTAGATTTTAAATCAAAGACTATAATAAGAGATGAAGGACACTATATCATACTTAAAGGATCTGTTCAAGAGAAAGCTCTAACAATTTTAAATACCTATGCCTCTAACATGGGATCAGCCAGTTATAGAAACCTTAACAAAAACAAAGAAACACAACAATAATACAGTAATAGCAGAGGACTTTAACAGTCCCCTCACTGATATGAACAGATCATCTAAGCAAAAAATCAACAAGGAAATAAAGGCTTTCAATGACACACTGGAACAGATGGACATCACAGATATATTCAGAACGTTCTAAAGCAAAGCAACAGAATATACATTCTTCTCTAGTGCACATGGGACATTCTCCAGAATAGATCACATCCTTGGTCATAAATCAAGTTTCAACTCATTCCCTGCATATTTTCAGATCACAATGCTTTGAAACTAGAACTTAACCACAGTTGGAAAGAACCCAAATACATGGAAACTAAAGAGCATCCCACTAAAGAATGAATGAGTCAACCAGGAAATTAAACAAGAATTAAAGAAATTCATGGAAATAAATGAAAATGAAAACACAAGTGTTCAAAGCCTTTGGGATGCAGCAAAGGCAGACCTGAGAGAAAAGTATATAGCAATTCAAGCCTTTCTCAAGAAACAAGAAAGGTCTCAAATATACACCCTAACCCTACACTTAAAGGAGCTGGAGAAAGAACAGCAAAGAAAGCCCAAACCCAGCAGAAGAAGAGAAATAATAAAGATCAGAGCAGAAATCACACAAAAAGAAGAGTAGAACAGATCAAGGAAACTAGAAACTGGTTCTTTGAAAGAATTAAGATTGATAAACCCCTGGCCACACTTATCAAAAAGAAGAGAGAAAGGACCCAAATTAATAAAATCATGAATGAAAGAGGAGAGATCACAACCAACACCAAAGAAATACCAACAATTATAGTAACATATCATGAGCAACTATATGCCAGCAAATTAGACAATCTGGAAGAAATAGATGCATTCCTAGAGACATATAATAAGCTACCAAAACTGATCCAGCAAGAAACAGAAAACCTGAACAGAGCCATAACCAGTAGGGAAACTGAAGCAGTCATCAAAAATCTCTCAACAAACAAGAACCCAGAGCCACATGGCTTCCCAGGGGAATTCTACCAAATATTTAAAGAATTAATACCTATTCTCCTGAAACAGATCCAAAAAATAGAAATGGAAGGAAAACTTCCAAACTCATTTTATGAGGCCAGCATTACCTTGATCCTAAAACCAGACAAAGACCCCAATCAAAAAGGAGAATTACAGACCAATATCCCTAATGAACACGGATGTAAAAATTCTCACCAAAATACTAGCCAACAGGTTCCAAAAGTACATTAAAAGGATTATTTACCATGATCAAGTGGGATTTATTCCTGGGATGCAAGGTTGGTTCAACATCCGTAAATCAATCAATGTAATACATTAATAAAAGAAGGAACAAGAACCATATACTCTCAATAGATGCTGAAAAAGCATTTGACAAAGTATAGTATCCTTTCTTGATTAAACTCTTCACAGTGTAGGAATAGAGGGTACATACCTCAATATTATCAGTCATCTATGAAAAACCCACAGTGAATATCATTCTCAAAGGGGAAAAACTAAGCTTTTCCCCTAAGGTCATGAACTCAGCATGGCTGTCCACTATCACCACTGCTATTCAAAAATAGTACTAGAAGTCCTAGCCTCAGCAATCAGACAGCAAAAAAAAAAGGCGCCTGAATCAGAAAAAAAGTCAAACTCTCACTTTCTGCAGATGATATGATACTTTACGTGGAAAATCCAAAGACTCTACACCCAAACTGCTAGAACTCATACAGGAATTCCATAAAGTGTCAGGATATAAAATCAATGCACTGAAATCAGTTGCATTTCTATATACCAACAACAAGACAGAAGAAAGAGAAATTAAGGAGTCAATTCCATTTACAACTGCACCCAAAACCATAAGTTACCTAGGAAAAAATCTAACCAAAGAGGCAAAGAAGCTATACTCAGAAAACTATATAATACTCATGAAGGAAATTGAGGAAGACAGAAAGAAATGGAAAGAAAACAATCCACACTCATGGACTGGAAGAATATTGTGAAAATTTGTATGCTACCTGGAACAATCTACACATTTAATGTGATCCTTATCAAAATACCATCAACTTTTTTCAAAGAAATGGAACAAATAATCCTAAAATTTATGTGGAACCAGAAAAGACCCCAAATAGCCAGAGGAATGTTGAAAAAGAAAACCAAAGCTCGTGGCATCACAATTTGGGATTTTTAAGCTCTATTACAAAGCTATAATCATCAAGACAGGGGCGCCTGGGTGGCTCAGTGGGTTAAAGCCTCTGCCTTTGGCTCAGGTCATGATCTCAGCATCCTGGGATTGAGCCCTGCATCGGGCTCTCTGTTCAGCAGGGATCCTGCTTCCCCTTATCTCTCTGTCTGCCTCTCAGCCTATTTGTGACCTCTCTCCTGTCAAATAAATAAAATCTTAAAAAAAAAAAAAAAAATCCTCAAGACACTGGCTCAAAAACAGATACATAGATCAATGGAACAGAACAGAGAGTCCAGAAATGGACCCTCAATTCTATGGTCAACTAATCTTCGACAAAGCAGGAAAGAATGCCCAGTAGAAAAAAAGACAAAGTCTCTTCAACAAATGGTATTGGGAAAATTGGACAGCCACATGCAGAAAAATGAAACTGGACCATTTCCTTACACCATCCACAAAACAGACTCAAAATGGATGAAAGACCTAAATATGAGACAGGAATCGATCAAAATCCTTGAGGAGGAACAGGCAGCAACCTCTTCGATGTCAGCCGCAGCAACATCTTCCTAGAAATAGCACCAAAAGCAAGGGAAGCAAGGGCAAAAATGAACTACTGGGACTTCATCAAGATAAAAACTTTTGCACAGCAAAGGAAACAATCAACAAAACCAACAGACAACTGAGAGAATGAGAGAAGATATTCGCCAATGACATATCAGATAAAGGGCTAGTATCCAAAATCTATAAAGACTTATCAAACTCAACATCTAAAGAACAAATAACCCAATCAAGAAATGGGCAGAAAACAGGAACAGACATTTCTGCAGAGAGGACATCCAAATGGCCAACAGATACATGAAAAAGCACTCAACATCACTTGGCATCTGGGAAATACATATTAAAACCACAGTGAGATACCACTTCACACCAGTCAGAATGGCTAAAATTAACCAGTCAGGATACAACAGGTGTTGGCAAGGATGCGGAGAAAGGGGAACCCTCCTACACTGTTGATGGGAATGCAAGCTGGTGCAGCCACTCTGGAAAACAGTAGGGAGGTTCCTCAAAAAGCTGGAAACAGCTACCCTACAACCCAGCAATTGTACTCCTGGGTATTTACCCCAAAGATACAAATGTAGTGATCCAAAGGGGCATGTGCACCCCAATGTTTATAGCAGAAAGGTCCACTATAGCCAAACTATGGAAAAAGCCCAGATGTCCATCAACAGATGAATGGATAAAGAAGTTATGGTATAAATATATACAATGGAATATGATTCAGTCATCAAAAAAACCTTGTAATCCTGCCATTTGCATCGACATAGATGGAAGTAGAGGTTATTACGCATGGAAGTAGAGGGTATTATGCTAAGCAAAATAAGTCAGTCAGAGAAAGATAATTATATGATCTCACTGATTTGAGGAATTTGAGAAACAAGACAGAGGATCATAGGGGAAAGGAGGGAAAAATGAAACAAGATGAAACCAGAGAGGGAGACAAAAGAAACTGAGGGTTGCTGAAGTGGATGAGGGTGGGAAGGATGGGATGATTGGGCAATGGACCAAGGGGATGATTGGGTGATGATTGGGGAGGGTATATATGCTGAGTGCTGTGAATTGTGTAAGACTGATGAATCACATACCCGTACCCCTGAACCAAATAATATATTATATATTAATTTAAAAAATCAAAATGATCAATATGTCAATAAATAAATAAATAGAAAAACCCATATGAATGCATAATAAAAATTAGTGAATTTTATAATGGGGCTTTCATTTCCTAATTTTAAACTTTATTTTATGACATCCATGCAAAACAAGAGATTAGAACTACATTATACAGAAAAAAGGAAAGCTCTGGTTAAACATTAATTACTCAGATATGGTTATCAATACCATGAAACTAAAAGCTACCCAACTATCAGAGGAGAGAAAATTCAGTAAGTTAAGATTTAACTACGCTTTTACTTTTTCCTTTTAAGAACACTGACAATTGCAGGACAATTAAATTCAAGTTTGCAGATTTTCCCAGGGAATATAGTGGCTGAGAAATGTATTCCTTTAAAACAAAACACTCTTATCTTCATCCAGCTACAGAAATTTTGACCAGAGTATTTATGGTCTTTAAAAGTTTCAGTTTACTAACCATTTTGGTGTTCCAAAAGCCTATCTAAAGGATTCATGTTTTAGCATCCATACTTTTCACAACATGGAATGAACATTATTTTGCATAGTCCATATGTTGCCAGGAAAGGAATGAAGATTATCATAAGATGACAAACAAGCCATCAAGCTGAATCAACATATTGAATCCTGGTAAAAATCATGCCTGCCAGGAAGGCCATGCCACAATTATGACAACTATCTAAAAAATGGAAAGCCCAATATATAAATACAATGAAGTGTAATAAAGCAACTTTCTAGCTGTTAGGTTCCTTATCAGTAAATAGTTAAAAATTCAGAAATCAAAAAATCCTCAAAATAAAACAAGGTGATGCTAACATTCTCGTGCTTCCCAAAGCTTTACTAACATATTTTAATTAAAACATCACAATATATCAGTATAAGTAAAATGCATAGTATTCAGCAAGAATATCCAAAGAGCCAAAAACCTATGAAAAAACACTTTATCTCACCAGTAACCTGGAAAAATAAAAAGATGAGAGAGTATTTCTTTAATGGATGTTGTCCACCAAATTTTAATATATCCAGAATTGATGATGGTGGTAAGATATGAATACTTGCATATATAGCTGGTATGACTATAAACCGGGAGCTATCTAAGAGGTTAAGCTGGATCATCTTTTAAAAATTTAAACATCCATGTCCCTGTGACTCAGCAATTCTATTTTCTGGGATCAACCCTATCTGCTAAAGCAGCATTCAAATCGATATTCATCACACTATTGTTTATAACAGCAAAAACAAGGGTAAATGACTACTATTTATTTTACATAAGTCTATGCTATAGTTTTAAAGGATAGATACATGTTTATTAAAGTGGAAAGTTATGAAAGTAATACTGAGTGAAAACAACTAGAAAATATATAATGATGAGGCACCTGGGCAGTTCACTCAGTTAAGTAGATGACTCCTGATGTCAGCTCAGGTCATGATCTCAGGGTCCTAGGATTAACCTCTGCATTGGGCTCTGCACTCAGCGGGGAGTCTGCTTGAGAGTCTCTCTCTCTCTTTCTCTCTCTCTCTCTCTCCCACCCCCCCCCCCGTTTAGGCATGGGCTCTCTCTCTAATAACTAAATCTTTAAATATATATATAGTGATAGAATGTTTTATTAGAAAACATTTTAAAAACACACAAGAAAGTAATGTCATAACATTTGTACTGGTACAATTTTTATATGTAAATGTCTACAAAAATATCTACAAAAACACACACCCAACTTACAAGTGTGTTTACTTACCATGGAGGGGACGTGGAATGAAAGGTAGTGGTCAAAGAAAATTTTAGTCTTAACAGGAATTTTTACGAGAAAAATATCTTCATGTGTGACATATACTTAAAATTAATGTTTTTAAGATGAAACTGCAATGTCAGTGTATGACAAACTATCAAATAAAGACTGTTTAATAGATATATATCGTCATATAAAAAGTACTAGAATTTAGATCAATATGGAAGTCTGTTCTCATTGATAGAAGAGACAGCAGTTAACACAGTAATAGGTCTCTCAGGATCATACCTAAAATGTGATAAAACAGTAATCTTCCTATTTTTGTCTCCCACGCATGCCACACCAGGTGCTAAACAGCCCTGCAACCAGCCCTGGAACCAGAAGGAATAGACTGGGGGCAGGGAGTAGGGCACCAAGAAAATCCTGATCTCTCTTGCCAGTGAAGCCAAAAAAGGAGAAGTATAGCAAATTTTAGGTGGGAAAATCACTCCTGGTGGCAGTCGTAATCCAACATGCTAAGGGCAATCTAACAGAGCCCAAGAGAGCCAACTCATCCCACCACCTCAGTGACCAGCAGCAATAAGCCTGGTTTGCCCATGATAAAAGTGTCAGCTGAGCCTAGAAGAGCTGACAGAAACCACATGCTAAACCTACACTGGGCAACTGCCTCCTAAAATTGAGATTTGACTTTAAAAGGATCAAGAGTCTCCAAACATAACATTCAAAATATCCAGGGAACAAGAGAAAATCACTGGTCATACCAAAGACCAAGAATTACCACAAATTAAATGAGAAAAGACTATCAACAGAGACCAACACAAAGAGGATTCAGATGTTGAAATTGACAGAGATTTCAAAGCAGCCATCATAAAGCTGCTTCAAGGAGTAATTACAAATTCTCTTGAAACAAGTGAAAAAATAAAAAGCCCAAAGAAGCAGTTCTACTTTTTGAGGAGATCCAAAATGAAATCACTCAACTGAAAAATACAATAATCAAAATAACAAAACTCACTGGAAGAGTGCAAAAATAATGAAAACCAAAAAAAATTAGTGAACCTGAAAATTCCATTTGAACAGTTAAAGGAAAATAAACTTGGGGGAAAAATGAACAGAGCTTGAGAGACCTGTGGAACTGTAACAAAAGCTCTATGACTCATATCACCAGAGTCCAGAAGGAGAGAAGAAAGAACATGGCTTAAAAAGTATTTGGAGATAATGGCTAAAATGTCTCATATTTGGTAAATGACATAAACCTACAAATTCAAGAAGGTGAACAAACTTCAAGTAGAATAAGGGAAAAGAAATCCACACCAAGACACATCATAAACTGCTGAAAACCAAAGACAAAAAAAAAAAAAAAAATCTCATAAACATCAAAGAGAAAAGACACATTACCTATCAGGAAACAATGGGTTTCTTTTCTGAAACCATGGCAGCCAGAGGAAGTGGCACATTTTCAACCGAAAGAAAGAACTGTCACCACAAATTCTTTATCCTGCAAAACTTCCCTTCAGAAATCAAGGGGAAACTGGGGCACCTGGGCGGCTCAGTCGGTTAAGTGTCTGCCTTTTGCCTCAGGTAACTATCTCTATATCCACGGATCCAGTCCCTGCTTCTCAGGGAGCCCGCTTCTCCCTATTCCTCTCCTTCTCCCCCTGCCTATGCTTGCTTTCTCTCTCTCTCCCTCTCTCTTCCCCTCTCAAATAAAGTCTTTAAAAATTTTTTTAAGAAGAAATAAAGGGGAAATAAAAACGTTATAAAAGGAAAACCATGAAACTTTGTTGCTAGCAGACCTGCCCTTAAAAAAGGAAAGAAGCAATGAGTAAAATTAGGGATAAACACAATGGATTATCCTCCCCAAGCCTCTTAAGATGTATCTGATTGTTAAAGCACAAATTATAACATCTGTGTGGTACTCTGCAGGTAGAGGAAAGATTAGATACAATTATATTTTAATAAAAGTGGAGAGTGTTAAGGCACATAAATCAAAGGTAACATTAATGCACTTAAAGTGATAAAACACCATTATCAGTAGACTATGCCAAAGACGTATATTGTGATATCTAGAGCAACACTAAGAAAAGAAATCAGAATTCTACGTTTCAAAAATTGCATAAATAAAACAAGGTAGAATTCTAAAAAATGTTTAAGTAGCCCACAGAAAACCAAGACAAGTTAAAGTAAGGAGAAACAGAGGAAACAAACAGAAAACAACTAAAAAAATGGAAGACTTAAATTCTACATATCAATAATTACTTTAAATGAAATTATCTAAATATACAAATTAAAAGAGCAGAATCCTGTCAGGACAGATATAAAAACGTGATGCATGGCTTAATTGTATATTGTCTTCAAGAAATTCATATCAAAAAAAAAAAAAGAAATTCTTATCAAATACAACAACATAGTAAAGTTGAAGGAGGATGGAAAAAGATATACCATGCCAGTATTAAACAACAACAAAAAAAGCAGAGTGGTTATATTAACACCAGCTAAAGCAGACCTAACTAAAGAGCAGGATAAACACTAGAAACAAATAAGGTTATATTATCATTACACAATGATAAAAGTTTCAAACCACATTAGAATGTAGTAATTCTAAATATGTATACACCAAACAATACACTTTTCAAAATACACAATGCAAAAACTGACAGGGCTGAAAAAAATACACAAATCTACGATTACCGTTTGGAATTTCAACACTATAATGTTACTATTTATAACAGAACTAGATAAAAAATTAGAAAAGATATAGAAGAATGGAATATCACCACCAACTAACATGATCTAATCTAATTTACATTTATAGAACCATTCACCAAGACAATAAAACAAACCCCAGAAAATTAAAAAGAACTGAAATAATGCAGAATATGTTTTCCAACTGGTCCCAAACTGCAATCAGACAAGTATAACAAAGAACAAGAAATTAAACAACACATTTCTAAGTAATCCATAAGTGAAAGAGGATGTCTCAAAAGAAATTTTTTAAAATACATTAAACAGAATGAAAATACAACATATCAAAATTTGTGCGGTACAGCTAAAGTAGTTCTGAGAGGGAAAACTATAATGCTACATGCTTGCATTTATAAAGAGGAAGAATTTCAAATCAAAATACGTTTTTATTTCAAATAAGAAAAAGAACAACATAAACCCAAAACAAACAGAAAGAATTACTAGGATATAAGGAAATAGAAAGGTTAAACGTAAAAGAACAGAAAAAGATATAGAGTGCAAATTCTAACCAGAAAGAACCTGCATAGCTATTTTCATTAGCCATATTAATTTTAAAGTAATAAGAACAGCATCAGGAGCTGATAAAACACTTCAAATAACCAGAAAGATGAAACACATGAAAATATACCCTCATTATAGGTAATTAAAAAGAAATACTAGAACAAAGGAGGTGATCACATAATAATAAAACAATCAATCCCTTTGATTCCTGCAAGAGCTATAAGAAATAAACAAATCTAACAAAAAAGGGGGAAATTTTAACACAGTTCTATCAATAATGAATAAAAACAAAGTACCAAGTATATAAGTCATATTCAAACAATTAACGAACTTAAACTAGTATTTATAGAATATAGCACCAAATAATTACAAAATGCATATTCTATTAAATGCATACTTAACATTCAGAAAAATTAAATATATTCTGGCTAATAAATAACACATTTTAAAAATTTTGATCAATTAGCATACTCTCTGACCACAATGAAATTAAGCTAGGAATCAATGACAAAGAAAACATCTCCCCTAGAAATAAAGATACTTCTAAATGATTCATCTAAAAAGAAATGATGAGAACTATTAGAAAATATAAAACTGGGGGTGCCTGGGTGGCTCAGTCAGTTAAGTGTCTGCCTTCGGCTCAGGTCATGATCCCAGGGCCCTGAGACAGAGTCCCGCACTGGGCTCCCTGCTCACCAGGGAAGTTGCCTCTCTCTCTCCATCTACCTTTCCCCCTGCTCATGCTCTCCCTTGCTCTCTCTCTCTCAGATAAAATCTTAAAAAATATAGATATAAACTGAGTGACAATGAAAATAATACAAATTAAAACTTGAAGGATGCTGCTAAAGCCATGTTTAAAGGGAGATTTATAAATACTTTGAGAAAAAAAAGTCTAAAAATTAATGACTTAGATGTTAAGAAGTTAGAAAAAGAACAGCTAAGGAAACCCAAAGAAAGGCAAAAGAATAAAAATTAAAAATCACTGATATTAAAAATAAAAGCACACCAATAAAGTTAAAATTTTGTTTTTTTCCCCAAAGAAAATATCAAAAAATATCTAGGCAAGACTATGCATGAAGTAAGGGCAACATAAATAACTAATATCTGGAATGGAAAGAGATATCACTATATATCAAATAAACATTTTTAATGTTTATATCTTTTAGATATTCTGAACTTTATGTCAATAAATTTGAAGATTTAGATAAAATGGGCATATTACCAAAAAAGACAACTTTCAGAAACTGATAGAGAAATGAAGAATCAGAACAGTACTATAGTTATTAGCAAAATTAAATCAGTAATTGAGAACTTCCTTCAAAGAAACCCCAGATTCAGATGTATTCTACAAGACATTTAAGGAAAAAAAACACCTTGGGGCACCTGGGCGGCTCAGTCAGTTAAGCGTCTGCCTTCAGCTCAGGTCATGATCCCAGGGTCCTAAGATCAGACTCTGGGTCTGGTTCCCTGTTCAGGAACCGGAGAGCCTGCTTCTCCCTCTCTCTCTCTCTGGCCCTCCCCACTTCATACCCCACATATGTGTGCACGCACATCCTCTATGTCAGATATATGAATAAAATCTTTAAAAGAAAAAAAAATCTCAAATATACTCCTCCAAATAACAGAAAATAAATTTTATGATGCCAGCATAATCTTTTTATTAAAACGTGACAAGGATATTGAAAAAAGGAAAATTATCGGCCACTCTCAAACTCACATGCAAAAAATCCTAAGTAAAATATTAGCAAACCGAAAAAAGGGATATATAAAAATACTGTATTACAACCTATTTGAATTTATTTTAAGAATAGAAAGGTGGTATACATGAAAAACAACCAATCCATTTACCAAATTAACAGAATAAAGGACAGAAAAGATTTCCTCACCTTAATAGAGAAAGAGCATTTGATAAAATTAAATATTTGTTCATATAAAAAACTAAAAACTAACAAACTAGGAATAGGAGGAAATTTATTAATCTGATAAACTTAATTAACTTACGTAAAAATTATGGTGAATGTCACATTTAATTGTAACTATTAAAAGCTAATAAATTTTTAAATTAGGCAAATTATCACTACTTTTAGTTAGCATCTACTGGTGATCTTGGGAAGTGCAATAAGGCAAGAAAAAGAAATAAAAGATACACAAGAATTACAGAGTAATAAAAGTGTCATTCACAAATTATACAATTGTAGAAATTGAAATAAAATTATTTCAATTTTGAATTGAATACAATAAATATTGTTCAATTCAATTCAATTCAATACCTGAATACCAATAAATATACAAAACCCAACTATATTCCATAAATGAGCAATAATAATCTTACTAAGATTCATTTCTGAAAAGATGGTTTATGCGGCCATCAAAAAGTCAATACTTGGGCTGGGTGATGGACATTGGGGAGGGTTAGAGCTATAGAAAGAAAAATAAAATAAAATAAAATCAATACCTAGAACAAATGTAATAAAAAATGTGAAGACCATTACACAGAAAACTAAAACTCAATACTGGGAGATATTAGAGAAAGCACAATAAATCAAAGAATATTAAACACTGTCAGATTAGAAAATTCAGTGTTCTAAACATGTCAATTCTTTCCAAAACAATCTATAGATTCAATATATTCTCAACCTAAATCCCTATCTTTTGGGGAGGGAAGAAATTTGAAAAGCTAATACCAACAATTTTAATGAAAATACAAGGTAAAGGAAGTATGGGGCTAAATTTAGCCTAGACTTCAGAATCAAATCAAGAAGGGAGATCTACTCTACTGAATCTTAAGACATTTTATAAAAATACCATAATTAAAGACACTGTCATATTGCCATAAAGACTACTAGAAATGGGGGCGCCTGGGTGGCTCAGTGGGTTAAAGCCTCTGTCTTCGGCTCAGGTCATGATCTCAGGGTCCTGGGATCGAGCCCCGCATCGGGCTCTCTGCTCAGCAGGGAGCCTGCTTCCCCCTCTCTACCTGCCTCTCTGCCCTCTTGTGATCTCTCTCTCCCTCTGTCAAATAAATAAAATCTTTAAAAAAAAAAAAAAAGACTACTAGAAATGAACAGAGGATACAAAACATCAAAAATAAACCGATACATACGATGACAATTTATGACAAAGATGGCAATAAAAAGCAGTAATGAAAAGACGGTCTTTTCAATAAATGGCTCAAGGTCAATCTAACCTATGTTATGGAAAAGTTATGAAAATTGACTCCCGTGTTACACAAATTTCAATTCTAGGAAGATACTAGCTTTAAATGCTACAAATAAAAGATGCAATTTTTAGATGCAGGAAAATACATCCTTGAGTTTGAGGTAAAGAAAATTCTTAAATGGCACACAAAAACAATACCCTAACAGAAAATATCAATAAATTCAATTCTTTAAAATGTTTTCTGTTCATCAAAGACAAATTAAGAAAGAGGAAAGGCAAACAACAGCATAGGAGAAGATACCTGCAATATATACAACGAATGACTTGTATCTAAAGCACTGAAAAACTTAAAAATTACACACACATACACCCCACACACATGCCAGATCAATGAATCAAGTGTCTACATCTATTTAGACAATGGAGATACATATTTTTAAAGCAGGAAGGAAATAGCGTACACATACATAGCTAAATTAAACTTTTAGCCATATATTCTTAATTTGTTACTAAAAAGGCTTCTCTTAAGTTTATTATCTCTCTCCCACCAAATTTTAGTCTTTATAGCCAAAAAAATTTTAGATGATATTAATTTGGTTTTACATTATTGTAAATATTACTATTTTTTTTTAATTTTGTATGTAGGTATCTTCTATGATGGAGAGAATTAAAAAGAATATATGTTCCGTAAATAAAGATTAAATTCCACACTTTTCTTTAAAAAAAAAAAAAAGTATAAGACAACATACTGTGATGATGGCCTCATGCTAGAATCTAGATTTCTCTAGCTCTGTTTCAGGATTCTGTATTTTAGAAAGACATTATTCTAAGAAAAAGATCCAAATTTAAGGATCTACATACTTTTACTCATATTTTGAGTGCTTAAGCAAAAAAAAAAAAAAAAAAAAAGTTTTAAGTCAAATACTTAAAAGATTTCTTACAGAGAAAAATTTCCATCTGGAATACAACTATTTTAGTCAGACAGATGCAGTGTTCTTAATCAAAATCCTGCTTACAAAATTTCCACAACTGTATAGTGACTCAAACTAGTAATTTCATGCACAAAAAGTGTGTACAGTGTATGTGACCCACATAATCTCCATTCAAACAATTAGTAACTATGTATTTGTAATTAAGAGCAAGAGAATCTTGGGTTCACAGCTTTGGCATTAATCAGATATGTTAACTTGGGAAAATTAATTTATTCTCTGAATTTCAGAACTTGCATCTGCACAATACCAGTAAAATTGGGACCTCTTAAATTTTTAGAAAAATTAAATGAGATAATGTAACTAAAGCTCCTAATATATTGCTTGGTAAATAGAAAGCATTCAGTATATGAAAAGAATATCCCACTACCATGGGATACAGTAACAGAATGAACTCTAATATGAGAAGTTATTTAAAAAAAAAAAAAAAAAAAAAGGTCAAAGAGTATCTGACATATTAGCTAGTAGTAACATATGTAGAGTTCACTGACTGATCATTAAGAGTTACCTGCAAGATTGTCAAGCATGAAGTTCAGTAGCTTTCGGGTTCCATCTGGGTCCTGGTATAAATTGAGAATATCCTGTGATAAAGGATTGCCTAAAGCAGAATACAAAAATAAAATCTGTAAGACAACTGTAAGACCAGACAAATGTACACAATAAAATACTAATTTTGTAAAGTGAATTTTGAAGTATTTAATCTGTTATATAAATTTAAAGAAATTATGTGAATCCAAAGAAAATACTTTAGATAGTCATAAAAGTCATAAAATCTCAAAGACGTTCTTACCAGATTTCACTATTTATACTATATACCTAGTTTATGTTTGCCAAAATCACATTTATAAACATATATATTAATCTTAGTCAATTCTGAAGTAATATCACAATTCAGCACCCTGAATTAATCTTTATAAGTTCTACTTTATCTCTGAAGACAATATTCTAACTGAAAGACAAACAGTCCTATATGAGAAAGAATGAATGCTATCATTTAAAAAAAAAGTCTTCTTTTGTTCCTTCCTAGTTAGAATGTATTACATATAGAGAAAGGAAGACATTTCAAGTGAAAAGTCTACCTTGTACAAACATGAGTTAATGAAATGTGAGGAAAATAAGAATTTTTTATGATGGTATAATCAGGAATATCTGAGTACTAACAGTACAGATATAGCAAATATAAAAACAAAACAAAAAAAAAAAAACAAGCTACTGTTAACAGTCTATATATTCCTTTAAGATATAAAAGAGGAATTTGCTGATAGGTATGCAACAACAGTCTTGCAAACTGCAAACTTGCAAATATTTGAAAACACAAAAACCATGGAACTTCCAGAAACAAAGGTTTTAAATACTGAAGCAAACAAAATCTTCAATACACACTCCACAGAACGGCTAAAATTTAAAAATATTGACCAAAAAAGTTACAGAAAAATGTAGAGTACTTGGAACTCTTATATCGCTAGTAGAAGTATAAAATGGTCCAAATGTGGTGAAAATCTGGTTGGCAGTTTCCAACTGACTTGAAAGAGAAAAAGGAAATTTCCTGGTGTAACAAAAATGCTCTATATCTTAAGGTAGGCAGTGTATGCTTTTATCAAAACTAGTCACACTGTGTACTAAAATATTTGGGTACTTTAATATATAATTATAACTCAAAGTACGAGGAGAGAAAAAAACTATGATCAATGAGTTAGGCAGTACATCAGACACAACTAAAAATAAAATTAGTGAACAGAAAAAATACATTCAAAGAAACTACCAAAAATGTATCACCAAGAGTCAAAAAGATATAAAGTAGGAGATAGTATTAGATATGTGAGTTAGATATGAAATCTTAACATATATTAAATTGGAGCTCTAGAAATAAAGAACAGGAGTTGGGTCTCTGGCTCAATAAAGAACTTGGAAGTTAGTCACTCCTGTCCCCGCAGTTGAAGTCTTCAGGCAAACTGCTGCCCTGAACACAAACAAGCCGATGTAGAGAATCACGGCCGAATGGCAGCAAAAGTCCAGAGACAGAAGCCCAGAAATATAACTAGTATAAGTGGGCACACTTTAAGTCATAATTGACAAATTGCTGGAGGCTTAGAGAAAATGAGCTTGAGAGTTAATTAATAAATAAATAAACAAACAAACAAATAAATAAATCAAAGGGATCCAATCTTAGGAGCCTCCAACAATTTGCGTCCAACAAAACCTTGAGTTTTATTCCCAAGAATCCCACTAAGTTTTTAATATAAACACTAGAGAAAAATTTCCACTGTGTTTTTGGTGGGAAAAGGAGAGTGGGAGGTAGAGGCAGGGAATAATGCTCTCCTTAACAAGTCCTACATTAAAGGAAAACTATTTTACCAGAATATAATCAGGTCAGTTTTTACCATTTAATCTCAAGGAAATACCTGACATTCCAGCCCCCTCTAGCCTGATTCGGGGCAGAGAGAGTAGGAAGGAACAATATCTAACTCAAAGGCCTATTAAAAGACTGAGACCTAATCATAAAACTACAGGATTCTTCCTCTCTTTCCACATCTTACCACTTCGGTACTGCTTCTGTGTAATAAGACGATTATGGTAAATAGAACTATAAGCCTCAAGGTCTGTAGGAAAACCCAAAGGCAACAGTGGAGATAAAAACAAGAAAACTAAAGGAAATTTTAGACTCTTGACATACAACAGCAGCAAACAATAAACACAGTCTAAGTCCTAGCCAAAAAGAGAGTTTGGAAAGAAGTAAGAAGATGCATTATTTTAAAAGAAAAAGGCTGCAAAGTTTCAAAAGTTAATTTTTTTAAAAAATGAAAAAACTGACCCAAGAAGCACAATGTATACAAACAAGTATATGAAAGGATTTCATTTTACTTTGTACTGCAAACTAGAGAATGCTGATTGCAACTAGAAAACTTTAAAAGCTTTTAGGGAAAACAACTAATTACTTAAAACAAAAATGGTAATGGCAATAAAATTCATTAGCAAGAATGGAAGCTGGAATATAGTGGAGTAATATTTTCAAGGGTGCAAAATGGTATTCAAGACTTCAACACTCCTCCACTAGTTATCAACAAAAGTAAACATAGTCAGTAGAGATGGAGATCAGAAAAACAGGTCAACCAACTTGACCAGATATTTATGTAATACTGTACTCAAAAAGAGGAAAATATACAATCTTTTCAAGTGTACATGAACATTCACCAAGAGGGATCATATTCTGGGCCAGAAAACAAACTGTAACATGTTTAAAAGAAATGAAGTAAGAGCATACTGACCATTAAAAAAAACAAAACAAAACAAAACAAAAAACCCTAGAAAACAACAGACCTAGAAAATTTCCAAGTATTTTAAAATTGAACATCACACTTCTAAGTAATTTATGGATTTATGGATCAAAGACAAAAATCACAAAAAATCTTAATTAAAATGAAAATACATTATCAAAACTGTAAGATGAACCGAAGTCAGTGTCTAGAGAGAAATTTATAGCATTAAATCCTTATATTGGAAAAAATATCTAAAATCAATGACTTAACTTCCATATTAAGAATCTAAAAAAAGAGCAAATGAACCTCAATGAAACCAGAAAGAAAAATAATAAAGAGCAGAAATCGATAAAATTTACAACCAAAAACAAGAGACTACTACTGAACCTAAATATGGTACTCTAAAAAAGAGACAAAGAAAATTGATAAACCTACACTTGATCAAGAAAAAAAAAAAAGACACAACTCATAAATATCAAGAATTAAATAAAGGGAAAAAAAAGAATTAAATAAGGAATAGTCCTTGAGGCATTAGGACAGGGAATACTAAGGAAACTTTGTTCTTAAGTTCACCAACTCGGAAAAAAATGACCAAATTCCTTGAAAGAAAGAAAATATCACACATCTCTCAAAACAAAATGGATAGAAAATTCAGCCAATAATGGCAGAGTAAGGGCCTTCAAAATTTTGCCCCTTCTTAAGAGTAAAATGGCAGAAGATGGATAAGGACAATAATTTGTAGAGTTTGACTTCTTCTGGTCCCTCACTGCCAAGGCAGCCTGGCAACCACCCAAGCAACCAAGACTGAACTAGAGCCTTTCAAAACCTCATTCCCAAGACTAGCCATTTATCTGACTTGTGTGGTGGTAGTTCCTTAACTCCTGCCAAGTGCTAAAGGCCTTCCACCTAAAGAGGGTGAGAGTGTAAGGGCATGTTTGTGGAAATCATTACTGGTAAATGATCTAACTTATGGCTGTCTGAAGTCATGGAAACAGGTAAGGCAAACAACAGACTAACCTAAATGCTTAAAAGGAAAAGCTTGGGAGTAAGATGTCAATAAGGGCTTTGTAAAGTTCTGACATATTCCAGGTTATCTAGAAAACCATAAATGTGGGCAGCTTTGCATATGCTTAAGAAAGACCTAAAAACAGTCTAAGCTCTCATCTCTTCTGATTTTGAGGCTGTGCACAAGTCAGAAGCTGAACAGTAAACTGAATAGATTTCAATGGCTCAGTCAATAGAACATGTAGCTCTTGAACTTGGGGTCATAGATTCGAGCCCTATAGTGGGTGTAGAGATTACTTAAAAATAAAAGCTTAAGAAAAAAAAAAAAAAACTATAGAGGCCAAAAGTTAGGAAAAGGACATATTCAAAGTGCTGAAAGAAAAAATTTGTCAACTAAGAATTCTGTATCTAGCAAAAATACCCTTCTTAGATGAGGGAAAAATTAAGACATTCCTAGATAAAAACTGAATGAGTTTGTGACTACATCAGTCCTACAGAAAATATTAAAGGGATTCCTATAAGACGAAATGAAATAACACTGGATGGTAACTTGAATCCATATGATACAAATAAAGAGTACCAATAAAGATAACTACATAGGTATCTATGATGACAGCATAAATATAATTAGTGGTTTTATCACTTTTCAATCTAAGAGATAACTACGTATAGAAATAATGATAAATCTATGTTGATGGCCACACAATGTATGAAGATAATACTTATGACAGTAACAGCATAAATGAGAAGTGAATGAAGTTATAGGTACAAAGTTGTTTTATTTAATATTACTGAAATGAACTTGGTATTAATCCAAATTAAGACTACTATAAATAAGATGTTAATTGTAATCCCCAGGGTAATCACTAAGAAAATAGCTCAAGATAATATAGCAAAAGAAACAAGGGAATGAAATTGGCACACTGGAAAATATTCATTTAACACAAAAAAAGAAGACATTAATTGAGAAACAGAGGAAAAAGAAGGAACTAAGACACAGAAAATAGCAAAATGTGATGAAAATCCTACCTTATCAGCAAATACATTAAATATAAGTGGATTAAACTGATTAAAATGCAGAGATTAGCACAATGAACAATAAAACATAATTCATTTTATGCTGTCCACAAAAGATACACTATAGATTCAAAGACACAAGTAGACTGAAAGTAAAAGAATAGAAGGTATGCCATGCAAACAGAAAAAGAGCTGGCTTGGCTATACTAAGAAAGGGATAATCTCAATGTCCTTTACCAGTGAAAGAAATTGAATTAGAAGTTAAAAACCTTTCAACAAAGATAATTCCAGGTCCAAATGGTTTTACTGAAAAATTCTACCAATAATTTATGAAAGCAGTAATATAAATGTTATGCAAACTCTTCCAGAAAAAAAGAAGTGTTAGTTACACTTTCCAACTCATTTTATGAGGTCACCAGTATTCTGAAATCATATCAAAGATGTTGTAAGAAAAACACTACACAATATGTCTTACGATCATTAATGTATAAATAAATCCTCAACAAAATAGTATATATTTAGATACATACTAGTACATATATTTAGTATATAATTAGATATATACTAGTATATATATTTGGTATATATTTAGATAATATATCTCAATATATTAGAATAAGAATACATAATGACCAAGTAATTTTTAAAATGGGAATAGAGGCTGGCTCAACATCTGAAAATCATTTAAGTAATTCAACATATAAACAGAATAAAGAAGAAAAGTTAATCACCTCTTAGTCACACACAAAGTATTTGATCAAATTTGACTTACATCAATGACAAAAACCTTCAAGCAGAAGTGAAATAGAAGGAAATTTATTTAACCCAAATAAGAATCCACCAACAAAGTTGTCACTGAAATAATTAATGCTGAGAGACTGTTTTTCCCTAAGATTGAGAAAAAGGCAAGGACGTGCACTGTCATCACATGTATTTAATATTCTCCTAATACTATCACCAATGTGATAACGCAACAACTTAAAAGAATATGTATCAGAAAGGAAGAAATGAAACAGTCTCTATTCACAGATTAAAAGTTTGTAAAAGTTTACAAATGTTGCAAGAGACCAAGTCAATATATTTAAAAATCAATTGCATCTTAATTCTATAATATCAATGAATAAGTAGAAGTTTAAAAAATACTACCATTTACAACAGCATCAAAAATATCAAGTAAGTATAAATATAGCAAAATATTTATAAGATCTGCATGCTGAAAACTATAAAGCATTAATGAAATAAAGGAAAGACGACTTGCATAAATGAAGAGATATACTGTATTAACAGATTAGAAAACACAATATTAAGTTTCAAGATTAAGATACTGAATCTCCTCAGACTGATCCATGTGTTCATCAAAATCCCAAAAAAATTTTAGCAGGGTATTTTGCAGAAATAATAAGCTGACTCTAAAATTCATATGGAAATGTAAAGCCTCTAGAAGTATAAAAGCAAATGTGAAAAAGAATCACAAAGTTGGAGATCTCATGCTACATAATCACAAAGACTGGTATCAAAAGGTAGGATAGTTATATAAAAAATATCCATAATTACAATATAGGTGAGGCAACTGATCTGAACCACATTAAAAACAAAATAAAGTCAGAACGGACTTTTAAAAAGTCCAGAGGTGCCTGGAGGGCTCAGTTGGCTAAACACTGGACCCTTGATTTTGGCTCAGTTTATGATCTTAGGGTCCTGGGATCAAGTCCCAGGTTGGGCTCACCCCTGCTCAGAAGGGAGTCTGTTTCTCTCCCTCTCCCCTTCCCCTCCCCCTGCTTGCACACACACTCTTTCTCAAATAAATAAATCTTAAAAAAAAAAGGCAAAGTCCAGCTATATACTATTTGTAAGAGATACACCTAAGCATGAGTACACAGAAAGGCTGAAAGTAAACAGATAATAAAAGATATATTAGACAAACATTAACCAAAAGAAAACCTACATAGCTATAATATTAGACAACACAGACCATAAGATGAAAATACTTAACAAGGGAGGAAGAGGCTCACTATCTAATATCACATTCTATTCACGAGAAGGTATAGCAATATATACAATACAGTAAATATACAGCAATATATAGGTGTAGGTGGTATACCTAATAAAATAATCTCAAAGGATATAAAGAAAAAGTTGTGTGAACAACTTAGGGAAATGAGCAAATCCACAATTTTAGTGGATATTTTAGCATTAATCACCTTAATTACTAAAAGAGCAGAGTCAAAAATTTGTAAAGATAAAAAATCTGAGCAACAAATTTGATCTAATGGACAAATATATAGAGTTATGCCCAACAATTAGAAAAATATTCTTTCAGATGCAATAAAACATTTACAAAAACTGATCACATACTAGGTCATAAAGTATGAATCAACAGATGTCAAAGAATGGATTCATATAGGTTACCCTAACTGCCTATAATGCAGTTAACTTTAATGCTAACAATAAAAAAAAGATATTTAAAATCATGTATGAATGGAAGTGTTAAATAACTAATGGGTCAAAGAAGATATGATAACCTATATTAAAAGTATTTAGGCCAAAACAAAAATGAAAATACTTCATATCAAAATTGTGGGATGCAAAAACAAAAAAATAGCCAAATAGGCACATTTATAGCCTTACTCAAATGCTTATATAAAATAAGAAAATCTAAATATAAACTAAACCATATATCCAACTTAAGAAGAGAAAAAAGGAAAATATGTATCTAGACGAAACAGAATAAACACAGAAATGAACCAGTTTTAGAAAAATAAAAGACAACATTGATTCAATGAAAATAACATAGCTGACAAATCCCTGGGGAGGCTACATCAGAAAAAAATAGCACAAATAAACAATCTTAGAAATGAAGAGGGGTGATAACAGCTATAAATAGAACACTCTAAAAATACATCAAGACAATATTATGAACACTTCCATGCAAATAAATATGAAAAATTAAAAGCTAACAAATTCCAATAGTACACATACGGTCCAACAAAATTGACTCATTAACAATTAGAAATCCTCAATAGTTCTTAAAACTACAAATATATTGGGGTGGTACTTAAATATCTTCCACAAAGAAACAACTGGCAATGAGAGTTTTACAGAATTATTCAACCAAAATTTCAAAGAACACATCAGTTCAATCTTACACAAACTCTTTAAGAAAACCAATTAAGAATCTTATTTAGGTCTCTCTTGTTCATGAGCATATGTTTAAAATTCCTAACAATTTTTTGTTGTTGTTGTTGGGAGAGGCAGTCCACCAGGGACCTGTGCTTCCCTATTCATTCTTTTTTTTTTTTTTTTTAAGATTTCATTTATTTATTTGACAGGAAGGAGAGAGATCACAAGTAGACAGAGAGGCAGGCAGAGAGAGAGGGAAGCAGGCTCCCTGCCGAGAAGAAAGAACGATGTGGGGATCGATCCCAGGACCCTGAGACCATGACCCGAGTCAAAGGCAGGGGCCTTAACCCACTGAGCTACCCAGGCCCCCCTTCCCTATTCATTCTTAGTGAGTGTGACAGATTCTGAGGACTATGAGTTTGATACAGCCAACTAAATAGGTTAAGGCAACCATAGCAATATTTCCATGTACTCTTTGCCCCTCTGGGGAATCAGAACTAGCTTTTGCTGCTTACTACGGTATCTGGTGCTTGCTTGAAAAGTGCTGGAGTGTTGGACATGAACTATTCAGCTGCAGTGCAAACTCACTGTGTACATAGCATATGTCTGGGCCTATCTTGTGGCTTGAAGTGTTAACATTCTTTATCTCTGACCCAGGAGTCTCACTGTCTTCTGCCACTACCCACGAAACAATAATTGCCTAACTTACTAGCTTATTAGTAGGGTAAAATCTTAGGACGTTCACAGTCCTTGACAGATTATCATCAAAATAAATCCAGCATATAGAAGCACCAAGTTGGATTTATTTCAGTAAAGCAGGTGAGTTTAAACTGGAAAAAAATGGGGGCATCTGGCTGACTCAGTCAGAAGAACATGTGACTCTTGATCTTGGGGTCATGAGTTCAAGCCCCATGTTGGGTGTAGAAATTACTTAAACTTTAAAAAAAAAAAAAGAAATAGGAAAAAGTGTATAGACATAATTAACTCAACCTATGAAATTAGAAAATTATCCCACAATAGATGAAGCATTTAATAAAATTCAGCACTCACATAAGATTAGCAAAACAGACATAGAAGAAAACTTCTAGAAACTAAAAAAATGTGTTTTATCAAAAATATAAAGCAAATATGGAAAAATATTAGAAGTAGTTCTTTTAAAATTGGGAATAGAAGCATGCTCATCCAGTGTTAATGCTTCTACTCAACACTGTACTAAACATTCTGGTCAGACATTAAATAAGAAACATGTAAGAGTTTGAAACCAAACTGTCATCAGCACATGAAATGATTATCTGCATATAAAATCCAAAAAACTTTACAAATTTTCTGAAAGATAAAAATTTAACCAAGAAAGCCTACCACAGATCAATTTTTTTCTTACTTGTATTTCTATACCCCAACAGCTAAATAGGCAGGGAAAAAAAAAAAAACTTAATAATTGTAATAGGAAAAAAAAGTATAAGGTTCCTAAGAAACAAATCTGACATATGCCTGAGCAAAAGTCCAGAAAGTTATAAAATTTTATTTAAAGACATTAAATAAGATCTAAATAGATGGAGAAGATGCCAGAATTCACAGATAAAGGGGGCACCCGGGTGGCTCAGTCGGTTGAGCCTCTGCCTTTGGCTCAGGTCATGATCCCGGAGTTCTGGGACTGAGTCCCTTGTCAGGCTCCCTGCTCAGCAGGGAGTGTGCTTCTCCCTCTCCCACTCCCCCCGCTCATGTGTCCTCTCTCTTGCTCACTCTCCCGCTCAAATAAATCTTAAAAAAAAAAAAGAATTCACAGATAAGAAAATTCAACATATTAAGATGTCAATTCCTCCTAAATTGATCCACACATTCAATGCAATTCCAAAGTCCCAAGAGCATTTTTATTAAACATAACAAGCTGCTTCTTATGCATGAGGAATCCAAGACAGCCAAACTGTGAAGACCCTATCAAAGAAAAATGTAAGGGGAATTCCCAAAGCAGATCTCAAGTCTTACTATAAAGCCATGATAATGACTATAATAATGTAGTAATTAGTCCAAGTTTAGACAAATTGACTTCTGGATATATAAAATGGAGATCCAAAAACAGACTGTGACATAGCTGACAGGTGACTCTGCAGATGATGAGTGGGAAAAGAGATAACTATTTACTATATGATAGTGAGACAGTTGATTATTAATAGAAAAAGTGACTACATCACTCCCTAAATGAGACCCCTCATATCAAAAAAATCAGTTCCAAAACGGTACTGGAAGGCAACAGGTAAATGCAAAAGAATGAAATTGGACCACTTTCTCACACCATACACAAAAATGAACTCAAAATGGTTTAATGATCTCAGTGTAAGACTGGAAGCCATAAAACTCCTAAAAGAAAATATACGCAGTCAAGTCTTGGACATTGGTCTTAATATCGTTGTGACTCTCTCCCCTCAGGTAAACAAAATAAGTAACATAATTAACTGAGACCACATCAAACTAAAAAGATTTTACACAGTGAAGGAAACCATCAACAGAACAAAAAAGCAATTTAATGAATGGGAGATATGTGCAAATGTTCTATCTAAAAGGGCTAATATCCAAAATATACACAGAACTCACATACATCAACACCAAAGAAAATCTGAATAAAAATGGGCAGAGGAGCTGAATAGACACTTTTCTAAAGAAGATATAAAAGACATACAGAGGGCCAACCGACACATGAAAAGATGGTCAATATCACTAATCATCAAAGAAATGCAAATCAAAACTACAATGAGATATCACCTCACACCAGTCAGAATGGCTAGTTTCAAAAGACAATAACCAGTATTAACAAGGCTGTGGAGAAAAGGGAACCCAGTAGGTGGGAATGTAAATTGGGACATCTACTATGGAAAACAGTATGGAGGTTCCTCAAAAAGTTCAAAATAGAAACCCAATACACTCTAGTAATTCCACTTCTGTGTATTTACCAGAAGAAAATAAACACTAATTCAAAAAGATATATGTGGTCCTATGTTTACTGCAATATTATTTACAATAGCCAAGATATGGAAGCAACCCTAGTGTCCATCCATAGATGGATAAAGAAGATGTAGTGTGTATATATGTGTGTATGTATATATGTGTATATACACATGTACATACACATATACATACATACACAACGGAATATTCCATATATACACGTATACATACATACACAATGGAAAATTACTAAGACATAAAAAATGGTATTTTGCCATTTCAGGTAATGTGGATGGGCCTAGGAGTATTATGCTATGTAAAATAAGTTCAAGAAAGACAAATACCGTATGATTCCACTTACATGTAGAATCTAAAACTCAAAAACAAATGAACAAACAAAAAGCAGAATCAGATCTATAAATACAGAGAACAAAGTGATGGGTGCCAGATAATTGCCAATGGACAAAATGGGTGAAGGCTCCCAGTTATGGAATGAATGAAGTTAGCAGAGTATAAAGTACATCATAGGAAATATAGCCAGGGTATTTAAATAGTGTTACCTGCTGACAGATGGTAGCTACATTTGTGGTGGGCACAATATAACTTAGAGAACTGTTGAGTCACTAAGTTGTACACCTGAAACTAATGTAACACTGTGTGTTAAGTATCCAAAAAAAAAAAATCAACAGACCTTAAAAAAGATATACGCATCCCTGTTTATTGCAGCACTACTTACAACAGCTAAGACATGGAAACAATGCAAGTATCCAATGACAGATGAATGTATGAAAATGTGATATAGGTATATATATACAATGAATAGCCGTAAAAAAGAATAAAATCTTGCCATTTACAAAAACATGGATGGGCCTAGAGGGAATTATGCCAAATGAACTAAATCAGAGAGAGAAAAACAAATACCATATAATTTCACTTAGATGTAGAATCTAAAAAAACAAGAGGGCACCACCTGGCTGGCTCAGTCCATAGAGTATGCAACTCTTGATCTCAGAGTCTTGAGTATAAGCTCCATGATGGGCTTAGAGCTTACTTAATAAACAAACACACAACAGGGGTGCCTGGGTGACTCAGTCAGTTAAGCAGCCAACTCTTGGTCTCAGGTCATAATCTCAGGGTCATTAGATCCAGCCCCACATAGGGCTACATGCTCAGCAGGGAGTCTGCTTCTCTCCCTCTGCCCTTCCCCCCATTCACACTCAGGCTCTCAAATAAATCTTTAAACACACACACACACACACACACACACACACACACACACACACAGAAACCTCAACAGTCTCTTATAGAGAACAAACTGGTGGTTGCCAGCAGGGAGGGGGATGGCAGAGTAGGGAAAATGGGTAAAATAGATGGAGATTAAGAAGTACAAACTTCCAATCATAAAATGAATGAACCAAATGTACATTTATGCATGGTTCATTATGTACTTATGGGATAAGTACAACATAGGGAATATTGTCAGTAATACTGCAATAATGTTGTATGGTGACAGGTGGTAACTAAACTTAATGTGGTGAGCATTTTGTAATGTGTGCGTATACACACACACACACACACACTGTCAAACCACTATGTTGTACACCTGAAACTAATATGTCAACTACACCTCAATTAAAATATTTTTTCATTTCAAACAATGAGAGAATTTACTATGAAGAGTAAAATTTTACAGAACTTTTAGGAAATAATACAGAAAAACATTTTTCTGACGTGGGATAGGGTAGGATTTCTTTCACAAGTTATGACTTCATAAAAGAAAAGATTTTTAAATTCAACTACAATAAAAATATCAAATCTACTCATTAAAAGATACCTAAGAAAACAAAAAGAAAAGCCAGAGTAGAAGACATTTACAATACAAAACACAAAAAACTTAAGAATTCCTATAAATACTTCAAATGAAAATGAGCAAAAGACATCAAGAGCAACTACAAACAAGAAACATGGCCAATAAATATATGAAAAAGTGCTCAATCTTACTAGCGATTAGGAAAACAAAAATTAAGAGAACTAGAAACTATTTCACACTCAGTAACAGACAAAACTTTAAAAAGCTGACAATATTATGTGTTGAGAAGACAGAAAAATGAAAACTGTTATTACTTTTGAGAGTGTATTTTAGTACAACTACTATGTAAAAAACATTATGGCATTACCTAATAAAGTTAAGGAAGTAAAAGCAGATCTCAAAAAAAAAAAGCAGATCTCTACAACCCAACTATTCTACTCCTAGGAAATCTATCAGAGATATATACAAGAATGTTTATGGCTGCATTGCTTATATTAGCCAATAAAAGGGCAAATAATCTAAATATCTACTGTGGAATGAATGAATATATCAGAGTACAACACAGCAATTAAATTACAATTGCATGTCTGAACATGGCAGAATCATAAAAACAAAGCTGAAAAAAAGCAAATCACAGAAAAATATATTCAGTAGGATTTATTTACATAAAGGTTAAAACACTGGTAATAGTTACATATATAACCCAAGTATCTGGCACATAGTAGGTGCTCATCGATATCTGTTGTTCAATTGAAAGAAAAGTAAAGGAACAACTAATGCAAAATTCAGGACAATAGTAACCTCTGGGAGAAGGGATGAAAATGTAACCATGAAAAGGCACACAGGAAAATTGTAAGGTACAGGGGATCTACACCAACGAGGAATGATTGTGCCTATTTCCCATAATCTCACCAACAGTTACTTTAACAGATTTTTGGAATTCTTCCAATCTAACAAGTAAAAGCTGAGTATAGTTCCAGTTTACATTGTTATTATTATGCATAAGTTGATGAACTTCCTATGTTTTAAAGCCTTGTGTATATCCTTTTATATACTGTCTACTAGATTGTTCTCTTTACCAATTTCTAGAAGCTCATTTTAGAACATAGAAAATAAGTACTTTGCCTCCTATACAAATGACAGATTTTCAAAGTGCATTTCTTAAAAAGGTACTGCAAATCCAGTTATTCATCTTATTTTCTTTAAAATGTAGGTTCTTTTTAATTTCATGAATACAAAAACACGTTTTTTTTATATTACATTTCATGAATAAAAAATTTCACAAGTAAAAGAAGCTTCTATTGCCATGGTCCATTTTATTTTAAGGGAGATAAGTAATTCTTGGAAGAAAGCTAGAAATCTTCACAACTGCTGAAGTTCTAAATAGTTTACAACCTGCCATTTCAATGCTTAATGCATGAGGACAACTCTTTGGCCCATATGTCAGAAAAAGTATTGCCTCACACCTTAAACCATGAGTTCTAAATTATTTAAAATAACTATGGAATAATTGCTTTTACTTACTTCTTCTATAAAAGTAATACACTCTGGATTTTTCTTTTAAGTGACTTAAGAGAATATTTCCAAATTACTTGGCGGGACGAGTCTGTATTTTTTTTTTTTTTTTTAAGTCTGTAGTTTTTAAATTGGCCTTCTTATCCTAACTTCCCAAATACCATAGCCTTCACACACACTCCTCAAATGTCAAAATAGAATTTCTAGAAATTAGCCTGTTAGTCCAGGATGATCAAACTTATTATCAATATTTCACTATCTGTGCTTCAGAGGAAGACAAAAATAGGAAAGGGTGTTCTTGTTTTCAGTTTCAAGACAAAATGGCATCTCAGAGGTTGTGCATTCTCACTGCTTCTTTTAAATACATCACAGTGCCATTTTAAATCCTCCACTCTTCTTCCTTCCCTGTTTTAGACACAAAGTACCACTATGTGGCTACTAAAACAGATTAGGAAATTATTTCCATTTTTACCTTCCTAAGAATATAAAGCTACCATTCATCAGGGACATTTTACTTGTTCAGTTGCTTCATAACACCAATCCTGTTTTTACCATCCCAAATTTTTGAAAAATGGCAGGAAGGGCTGAGTTTCCTTCATTCTGAAAGGTCCTTGGCTTTACTATACCAGATCACCTTAATGGAAAGTAGGACCTGCCAGAAAAACTGATTCTCAAAGAAGAGAAAAGGACTGCATACAGGTATTTACCATACAACAAACTATAGTTTAATGAAAAGAATTTACTTACAGGCATGAACAAAGCTAAGTTACAGTTCACAAGGCAAAGCTGGTACCTAATCTGAAAGACTAGATAGAGGTCTAAGAAGAGATTTAAAAAAACATGAATCGGTAGACAAAAAGACACTAGGATCGAAGACCAGCAAAAACAATACTTTGGAAGATTAAGATTTTAACTAGTAAAATGGAATGAAGGCCTGAGAAAATAATATTCAGAATGATTCATTCAGTTGATGCTTAGTATAAGTTTTATGGGAATGTATCTTTATGTGAGATAGCAGAATAGAGTTATGAAACAGTAGGATATGTAATATTTGCTTTTTCAGAAACATTACACGGTACAAAGGGTAAATCACGGAATTCAACAGTAAATTATTCATTTGTCACTAATGTGCTCTCCATTCAATATTAGCAGGAGGAAAACAGTTATTCTAATTGGTGTTAAAAGAAACAATATGTTATTCTTAAAGACAAAAAAATTATTACAATCAATATGAAAGCATAAATTTCATACTTCATGAATCTAAGATTATAAAAAATGACGACCGTTCCATAATATTATTTAATAGAAAAGAATCGACCTGTTCCCACTCCAACTCTAGCTGGATGGTTATTTCAACTATTTTTATAAGAATAAGATTTAGCATATATATATTAAGGTAAAATGTTCCAACAGTTGCCTTTTTTAGATATAAGTTCCCCTGGTTCACTTCATATATAATAATAAATATCAATGAAGTCCTACAGAGAAACTAAAAACACAAGACAGACCATTCGTATAATTATGTAATTTACAAAGGGTTAACTGTACAAAGAAGTCTAATACCATTTCTGTCATTTCAACCAATAATGTCAGGATTCTTTCCATCCATACTGAAGCTTAATTCTTAATACTCCATTATATGACATAAGCAAAGCAAACAACACGTTCACAGAGACTCAAATTGTCTTTGAAGAAGGAAAATAAAACAAGTGTTTACTTTGTAAGGCTTTGGTTAATGTTCATTCCTCATGAGCACAGAATAAAATGTTTAACCAATACAGTATATCTGTATTTAGTCCTCTGAATTAAAAATAAACTTCTTCCTATGCTATAAGAGAAAACTATAACAAGTTTCTGTATTTATATGAATTGAGAATGATTTTCATCCCAAGTTGATTATCAAGGAACATATATTTTGGATTGATACATTTTATTAAGAATAATCATACTTGTTAGGTATAGTTCATTTTTCCCGTTATCATTTTTTCTCTCCTATACAGTATGTCAATGCTATTTTATCTACTCTACCAAAACTTTACATGAGTCATTCTGGCTACGGTTTACTCTATTAAGTCATTCCTTTTAAAAGGTGGGAGGGAACTAGAGTGTTAAATTTAAAATATCTCCTCTAATGTCAGAATTTCACAGAAAATTAAACGTAACATATAAAAAAAATTCCCTATACAAGTTTGTTAAAATGATGGCAGCATGCTGAAATTCTGAAATTCAATTTGATAATGAAGACCTACTTTATTTCAAAAGAAAGCATATTTACATTCTCAAAATCATGCTACACCTAATCTATACTGTAACCAAAATTAGCTTTAAAAGGCTCACAAACACTTCAATACTGAGATGCTGTCATTTCTTAAAGAAATCACTCACCTTTCAAACCTAGAGTTTGTAGCTGGAAGAGCCGACCAAGTTCATAAGGCAAAACCCGTAACAGATTGTTATTTAAAAGCAATTCCCTGTTTAAAAAAAAAAAAAAAAAACTGTTTAATATATAAAACTTTATTAATATATGCAATTGTTTTCTTAACCTTCCCTAATATACCATGAGTGATATTTACATTCAAGGCATATGTCTATGCTTTTAAGCCAAAAATGTTGTACAATATTAAAGTACCACTTTAAAATGTGTAACTGACACAACTGTTAATAGTGTTTCTATAATTTATGCATTCTTTAATAGTGTTTCTATAATTTATGCATTCTCTAACACAGATTTATTAAAAAGTTGTAAGAAATGTAAATCATTCTTGGGCTAAATCCATCCCCTTTTCTCTCTGACCCAAATGTGCAAGAGATAACAAATCAGAGTGACAGGTATTCTCAGTATCCAAAGACAACCAATATCCTTGAATCCAGTCTAATTCATAGGTAAAAAAGCCAATAACCTTTATCAACTTTTATAACTGATAATTGCAATCACATTAAGATACTATGATGAATGGTTATGACATTGAACATTAACATTGAAAATAAAACATAAGATAATACAGATAATAGTGGAATATAGAGAAGATCCATGTTTATGATTTTGAAATTTTGGCCAGATACAGAAGAGATAAACATCCCTTCATTAGATAGGATATGGTGAGGAGCAAGATTCTAAAACAATATATATGCTTAATTTTAAATATATGACAGCAATTTTTTAAAAATTACTTCTCAGCATACAAACATAGAAAAGCAATCCCTGTTGATACTGAGAACATTTATACAAGGTCTTAAGGGACCTACAATTTTTTCCTATGAAGAAATTCTTAAAGAATCCTGAAGGACTAGGAATAAATCCATTTATCATCAAGTTTTAAAGGTTTCCTTAAAGAGTTGTGATATATAAGTATACTTTGCCTTATAGAACAGAGATATGTTCCTAAAAGTTACTACAAGAATAGAATATTTTCCCAATTATTTACAATTATCTTATCATACACTTGAGCCTCACGTGAGACTTAGTATTTTAACCCGACCCCACCTCAAGTCAAAAGAAATATAAGCGCATTCTAGCTAGAAACCTTCAAGTTAAAGGAAATACTTAATGGAACCCAACTCAAGCACTATGTTTAGACAGTTTATATCACTTGATTTTTAAACACATACGGAAATCCTCCTCTAAGAAGAGTAATATTCCATAATTTTCTTATTTGGTAAATGTAGAATTTTATATAGTAAGTCGTATCTATAGTATTTCCTTACCTGAGAGACACCATGTTTCCTAGTTCTGCTGGTAAACTTCTGAGTTTATTGGATGACAGATCCAGGTAAACCAGATTATGAAGCTTGGCAATATCAGGTGGAATGCGACTAAGGTAATTGTCATTTAGGTGCAGTGCTGTCAAGTGTGTCAATGACCAAAGTGATGTACTTAAGCTCCGCACTCTACCTAAAAGGCAAAATACTGAAGCATTAAATTCAAGGCCTATGACAATGACAAAGATTAAACTTTAAGAAGTAAAAAGTGAAGACTAAAAAAAAGATTGCAATATACACAGCCACTTTATCTTTGACATTTAATTTTGTATTAATGCCATTTGAATGCTTCCAAACACACCTGGCCCTTCTTTAATTTCATGCCACTTTTGCCTGACAACCATTATTTCTCATCGACCTTCCATGTATTAAATGAGGTGTGGCATAATGAGGAGACCCTTGGAGTCAGGGTGATGACAAAGTCTCAAGAAAAACATGCGGCTGACTTAAGCTTTTATGATAGAACAATCTTGAATTTTATTTTAAGGCACAGTCCTAACTAAAGTATTTCTTACATACTCTACAAAAATTAATAGTGCAAGATTTATCCATAGTTTGAGCCTGGATTATTCTACAAACTTAAAGAGTAATAGATTTAGAACCAATTTTAGACTGATCACTAGAAAACCATTTTACCCCTAAAGGACTTCTCTTTCCCCAGCTTTCTTATGGTGCAACTACCTTAACAACTCTGGTTTAAGATTTTGCATTAAATGCAACATACTCAAGTGAAATGGTCACACATTAAGCTTTAGCAATCAGTCATCATCTGACAGCTCAGTGGTGGAACGTGTATTAGAAAACGTCAGAAAACCTATTTCAGAGTCCTTTTACCATTTACTAGCTATATAAACCTAGAAAAATCACAGGGCCACAGGTACTGTAAATGTGTATCATCTTAATAATTTATGTGAAGATCATTTTATAAACTTTACAAAAGTAAAACAGAATTTAATTTTATATCAGTATTGAAGCAACAGATTTTGATTAAAAGGTAGGAAGAGAGGAAGGTAGAGAGGGCACAAAATCTCAAACAGTAAATGCTAGCTACCAACCAGTAAACTCAAGCTTACATCTGTCCAGGGTTCTCTCTGGCACAGATTCCTTCATGCTGTCTAAAAGCTTAAAGTGTCAACTAGGATTTTGTATTTATAGGAAAGAAAGTTTTCAAGTGAAGAGAGGTTCTGGTAAAAGAAACTTATTTCAGTTGTACCTAGGATTTAATCGAGTAGTTCTCAACCAGCAGCAATTTTACTCCCCAAAAGACTTTGGCAATCTGGAGACATTCTTGGTTGTCAAAACTAGAAGAATGCTACTGGCATCTAGTGGGGTAGAGGCCAGGAATACTGCTAAACACTATGCTGTACAAATGAAACTAATGTAATGTATCATTGTGTGTCAGCTATACTTCAATTTAAAAAATTATAATTTATGTAAATTATAGCCCTTAAAAATCGCCACTGATATGTATTACAGCAATCTTTTATCTCATGTGTGTTTTAATGGAATTCTTTAAAAGATGGTAATATCTCATGTTAATATTCACATGTATTTAAATGTAATATGTTAATACTAACTTAGATTTAATAACATATATATGGAAAACTATCATATTAAGGACCCAAATTGTTAAATAACTATCTTCATTGTCAAAATTCCAGTATGTCTACCATGAAATTAATGTCCATTAAATCTTTAAAAAAAAGAGACACAGTAGCACTACTGGCACCTAGTGGGTAAAGACCAGCAATGCTGTTAAACAACCTACAGTGCACACAACAGGCCCCAACCACAAAGAACTAGTCCTAAGTGTCAGCAGCGCCAAGTTGAGAAACCCTGGGTTAATCCGCTAGGATTTATTCATATTCATTCTGCTGACTACCAATCACCTATTCACCCAGTTAACTTTCAGCTAAATGTACAGGTAATTCTTGCTATTGACAGTATAATGTGGGTTTAATGCTTCCAAATGAAAGCCTACTGGACGAAAAAAACCCATTCTACATACTATCTGTATTATACCAATTCATAAAAGACAGTAATTACATTCTATTTTTAATACTTTTAACTTTATAATAATTTTAGATTTACAAAAAAGTTACCAAGGTAATAGAGTTCCTATATACCTCATCCAGTTTTCCCCTAATGTTAGCTTCTTATATTACCATGGTACATCTGTCAAAACTAGGAAACTAATATTGATACATTACTTCTTTTATTGGTACATTACTAATTTACAGATTTCATTGGATTTCACCAGTTTTTACATTGTTTTAAGAGTCAATTCGAGATAGCATTTTGCATTTCATCATTGTATCTCCTTAGTTACCTCCAGTCTGTGACAAAGTCTCAGTCTCTCCTTGTTTTTCATGACTTTGACAATTTTGAGAATTACTAGTTAGGTATTTTGCAGAATGTCCTTCAGTTTGGGTATGTCTAATTTTTTCTCACTAGTAGAGTAGGGCTGCAAGTTTTTAGAAATTATATTCTATTTTAACAAATCCTAAACATGAAAGGTTATGTAACATAGTTATTAGTTATTTGTAGAATAAACCAACAGTCTCAAGGTTTCCTACTCTGCCAACACTAGGATGACAAAAGAATTGCAAAGATTTCAATTTGCAAAAATAATTACTCTGCAACAGCCAAAACAAAATCTAGTATATCAAATAACCTGGTTTACTCAGAAACTGAACTCCCAATGTTCTCAATTATAGATGCCAACCGTGGCCCAAGGTATTATCTCAAAAGAATGAATAGAAATAAAGATATTTAGGCACGAGTAAATTAAACACTAGTACTTCTGCATCTTGTATTTTCTCAATTAGTTCATCTATTTTAAAATGTACAACAAAGAAATAAATATGACAATATTCAATTTGTGTTCATTATTGCTATTATATCCTGGATTAAATGCTTAGATTCCACTCACCCGAGATTTCTAATTCTGCCCAGTGAGATTTTTTCCCATTGGCTACCTCCTCTGCTGACATGATGGTATAAATTCTTCGAGGATCTGGAGGATCATATTTTTCCTTTGGCATCCCTATTAGTCTGTTTAAACAAACAAAAAAGATGATCATCAATTACTACAGCCTTATAAAAAAAAAAAAAAGAAAAAGAAAAATGGAATGGTACGTTTTCTTTTCCTCTTCCCTTGCCAGGCTACTAAGTCATTTTATACTACAAATTTTCACTAGAAGGAATACACATCTGCATTATGTTAGACTCTTGCAGAAAACTCCGTAAAAGATGTCTACAGGAAAATGCAAACAATGACACCGGACTTCACACTGAACTTTGTGGTTGCTTCCCAGAGATCCATTCTATCCCAACATCCATTCGCTTCTCCTTCCTTTAGTTTGTCTTGCTTTCCTAAGCAGACTGACCCTACCCCAGTTTCCTGAATGGACTCAGACTAGTCAAAGAATATCAGAGTAACCATGTTCTTGCCTCAGTGATATTCAAGTATCTTATATCTAAGATAATCAACACATGACATTTCTCTTGTCACAGAGATTAGTTCAGAAGTATCTAATAATTATGAGGCTTAAGATTCATTCTATGCTTATGGAAGGAGCAGGCTTCTCTCTCCTGCTACTCATAAAAGAAGAATATAGTATACACTGCTATTGGGAACCATCAAAAAATTATAAGGGAAGCCAGTCATAGAAGTTGGAGTCCAGAAAAATAGAGAAACAAAAAGCCCTCACCAAATCATACCACAGGACTCCCAAACACTGGGCTTTTTGGATATACAAATATATATACACCAATATATGCTGTATATATACAATGGTGTATACAATACATACACCAGTATATATACACCAATATACATTGCTTGTTGTTTAGGTTGTGTTTTCTGTTACTTGCCCTCAAAAGCATCCTACATATTGACAGTTTCTTAGTACGAGCCAGTCTTGGATTAATCCACTGTTCTTAAGTAATATCAATCCTTTGCACTCTCAAAAGTGTCCAACTTGGGTGGAGGGTGTATCTGGATGGCTTAGTCAGTTAAGCAACCAACGCTTGACCTCAGCTCAGGTGTTGATCTCAGGGTCCTAAGTTCAGCCCCATGTTGGGCTCCACACCAGGCATGGAGCCTGATTAAAAATAGCTTTAGGGGTGCCTGGGTGGCTCAGTGGATTAAAGCCTCTGCCTTTGGCTCAGGTCATGATCTGAGTCCTGGGATTGAGCTCCGCGCCGGGATCTCTGTTCAGCAGGGAGCCTGCTTCCCCCTCTCTCTCTGCCTGCCGGGATCTCTGTTCAGCAGGGAGCCTGCTTCCCCCTCTCTCTCTGCCTGCCTCTCTGACTACTTGCGATCTCTCTCTGAACAATAAATAAATAAAATCTTTAAAAAAAAAAAAGTTTTAAAAAAAGTGTCCAAATTTGAATGATGGAGTTACATGGCCACCTTAACTGAAACTATTAAATTTTAAATAAAAATAAAAAATAAACTAATATTATATAGTCTTCTTCATGTAACTGCCAAATAATCACCAAATGATCATTAACAATGACAACTAGATATAAAAATCCTCAAGTGTGCAGTGTATGAAGCATATGACTAATGGCCCTAAAAGTAACCATTTGAGGAGTCCAACACAAGAATTACTGCTTAGTGGGGCGCCTGGGTGGCTCAGTGGGTTAAAGCCTCTGCTTTCAGCTCAGGTCATGATCTCAGGGTCCTGGGATCGAGCCCCACATCGGGCTCTCTGCTCGCCCCCCTCTCTGCCTCTCTCTCTGCCTGCTTGTGATTTCTCTATTTCTGTCAAATAAATAAACAAAATCTTTTAAAAAAAATTACTGCTTAGTAATTGGCAGAAAATAAAATTCAGTTCAGACCTAGAAAGAAAAGCAAATGACAAAGCCCTGAGCCTAATTAAAATCCTGCATGCTATCTGTAAATAGCCTTCTTGTTTTTTTTATAGTTGGTTCTTTGTTCATATTTAACACGCACACACCAAAACCAAGTGCCTAAATATAGGAATGTTTCCAAGTAGAGTTTAGAACTTATAATTCAATGGAATTTACTTTCAGGTGGTCTGAAATTCATTACATACAGAGAATAAAGAAAAATTAGTAGCAATCTAATTGTTTCAAAAACACAGCTAGTTCATAAGAATACAATCAAAATTTCCTATACCATATCTACTTGTATTTCTGAAGGTAAAATAGTCCCTTTCCCCTTTACTAAAAGGGGAAAAGAGAAAGTTCTCCAGATTTCTTCACCTGTTTAACAGGAATTTGCATCCAAGTTTAGCCCTCTGCTTTCATCTCAATAGAATTTGGTTAATACTAACTCATATTTTATTCCCCATACATATCCCAGATCTTTGTACAGCACAAAGAACAGGATCATTTTCCACAGGAAAAAAAAAATTGACTTCTACCACATTAAACCTATGTAAAATACTTTTTCTTTTTTAAATATTTTATTTATTTGTCAGAGAAAGAGGGGGAACAAGCAGGGGGAGCAGCAGGCAGAGGGAGAACCAGGCTCCCCACTGGGCAAGAAGCCTGATGTGGGACTCTATTCCAGCACCCTGATATCGTGGCCTGAGCCAAAGGTAGACACTTAACCAACTGAGCTATGCAAGCATCCCATTTCTAAAAGTAAAAATTTTTAGATGACAAGGTTTTCAAATTTCTATTGTGCACAAGGCACAATACAGTACTTCTGCACACTATTACAAGATTCCACAAAAACACAAGATTAAGCAAAACCAAATCAATCATATCCAAACCCAATGACATGCTACAAATCCATTCACTACATTGCAGATGGATAAAAAATAAAGACAGCAAAATATGCAAAAAAAAAAAAAAAAAACAAAAACCTGTTTCATTAATTTTAGATCATTTTTCTAAACCATGGAGCATGGGATTAGAGGTCAATTTAATGTGGCTTTTAATCATGGTATGCTCCTTAAGGGGACTATGAGTTATTTCTGTGCAGAGGCATATCCTTTTCTATTGCTATATAGTTCCTACCACATAGTAGGCACTTAATATGTATTTGTGGAATGAGTATATGCTTTATAATCCTAAACTCTGCCACATTCCTTTCCTCCCGCCTTTTCCACCTCACAATTTTCATTCAATACTTTTCTAAAAACTAATCCCAGGAAATGGTGATTAATTCACATGTTCAGTTCCCTTAAATATTTTAATTATCTAGACAGGTCAATAACTGCTGTACCTTCTTGGCCCTCTAATTCTAATTTTGTTTTTGGTTTTTTTGGTTTTTTTTTTTAAGATTTTAAAGCAGGCTCCCCGCTGAGCAGAAAGCCCGATGCGGGGCTCAATCCCAGGACCCTGAGATCATGACCTGAGCCTAAGGCAGAGGCTTTACCCACTGAGCCACCCAGGCATCCCTCTAATTTTGAAAACAACTACTATACAGAACTTTTTTTTCCCATAAAGTTCCACCTTCCTAAATCCACTAAAAGTTACAGAATCTGCTCCTACAAAACAAATCCATGAAATGTTTACCAGTGTTCATATGTAAAACCGAAGTAATATTAATACTGTCATATTAGAGGACAGAGATCTCTTTCAAATTTCATTAGGAAACCAATGAAAATACAAATCACTTAATGCAAAATGAATATAGATTTGGACAGTCTGATTAAAGCTGTAACATCTAGGGGTACCTGGGTGACTCAGTTGTTGGGACGTCTGCCTTCAGCCCAGGTCATGATCCCAGGGTCCTGGAATTAAGCCCCACATCAGATTCCCTGCTCGGCAGGAAGCCTGGTTCTCCCTCTGCCACCCGCCCTGCTTGTGTTCTCTTTCGCTGTCTCTCTGTCAAATAAATAAAATCTTAAAAAAAAAAAAAAAAAAAAAGCTGTAACATCTTACATTTGGGTTAACTAACATGCAATTGAGTAGTCTATAGTTCTGGTGATCATTACTGTCTCAAACATCAGGTTTTCAAATATGCTACCAAAGACTCAGAGAATTCAAATTTGGGAAACTGTTAATACTGAAGCCTATTCAGCTCTATTTCTCCCTCGCAGTTCCTCAGCATCAACTTTTCACATTGGAGACATACCACAAAAACCTACCTCAAAATAATGTGAAATATAAAATAATTCAAATGTAATTTAACTCTCTAAACGTGACACTGATAGTGTGGTTATTCTAATAGTCTCATAGGTCATTCAAGGCTTAAATACTGAGTGCTAAATACTTTTTATCAAAAAAAACCCAAATGTTTTATTTTGGAAAGGCTAACAGCTAATTCCTTATCTTCTTCTTAAAACTGATCAAACAGGTAGGTTTTTTAATTGTTTTTTCCAGGAGTTCTAATTTTTACAACAACTTACATCAGTTCCCAAAGGATCCTCCTGTTACATCAACCTAATTTATACTAGGGATCCTGATCATGTAACAGAGTAGAATAAAAGCCCCTTTCACAACACAACCTGTTTAACTTCCCAGTCTTCAACCCCATTTCAACACTATAAAAAATACTCCACCTAGCTCCCCAAATGCTAACTACATAAACTTCTTTAAACCTACTATCCACTTTTCATTCATTGAACCTTAGCATATGACCTACATGACTCCCCAGATTCTAGTGCAAAATTTCTGAGAGTTACCATTAGTCTTGGACCAAGAACCTGATTATGTCGTACTTCTTAGTTCCTACATAAACTATCCTAAAAGTAAACTAGTCTTTATCTCCACCACTTAAGATTAATCACTACCACACAGTGAAAATTTTCATTAGTTTATCTCTCAGTCTTCTGTTCCACAGGGAAAAAAAAAATCACGTAAACTCATAAAATACAAACTGTATGGAAAATGTATTCCAATATTGTTCAGTTATGAACAATATTTCTTTAAGATTTACTTTACAAAGAGAGAGAGCATGCAAGAGCAAGCGGGGAGGGGCAGAAGGAGAGAGAAATCTCAAGCCGACTCCCTTGTGAGTGCAGAACCCAATGTTGGGCTTGATCCCAAGATCCTGGGATTATGACCTGAGCAAAAATCAAGAGTTGGCTGCCCAACCAACTGAGCCACCCAGGTGCCCCTAGTTATAAATAATATTATACATAGAACTCGAACTATTTTGCCCTAGAAAAATTTAAAATGGATTTTCCAAAACCACAAATAAAATGCAGGACACTTATATATCCTGTTGTTTCAGTGAACAGCATATTATATAATATACATGAAATACACCCAAATATACTATTGCTAAGGAATCCCAAATCTCAGGTTTTATATCTAAGACTAATAAAATAACACAACCTAATTTCTCCCTTCCAAAACAAAAATACAAAAAACTAATCTGAGCCAAATAAGAGCAAACTATTAAAGGCTAGAACTGAACTTCTGCTATTAGTGATTATCTAAAACAACTTACAAAAAAAGAACAGCCTGTAGAGTACATATAAAGATGTATGTTTTTATACTGTTAAACCAGAGCTTCCCTCTCACCATCTTGTTTAAATTTAAGGTCATTTTATCCAAGTCTACAGTTCACCACAATTACTATTATCTCACTTAGAATTCAGTCTAAGAAAGAAAGAATGCTACAACTACCATAGACAGCTTCATAATGAATCAAAGACTTCTAACTACTCAATCCTAAAATACAAATTAGACACATATTTATTTCCATACAAATATTAAGTGGTCATCTCAACTATAGTTGGCAAAGCAATCTTTGGCAGAAATACTGCTGGCAAAGTTCCCAAAGTTGGAGGAAGACAAAATTTAATTTTTAAAGATTTTATTTATTTGAGAGAGAGAGAGAGAGAGAGAGGGAAAGAGTGAGCTACCATGGCGGAGGAGAGGGTAGAGGTAGAAACAGATTCCCCAGGGAGCAAGGAGCCCAATACAGAACTTGATCTCAGGACCCTGAGATCATGACCTGAGCTAAAAGCAGATGCCTAACTGACTGAGTCACTCAGGAGCCCCTGGAGGAAGATAAAATTAAGCCCACATTAAAAATTTCTGCTTACATTTTAGAGCAAGATGTCAATGATTTATTACATTTTACATATTCTCAGATAAATCTGTCTTATATTGGCATTTATTCCCAAAGCTTTTGAAACACATTTTTTGTCATTTAATGAATAACCTAACTAACACCCATCCTTCCCATCTGGTCTTATTCATTAGATTTATTTTCTCAGCTCACCTTTTTTAATGAAGCAAAATAACCCTGGAGCTGCAACATTTCTCAAGTGTCTATTTCCTCATCAATAACTATTTTTAACTATATACAACTCTTAATCATTATAACTGTCACATAAAATTTGTACCTTCCCTGAGTGGGCTATTAAAAAGCAGTACCTAGCAAATCACACTACACATAGTAGGATCATATTGTTAAAAATAAAGACTGATGACACTCAAAAACTTGGAAGAAACCCTTAGATAATGATTTCATTAGCATTCCCCACTCTACTTCTATATCAAGGGCCTCTCTGGATAGCATTTGTCTGCAATGATATATTCAACTGAAGTCCACAGATCATAATAATGCAAACATTCAAAAAGAACCCCAAAGTTTTCATGAGTATCTCCCACTCTAAACAAAACACTAAACACTACTCTAAACAAAGCAAAGCAAAACCCATGTTTTAGAACAGTAAAATCACACATCATTATGAAAAAAATAATCTCAGATCTTTGGAATTTCATGTTTCTGACCAGTTTAACATTTATTCAACAAATATCTATTGCAGCTCTACTACCATTATGTATCATACTAAGCATTAAAACTTCTACAGTAAACAAGATAAACAACATCTTTGCCCTCATGTAGCTTACACCATTTTCATAGCACTAAATAAAGTTATAGAACATATATTTTACTTTCAAACAATGCTATAAAGAACGTGGCATTTCTTTTTACTACCTTTCCCCCCTTATCAGGTAGTTGCATTGCTCACTCTTGTCACTATGCTGAAAGAGTACAACTAAAAAAATAAAACATCCTTATCACAAAGGATGAAGGTAATGAAGCTGACCCTTGAACAATGTTGGGTTTGAACTGCTTAGGTCTATTTATTTATTTTTTTTAAGATTTTATTTATTTATTTCACAGAGACAGAGATCACAAGTAGGCAGAGAGGCAGGCGGGGGTGGGCGGGGAGCAGGCTCCCTGCCGAGCAGAGAACCTGATGCAGGGCTCTATCCCAGGACCCCGAGATCATGACCTGAGCCAAAGGCAGAGGCTTTAACTCACTGAGCCCCCTTAGGTCTATTTATAAGCAGACTTTTTTTTTTGTTTTTAATAGTATCATCAATGTATTTTCTCTTTCTTACGATTTTCTAAATACCATTTTCTTTTCTCTAGCTTACTTTATTGTCAGGATACAGTATATTATACATATAACTGTTAATCGACTATTATCAGTAAGGCTTCCAGTCAACAGTAGGCTTTTACTGGTTAAGTTTTAGGGCAGTCTAAAGAGTTTTTAAATATATGGAGGATTAGCATTCCTAACCTACAAGTCATTCAAGGGTCAACCATAGCTGGTAATCTATACAGTGGTAAGGACAGGTGGAGAGAGCACAGTTCCCACAAGAATGGCAAGTTTTAATACTGGGTAACAGACCAAAGACAACCAGGTTAAAACTTATCAGTACATTTAATATAGGTGATAGCAAATACTTTCCTAACCCAGAGACATTATTTCTTCTATATCCTTACCGAGAAACCAAATATTTAGATAACTGTTTAGTAACAAGGATTCTTTTGGTCTTTAAGAATACTTGGGAGTGCTGGCTGGCTCATTCAGCCAATCAAATACTTGAACTCAATAGGTCTTCTTTCTAGTTGGTTTATTTTTAGGGATCTACTTCAAATTCCAAGCCAAACTAGTTACCTACCCAAACAAAATGCATAGGCAAATGTGAAAATAAAGCCCCTGGATGAAAATGAGATGTCATAATAGTTGCTATACTTCTACCTAAAGGTAATACGGATGGGGCACCTGGGTGATTCAGTGGGTTAAAGCCTCTGCCTTCAGCTCAGGTCATGATCTCAGGGTCCTGGGATCGAGCCCTGCATCAGGCTCTCTGCTCAGCGGGGAGCCTGCTTCCCCCTCTCCCTCTGCCTGCCTGTTGGCCTACTTGTGATCTCTCTCTGTCAAATAATTAAATAAAATAAAATCTTTAAAAATTTAAATAAAAATAAATAAATAAAGGTAATATGGTAACCCACAATGATAGCTAAAGGAAGCTTCTAACTCTATAAAGGGGTAAGGGCACAGTCTACTTGTCAGCTAAAGTACTATGAGGAGAAAGAAAAAAAAAAAACCCAAAAGAATCAGAATATAACTCCTTTTCTACATATTTGGAAATTTTCTCTCATATGTGGGATACCAAAAAACAATAGCAGCAACACAAAACAAATTAACACTAAACGGAAAAATAGAGACCTGAGATTATAAATAAATCACTTCAAAATTCCAAAATAGGGGTGCTTGGCTGGCTCGGTCGGTTGAGCATCTGCCTTTGGCTTGGATCATGATCCTGGGACCCTGGGGTCCTGGGATCAAGCCCCACGTCAGGCTCTCTGCTCAGTGGGCAGCCTGCTTGTCCCTCTCCCTCTGCCTGCTGCTCCCCCTGCTTGTGCTCTGTCAAATAAATAAATAAATAAATTCTTTTAAAAATTCCAAAATAATTTGACATTTCATTTTACTTCATCAGCAACCAGTCTGGATAACCAAAGATTACAACTCTATCATTCCAAATTAGGTCTTAGTCTCTACCTAACAGTCATCATGCTTTAATGCCTCTTGTATTTACTTATTACTCCCCCCACTTACTTAAACATACTGAATACAATCTAAGAATCCTGCAGAAAACAGGAGGTAATTAGACTAGATTAGAATTTTCACATCAATTTTCCAGGACTATGATTTCTTCCCCTACCCCTTTGTATCTTTCCACATTTTTTGGTGGAGCTTTTGTTTTCTATTTCCTCTGATGTATATATTTTTATTTCTTTCAATTCCTATCCACCCTTCATGGCTCAAGTCATCTGACACCTTTTCTTCAGACTATTTCCCCCTTTAAAAATCAATAAGCTAATTCTAAAATTTATACAGATGAATGTAAAATAGCCAAACACTTTTGAAAAAGAAATACAAACTTGGGTGTACTTACTATCTTAATGTTAACACTTACTATAAAGATCTAGTAATCCAGACAGTTTTGTACAGATGAAGGGATAGACACATATAGTTCAAAGGAACAGAACTGAGAAACTAGAACTAGAACCACACCTATACAGCCAATAGATTTGGCACAAATGTGCAAAGGTAATTCCACAGAGATTAGTTGTTCTAGCAGTATTTGCTAAAAAGCCTGACATCCATGTGCAAAAATAAATAAGCATCAATTCATATCTTGTACTATAAACAAACTTATAAGGATCATAAATTTTAAATGTAAAACCCAAAACCATAAAACTTGTAGAAGAAAACATAAAAGAAAAATCATTATGACCCTGGATTAGGCAAATATTTCTTAGATAAAACACAGAAAGTACGATCCATAGAAGAAAAATATTCGTAAACAATTTCACATAAATTTAAAACTTCTCTTCTAAAGATGAATGAAAAAGCATGCCCAAGACTGAAAATAAATATTTATAAAACACAAATCTGAAAAAGCACTCCAGAATATATACAGAACTCTCAAAACAAAATCTTAAGAAAAACAGCCTAATAAAAAAAATTGGCAAAAGATTTTAACAGGCACTTCACCAAAGAAGATACACAGATAAAAAATAAGCATATGGAAAAAATGCTCGAATTGTAGGCATTTGAGAAATGCAACTTAAAACCACAATGAGATATCACTATATGCCTACCAGAATGAGTAAATTAAAAACTTACAGTACCTTTGGCCAACAAGGACACCTCAACACCCATCCTTGTGTGTATGTTTATACACACATATAAATATTCATTTATATTTCTATAAACATTCATGCATACACACACACACACACACACATTCATGCATACATACACATACCCTCACATTTCGCTGGTGGAAAACAAAAACAGTACCGCCACTTTGGAAGAGAGTCTGGTTGTTTGTCACCAAGTTAAACATACTCTTATACAACCAGCAATTCCACCCCTAGGTATATACCTAAGCAAAATAAAAACTTATATTCACAAAAACCTCTACATAAATGTTTGCAACAACTTTATTTATAAGCCATCGCACTTGGAAACAACTCAAATATCCTTCAACTGACAATTACATACTAACTATGGTACAGTCACACAATGAAATACTACTCAGTAATAAAAGGATAGAATTAATGATAAAAAACAATATGGATGAATGTCAAATGCATTGTGCTAAATTAAAAATACCATTACCATACTCAAAAGGCTATGTACAATGTACCTCACTATAACAAAGGCCATATGACAAGCTGACAGCAAATATACTCAATGACAAAAGCTGAAAGCTTTTTCTTTATGATCAAGAATAAGACAAGGAGGTTCACTCTTGCCACCTTAATGAACATAGTACTGGAAATTATGACCAAAACAATTAGGCAAGAAAAATAAATGGCATCCAAACTACAAAGAAAGTAAAACTGTTTACAGACAACATGACATTATATATAGAAAACCCTGAAAACTCCACCAGAAAATTGTCGAATAAATTCAGTAAAGTTGCAATATACAGAATATATAAAACTGTTTCATTTCTATACATTCACAAACTATTAGAAATAAAAATTATAAAAACAATCCTATTTATAATTGCATTAAAGAACAAAATACCTAGGAATAAATTTAGCCAAGAGGATGAAAGATCAGTACAATGAATACAAGACACTGATGAAACTGAAGATTACACAAAGAAATGGAAAGACAGTCCATGCTCATGGAATGGAAGAATATTGTTAAAATGCCCATAATACCCAAAGTAATCTACAGATTCAATGTAATCCCTATCAAAATTCCAATGGCACTTTCCAGAGAAATAAAACAAGTAATTCTAAAATCTGTTGAAACTACAAGACACTGATAGCTAAAGCAATTTTGAGAAAGAACGAAAAAGCTGGAAACATCATACTCCTTGACTATGAACTATATTACAAAGCTATAATAACCAACTCAGCATGGTACCAGTATAAAAAGACAAGTCAATCAATGGAATGGAATAGACAGTCCAGAAATAAACCCACATATATGATCAACTGACTTAAAACAAAAGGACCTAAGAATATACAATGGGAAAAGGACAGCCTCTTTAACAAACTGTGTTGGGAAAATTGAACAGCCACAGGCAAAAAAATGAAACTGGATCTGTATCTAATACTGTACACAAGAACAATTCAAAATGGATTAAGGACTTGAACATAAGACCGAAACCATAAAATTCCCGGAACCTCCTTGACACAGGTGTTAGCAACGATTTTTGGATTTGATACCACAACCAAAGGGGGGAAAAAAAATATGTGGGAGTACATCAAACTAGAAGACTTCAGCTCAGTAATGGAAACCCATCAACAAAATGAAAAAGCTTAAAGAATGGTAGAAAGTATTTGCAAATCATATCATCCAATAAAGGGTTAATATCCAAAATATATAAAGAACCCACACAACCCAACTGAAAAAACAAAAAATGGTAGACAATCTGAATAGACATTTTTCCAAGGAACACCAATAGATAACATGACAAGGAGCTAAACATCACTAATCATCAGGGAAATGCAAATCAAAACAATGAGATAAAACCTCACACCTATTAGAATGGCTATCACAAAGACAAGAGCTAACAAGTGATGGTGAGCATACAAAGAAAAGGGAACCATTGTATATTATCGGTAAAAATGTAAACTGATGCAGCCACTAGAAAAAAAACCGTATGGAAGTTCTTCAAAAACTTAAAAACCGGGGGAGCCTGGGTGGTGCAGTTGGTTAAGCATTCGACTCTTGGTTTCAGCTCAGGTTTTGACTTCAGGGTTCTGAGACTAAGCTCTGTGAGGAGCTCCACACTCAGCATGGAGTCTGCTTAAGACTCTCCCTCTCCTTCTGCACCCATCCAAAGTAAAAAAAAATAAATCTTTAAAAAAAATTAAAACTAGAACTACCACATGATCCAGCAATTCCACTTCTGGGTATATATCCAAAGGAGCAAGATCACTATCTCAAAAAGATATCTGCACACTCATGTTCACTGTAACATTATTTACAATAGGCAAGACATGCAAACAAACTGTGTATCTATTGACAGATACGTACATGAAGAAAATGTGGTATAATACACAAACATACATACATACACACATACATACACACACACACACCCCCCAACACAGTGGATTTTTATTTAGCCATAAAAAGGAAAAAAAATCCTCTCACTTGCAACAATATGGTTGTACCTTAAAGGTATTATGCTAAGTGAAATTAATCAAATACTGTATGATCTTATACATGGAATCTAAAAAAAAAAAAACTGAATCATACATGCAGAATAGTAAAAGGAGGGTAAAATGAGTAAAGGAGGTCTAAAGGTACACCTTCCAGTTAAAAAAAAATGTCCTGGGGATGTAATGCACCACATAGTAATTATAGCTAATCCCGTACTATGCATGTGAAAATTGCTAAAAGAATAAATAGATCTTTAGGGGCACCTGGCTGGCTCAGTAGGTGTAAGACTCTTAATCCTGGTGTCATCAGTTCTAGCCCACATTAAGTGTGGAGCATATTTAAAAATAAAAAGAGAGAAAGTAGATCTTTAAAGTTATGAATCCATTTATAGGTCATTCCAGAACAATCAAAACTATCGGGATAGAAAACTGATAAGTGCTAGGGGCTAGGGATGGAAGGACGGATAGATTGAAAAAGTAATGAGGGAATTTTTCTGTGATGTCAACTAGATATACTGGCTAATTATAATTACTCATAATATTACAATACACTCGGGAAATAAACTAATTTAAACCTTCTTATCTCTTGGTAAAGTAGAACTTGAGGAAAAAATTGTTTTATCATTTAAAAAAGCTCTAAGAGTAAAAAAAGGAAAATAAGCGAACAGGATGTAGGATTTCCCAATCTCTAACTTCTCCTTAAGGCATTTATAAATATGTTAGCCTAAAAACAGCATCAAGTGACTAGCAAGTAAAATCACGTAAGTTAATCCACAGCATTTTGCAGACTCTTGGTAACTTAACGTCAAAGAGTCACAATAAGTCAACTATACTATTAACTAATAAACACCATCAGGGTTTATGTGACCTGAGTCACTTGAAAAGTAAAATCCCTCCCTCTCTCTTTCCCCTGCCCCCAACACACAGAAGAGAGAGGAATTACAAGCAGTTAAGGATTGCTAAAAACTATCACACCAAGTATAGAGAAATTGTGTTGTATAGGAGGGCAGAGGAAAGATCATGGGAAATTAAAAAATCTATTTTGCTTTCCTGACTCCTTCCTATAGACTGTTTTCCTAATATAAATGACTGCCAGCCATAAGAGAGTCTAATCATAAACATGATACTAGCCAGCCATAAGAGAGTCTGATCATAAACATGATACTAGCCAGCCATAAGAGAGTCTGATCATAAACATGATACTATTAATCCTGGTTGCCTCCTCCTTTTATTCCCTTTTACTTTCTTCTGCTCGATAGCATTTCTTCTAGTCATACTTCCAAGTGGGCCCATATCTTCTACTGAGTCAGCTGTCACATTCTTAAAAAAAATTATCAATGCCTTAAAAGCTCTGTACTTACATAAAATATAAAAATATTCTTGTCACTTCCCATCATAAAAGAAAATTACAGCACAGCACTGACTGTCATCACATTTAACCCAAGCTTTTTAGCCTGCACAATTATAATTATTAGTGTAGTGAACAGATCGAGTTAGCATAAGATCCAATTCTAAAATGTGTACTCATATTATTCTTTGAAACTGAGAGAATCCACTTAAATAACCTCTAAATTCAGGATTCTTTAGGGTCAGCAACTAGCCTATCTTCTAGCTCTAAAATAAATCTATCAGATTTTGAAAACATATGTGAAATATAAATACATATGAATACATGAAATAAATGTAAGGTAGGAAATCTAAACAGACTATTCCATCTAAAGGAATGATTTTATACCTCAGAAGAAACAACAAGCTCCCAAATTTATGCTTTATGAGAGTTAACTAAAAGTTCCTACCCAGTGATACTTGGTTACAATTTTAGAAATGTTTATTAGGCCATCCGAAATTCCTATTCAAAAATTTCAGAATTAGGGGTGCCTGGGTGGCTTAGTCAGTTAAGCGTTTGCCTTGGGCTCAGGTCACGATTCCTGGATCCTGGGATCAAGCCCCGTGTCGGGCTCCCTGCTCACTAGGGAGCCTGCTTCTCCCTCTCCCTCTGCCTCTCCCCCAACTTCTATTCTCTCTCACCCTGTGCTCTCTTTCTCTCAAATAAATGGTATCTTTAAAAAAAAAAACCTTCAGAATTAACATGTATTTAATGAAAAACACTATAATGTACACATGAATGATTGCATTAAATCATAAAATGTCTACATTAATACTTATTTAATAAAAGACACTGTAATTTAATTTTTATACATGAATACATCAAATACAGCAATTCAGCTCCATAAAACGAAGGTAGACAAATGAACTGCCTTAAGGGAAAAAAAAACTCCTAAAATTCAGTTGTCTCATGATTCTCTTTTAAAATGGGAAATTAGAGTACAAGAAATATACCAAATAATAAACCTCCACGTTCTTTAGGAGACAGTTCTAATATGAATAAGTGAAAAATAAATCTCCCATGATGGTTAGGAAGTGATGCCAGTCGTTCCAAAATGGTGACAAAAATATCTATAAGAGTAACTAAAAGATTATATATTCTATACAATGTAGGTACAATTAACTTTAATCAAATTATTATTCTCCTTGCTTTAAAGATAAGAACCAGCTTCCAATAAAACCAGTAATTTGGTAATAACTATTTTGTGTTGGTAATAACCATTATCAGTTTCCTTTAACAACTACCTGAAAATTCTATTATTTATTTAAACATATGGGACTTAAGTAATGAGCTTTTCAGAGTTATATAAAATATAAAATACTACAAAAATTATTTACCCAGAATTCTATCAGTTGATTCTAATACCTACCATTTGTGCTAATTTATAGTCTGCAATAAATAATCCTAAAGAAAAACATTAAGTTGCAATCAATATAGTGTGGATATTTATGTTTTTGTAGCCTAACCAGAAAACTGGTTATCTTTATTTAGTAAAAAGCATCTCTCCAAAAATAAACAGTCTATTCTCTAATTGTCGATGGGCTCTAATTCAATTTTTAATAAAAATCACTGAACATTTAAATATGTGGGAAAGCATTCAAGATATATTGCTAACTTAAAACAAAAGCTGATTACATATACCATAATCCCATCTTTGTAACAGAACAACATATATATACAAAATGTATAGCAATATATATGAAAACAGGTAGGAAAGAATGACAGGATTGTGGGTAATTTCTTATTCAGCTATATTCACTTTTCTACATTGGGAATGTATTGTTCTTATAATATGAAGGGCTTTTTATTAATAAACTTTATTTTTTAGGGAAGTTTTAGGTTCACAGCAAAATTGAGCAGAAACTAGAGAGTTTCCATAAGCTCTCCTTGTCCCCACATAGTACAACCTCCCAAACTATAAACATTCAGCACCAAGTGGTACATTTGTTACAGTCAATGAACTTTTACTGACACATCATCAAGTTCATAGTTTACAAAAGGGTTCACTCTTATTATTTTACATCCTATGGATTTCATCATATCTATAATGACATCTACCACTGTAACACCATACAGAATAATTTCCCTGCCCTAAAAATTCTCTGTGCTTTATTCATCCCCCCCCCCTCTAATCCCTGGCAACCACTGATCTTTCAACTGCATTCATTGTTTTGCCTTTTCCAGGAATGTTATATGTTGGAATCATACATTATCTAGCCTTACCAGACTAGTTTCTTTCACTTAGTAATATGCATTTAAGGTTGCTCTACATCTTCCCATGGTTTGATAACTCATCTCTTTTGAGCACTTCTGAATAACGTTCCATTATCGGGATGTGCCAGAGTTTATTTATTCACTCACCTACTGAAGGACACCTTGGTTATTTCCACCTTTTGGCAACTATGAATAAGGCTGCTAATATACATCTGTGTGCAAGTTTTTATGTGGATATAAGTTTTCAGTTCATTTATATGAATACCAATGAACATGACTGCTGGCTGAATCATATGGTAAGACTATGTTTAGTTCTAGAAGAATCTGCCAGATAGTCTTCTAAAGTGGCTGGACCATTTTTGCATTCCAACCAGCAATAAAAGAGTTCCTTTGCTCCATATCTTTTCCAGCATTTGATGCTGCAAATGGTTTGTGGCCATTCCAATAGGTATACAGTATTTTGTTATTATTTTTCATTAACAACTAAAAAGGCACTGACATACATTTGAAGATACACGTGAAACTTTCACATTTTTAAAAATAATCTTTGTTGGGGTGCCTGGTGTGGCACCTAAATAAAATCTTAAAAAAAAAAAAATAATAATCTTTGTCAAAATTCTAATAACCTAGCATGTTATCAATACTGAGGAAGTTATATATTACCTACAGAAACCTGCAAAAATATCAAGATAAATAACAATCTTATACTCTAAAAAATACAAAGATAAATAAAAGGAATTCTGCCAAATAAGAAAAGTAATTTAAAAAGAACTTAGATTCACAAAATTAATGAGTTATCACAGTCCATTTAAATATCCATAATTTTAAATATCCATATTTTCTTTCATCAAAGGCAGTATTTTTAAGCATTTTTGTGAAATGCTTAGTTATTAAAAGCCTAAAAGCATAGAAATAATACTATGGCATACAATTTCTCTAAGGTTTATTCATCTGTTACACCCATAATATTTTCCTAAAGCTTTTTCCATATTCTGATTAAGGAAATTAATCTGATTTTCCTTGAGCATTATTTAAGTTATTAATGTATATTTTCTTCTAAAAAGCATTCATATTTATATATATATATACACACACACACACATATATATATGTAACATGGTATTTTTTTTAAAAATACTGCGTATTTTTACTTCTATTATTTCTTCTAAAAAGAAATTTTTTTTTTAAAAAGATTTTATTTATTTGACAGTGAGAAACACAGTGAGAGAGGGAACACAAGTAGAGGGAATGGTAGCAGGAGAAGCAGGCTTCCTGCTGAGCAGAAAGCCCGATGCAGGGCTAGATCCCAGGACCCTGGGATCATGACCTGAGCCGAAGGCAGACACTTAACGACTGAGCCACCCAGGCGCCCCAAAAGAAATTTATTTTTAAATTTTTAAAAAATATTTAAAATATTTTTACAATATAAAATATTTTATATATTAAATAAATTTTTATTTTTAAAATATAAAATATTAAAAAATTTTAAAATTATTTTCTTCTATTGTTTACTTCTATTATTTCTTCTAAAAAGCATTCATATATATATGTAACATGGTATTTTTTTTTAAAAATACTGTGACAAATACTCTGATAAATCAAAATGCATCTAAAGGAAAATGCTAAATGTTTTTAATTTAGAGATTCAAAACCATATTCTTAGGGCACCTGGGTGGCTCAGTGGGTTAAAACCTCTGCCTTTGGCTCAGGTCATGATCTCAGGGTCCTGTAATCAAGCCCTGCATCTGGCTCTCTGCTCAGCGGGGAGCCTGCTTCTCCTCTCTCTGCCCGCCTCTCTGCCTACTTATGATCTCTCTGTCAAATAAATAAGATATTTTAAAAAAA
>CM053604.1:51932137-51953191 GCA_028646535.1 Procyon lotor
AGAGAAATGAAACAGGAAGGGATGGGGAGGGAGACAAACCATAAGAGACTCCTAGACTCAAGAAATGAACTAAGGGTGGCCGGGGGGGGGGGTTGTGGGGGGGTAGGATAGGGTGGCTGGGTTGTGGACATTGGGGAGGGTATGTGCTGTTAAGTGCTGTGAAATGTGTAAGCCCGAAGATTCACAGACATGTACCCTGGGGCAAATAATACATTATATGTTAATAAAAATTAATAAAAAAAAAAAGAAACAAACAAACTGAGGGTTGCTGGAGGGGAAGTGGGTGGGGGGATGGGGTAACTCAGTGATGGGCATTAAGGAGGGCACAAGTGATGTGATGAGCACTGGGTATTATATGCAATGATGAATTATTGAACTCTACATCTGAAACTAATGATGTACTATATATTGTCTAATTGAATTTAAATAAAAAATAATATTTTTAAAAAGAAAAAAAAATTTAATGTCTGTAAGGCAAAGAGCAAAGTCATATAGTCAGAAGATCAAAAGGAAATGGGAAGAAAGTCTCTGTAATATTTATAATGGATAAATGAGGTAATGTTTCTGAAACATAAACAGCTTTTACAAATCAATAAGAAAAAAACGTAAACACCTCAATAGAAAAATAGGGAGTAAAGGTCATGATCAGGCAAACCACAAAAGACTGGCCAAAAAAGTGAAAAGAAATACAACCCTCCAATTAATCAAATAATTGCAAATTTTAAAAAACATATGACTTTAGTGTAAGAATAGGAAAGATTAATAATGTGAGTAAGAGTTTGGAGAAATAGGCACCCATTAAACAGCTGATGTGAATATAGTTTTATACATTTCTAAAGGGTAACCCAACAAGATATATCAAAATTTTAAATGTGCAATCATTTTAATCCAGCAAGTCCACTTCTAGAAATTTATCCTTAAAAAAGTATAAAAGGGGGAGCCTACATGGCTTAGTCAGTTGAGCATCTGACTCTTGATTTGGGCTCAGGTCATGATCTCAGGGTTGTGAGATCAAGCCCACATTGGGCTCTGTGCTTGGTGTGGAGACTGCTTAAGAGGCTCTCTCTCCCATTCCCTCTGAGGCCCCTTCTCTCTCTCTCTCTCTCTCTCTCTCTCTCTCTCTCTCTCTCTCTCTCTCGTGTGTGTGTGTGTGTAGCATATATTTCAATCTTTTCTCTTCATTAGTATTGATAATTGTCCAAGATATGTGTGTGTGTCTGTGTGTGTAGCATATATTTCAATCTTTTCTCTTCATTAGTATTGATAATTGTCCAAGATAAGGAAATAAATTGCCAATCTGTAGGGGACTGAATTATAGGACATCAATAAAATGAATTACAATTAAGCCATTAGAAAGCATAATGTGTGGAAATGTAAAATGCCACTGCTGCTGCTGCTGCAAAGAAGTTTGTCAGTTTTCAAAAAATTAAAATAGAACTGCCACACATTCCAGTAATTACAGTCTCAGGTATATACCCAAGAAAATTGAAAACAGAAGTCCACACAAAAATGTGTACATGAATGTTCATAGCAGAGTTATTTATAATAACCAAAAAGTGGAAACAACCCCAATGTCTATCAGCTGATTAACAGATGAATGAAATACAATATACCCATATGAAGGCATATTATTCAGTCATAAAAAGTAATTAAGGACTATTACATGCTACAACATGAAATAATTTTAAAAACATTACACTAAGTGAAAAGAAGCCAGACAAAAAAAGTCACATATTGTATGATTCCATTTATATTTAATGCCTGGAATACGGAAACCCATAAGAGGAAAGAAAAGTAGACTGGTGGTTGCCAGCAGATGAAGAAATAGGCAAATTAGAATTGCTAATAAGGATAAGGTTTCTTTTGAGGGTGACGGAAATGTTGTAGAACTAATACTGATGGTTCACAACACAGTGAAATACTAAAACCACTAAAGTGTATATTTTAAAAACACTGATTTTCGTATTATGGTGATCTCTCACTTTTTAAAAATTCTATCAATTTTTTTAAAAGCCTGAGGCATATCTACTGATGGAAAAAATGATCATAACATGCTATTAAATCAGAAAACAAATGAAAAAAAATATACAGAATCATTCTATTTATATATATTTTTGTGGTTATATCCACATATTGCCCAGAAACAGACAATGGTTCAATACTACTAACACTCTTGATTGCTATGAGATAGGATGACCAGGAAATTATGCTCTTCAGTATTTTTTATATAAGGAACACGTATTTCCAAAAGGAGACATGAAAAAATAGGGGGTGGGGGAGAGGACAGTACTATGACAAAAATCCACAAAATAGATGGAAACCAGGACATAATACAAGCAAAGATTACTAACCTGGGGGGGTCCATAAACCTCAGGAAATCTATAAATTTGCATAGGAAAAAAATTACATCACCACTTTCACTAATGTCTATTGAAAATTTAGTACCTCTTTTAATTCGAGCTAAAACACCTGCCGTGATATTAGCAGTACCTGTGATTTTGGTCACTAACACAAGTTATATTTTTGTATCACATTATGGTTGTTACAGATATCTCAAAATATCAGCTGTACATACCACTACTTCAAAATTATTATAGTTATTATATACACTACTAGCTCTTGTAATTTAAATGTATTGATAAAGAGGCACATATATCACAAATTTGTTTTTATGCATTTTACTATTTTAATGTAAGTTACTTTTTAATATTTTCTTTCATTCACTTAAAATCATTATTCTAAAAAAGGCTCCACATCTTTCTCCAGTCTGCCAAAGGGTTCATTCACCTATATCCAAATATACCACTCATCCGTTAGAGGCAGGAAGGGACACCAATTATGAGGATATTCTAATTATTCAGGCATAAAGCAATTCACGCCTAAATCCAGGGAAAAACAGAAATCATTCCAATTTTAATCAATTTCTCTAACACAGAAGTCATCATTTTCTTCCCCAAATTGTCTCCCCCTCCTTCTGATTTCTCAGTCATCTCTGACTTCTTCCTTCATATTCAATCACCAATGTCACTTTATTAAAAGCTCTAGCTATCCCAACTGACAACAGATTTCTTGACTTATCACTTCATATTTTAACTCTTTAAAAAAGAGCCTCCCTCCTTCCATTCTAATCTCAACTGATTCCGCATACCTTAACCAGATAATCTTCTTAAATAATTATTCCAATCTGCCACCAACCTGCTCAAAATCACTCAATGCTACCAATGTGTTTAATAGTCGTATTGTTAATTATGAGATTCTAGAACCATACTTGCAGTTACTATTAATCAAAAGTAATATATTGCTCTGTTCTATAAAGTATCACCTAAAACAACATTATAACAAAATTCAGGCATTAATAAGAGAACCTCAATTTATAGATGTAAAAGAACACCAGCTGCTCTAGACTTGAACATAGGATAAAACTAAAATTCCTTACCTAGGCATTCAAACCCTTCCCTAATAATCATATTCCAAATTCTCCTTGTTGTCACTAAAGTTCTGGAAGTTAACCAGAAATTAACTAAATTTCCCTCTCATACTTGAAGCTGGACTTGGCCTTTCTGCTACTACATATTTGTTGATGTCATTTCTATCATTTGCAATGCCATTTGATTACTCATTCACTTAGTAAACAGTAACTGAGACCCTACTATATACTAAACACTCAGTACACTGATATACAGTAGGGGTTCAACTCCTACAAATAGGTTAACAGTTTGGGCTACAAACTAAGGTATCCTTGCCCTTAAAAAATTCACAGTTTAATGGAAAAGTAGAAACAGAAGCCAAGTAAATAAAGACAATATGGTAAATGTTATGAAAAAGGAATGCACTAGATGCTAGGAAAGCACAGAGAAAGAACATAAAACAAATACTGGAAGTATCATCAGGCAAATTTCTCAAGCAGGAACAATCAAAGGTAAATTATTTATAAAGTCAATGAGGTCATCAAGTGTAAAGTATTGTAGGCACATACAAACCACAGACCAAGCTATAAGTCACTCAGTATGCCAAGCGTAGGGAGTATATTCAGGAGAGAGGAGTAATAAAATGACAAAACTGGAGAAGTACACAAGGACAAGATCATGATGGGTCTTACACATAATCCTATGAAATCTCCACTTCCTTCTAAAGAAAATAAGCAGCAGCAGGATATCCTGGAAAGTACACAGGTTTAGGAATTCCAATGACCTAAATCTGAATTTGAGCTCTGTCATTTCCTTGTTATGTGCATTTCATCAAATTTGCCTCTCTGAGCTTCAGTAACCTCAACTATAAAATAGGGATTAATAATACCAATTTTGCCAAGATTCTGCACAAGAATTCATGTAAATCTCCTAGTAGAGAGATCAGCAAACTACTAGGTTTGCCAGCTATGAATGGTTTTACAATCTTGAAGGACTGTTAAAAAAATTAAAACTACAACAACAACAACAACAACAACAAAAGATTATAGGACAGAGATCTTAATGTGGACCCACAAAGACAAAATATTTACTATATAAGGCCTTTACATAAAACACCAACTCCTGCCCTTAGCACATAGCATGCAACCAAAAAAACAGTAACTACTACTATTACCGAAGGATTTTAAAAAGAGAACTTAAGCACTGTCAAAAGATTTTTGCAAGGATTTCTCTGGTGACAATATATACAAAAGAATAAAAATTAAAGGAGCAATAATGGATACTGGGAGATCAAGCAAGGAAGATGCTGCAATGTTCCACTACCTTTTCTTTTCCTTCCTTCTCCTAACCATAAAGGAGAGATCAATTTCTACTTCCTCTTCCTTGTAGATTATGTTATAGCACTAATGGTCTTTGTCAGTTAGCATATTCTGCTTAGACCTCCTATTTATTGGGGCTTAAATCCCTTATAAGTAGTGAAAGAGTAAGTATTCTGGAGTCAAAAAGATCCTATTCTAAATATTGATTTTCATCAATATTTAAGTCTTGTTATTTAACTTGATGGATCCTAATAATAAAAAACAGTAATGGCTAACTTACTGAGTTTTAAGTTTTGCTTTTTACTATGGATGTGCCACATACTACTGTTCTAAGCACTTTATATACTTGTTTAATCCTCACAACAACCCTGCAAGATTAAGAACTATTATCACTCTACTACACATGAGGAAACTGAAATATGGAGAAGGGAGTTTCCCCAAGAGCTAGGAAGTGAAGGATCCAAGGGCTCACATTATTAACCACCTACAGAATGATAATCATACTCTACTTCATAGGATTTTCAAGAAAATTAACTCAGATTACTATTTAAAGGGAAGCGGATGGCTTTTCACAGTCCTTAGTTCTCAGCAGTCCAATAAATATCTGTCCTGTTTCTTAGTAAAAAAGATTACATTCCAAACTTTATTGCCCAGAACCCTGAATACGATAGCTGGTAGCCAGTAGAAACTTAATATTTATTAAGTGAGATATACTTTAAAGTGATTAAAATTCTTGTACTGTTTCAAGATCATATTCTGTGTATTCACAATATATTATTTCATAAATTGCAGAAGATTGCACTACAGCAGAACATACTCTTGCCAGTTTTTTGGTTTTAAATATAAACATTATGATCAGAGAGCAATGAATATATAAAGATCTCAAAGTCATTGTTACAGAGAGACATTACAGTTAGTATGGCCTATATTTAGTTCTATTCTCTTACTAGTATTTGTAACTGGTATTATATAACTCTGATCTATGTTACTCATTTAGGCAATCTATTTAAGTAATGTGGGAAGGGAAAAAGATTCTAAGCTGTAAGATTACAGACAGAGGTTCTCTCTGCAAAAGGTGAATATATAAGATAAAGTGCTGTAACTTCTACTTTGTGTCACCAATTAGTGTCACTAATTTCTACTGTTAATAATACAAAAGCCCCAAAATACCTGGCATCTATACAGTATGAACGAGTCTCTCACAGAGCAAAGTGAACCACTAACTTCTTAAAAAATAAATAAATTTTAATCTGTAATGAGATTTTAATGTGGTCTGGAAAAAAAAAAACAACGAAATGCATCCTGCTATAAAAGAGAGTACAAAAACAAAAAATCTATTACCACTTTCTAATTCTAACTTGTAAACAGGAAGATTCTTGGCTAACCCAAATATTTAACTTCTGCAATGTAAAACATGGACAGAAATAAGTTATCTAATGAAACAACCTTACTTTGCAGAACAGTTTCCCAAGAAAGCTATCAAGTTTTTAGAAAACTTAAAAAACAAAGCCATTCATGCTGAAATATTTTGGGGAAAAAAGTCAGTTAACAACCAGATTCAAGATAAATATAGAATTCTTCATTAACCATACCCCGATAATCACAAAAATGTGTTCCCATCTTTTTAATCCTATTTATGTATGGATTTAGCTCTTCATTTATGATTTAGTTTTCTGCTTAACTGTGTCCCCCTCCAAACTAGCTACCAACGTAATCAGAAAAAAAAAAGGTTTTTAATAAAAACACTTAAGTGTTTTTCAAAAGAAACAATATTCTCCACTACTCAAGAAAGTTGTATTACTCAGAAAATCTACAAATTAAGAGCCCTCCAAATGTGTATATGGATCAATGGGAAGGCAATTAAAGAATACTAAAGGAGTAGGGAGGAGAGGCAATGAGGGAGAGGGAAAAGAGTGTGATGAAAGCTAGCTCCTCTTTCTTAAACAAGTTAAGTATTACCTGCCACTCATTACTGTACAGCGTATCTTCACGTTTGTAATCCCCTACTTCATACTTCCCTCAAAACTCAACCCTAACACCCCAGGACCACTTCATGAGAGAAACACTTAACAAACTAGAAATAGAACTTCCTCAACCTAACAAAGATCATCTATGAAAACCCCACAGCTAACATCATAGTGAATGCTTTCCCCCAAGATCAGGAACAAGACAAGAATATCTTTTCTTGACACTTCTTTTCAACAATGTAATGGAAGTTTCAGCCAAGTCAGACAAGAAAATGAAATAAAACACATCCAGATTGGAAAAGAAGTGAAAACTATCTTTAAAGATAGCATGACCCCTGTTATATAGAAAATGCCAAGGAATTAACTAAAACATTAGACCTAATAAAAAAGTTCAGTAAGGTTGCAAGATACAAGATCAACAGACAAAAATCAATTATATTTTTATACACTTGCAATGAACCCCCAAAAATTAGGAAAACAATTCCATTTATAATAGCATCTAAAGGAATAAAATATTTAGGAATAAATGCAGCAACTTAGACTCTGAAAACTGCAAAATATTGTTCAAAGAAATCAAAGAAAATCTAAATAAATGGAAAGATCCCATGTTTGTGAATAGGAAGACTTAGTATTGTTAAGATGGCAATGCTCCCAAATTGATCTACAGATTTAACACAATTCCTATCAAAATTCCAGTTGGCTTCATTGTAGAAATTGATAATGTGATCTTGAAATTCATATGGAAATAGGAAACACCCAAATAGCCAAAACAATCTTGAAAAAGAAGAACAAATTTGGAGGACTCCCCCTTCTCGATTACAAAGCTACTGTGAAGACAGTATTTGGTACAAGAAAAATCAAATAGATCAATGGAATAAAACTAAGTCCAGAAATATACCTACATGTTTATTGTTAACTTATTTTTGAGAGGAGTGACAAGACAATTAAATGAGCAAAGAATAGTCTTTTCCACAGATGGTACTGGGACAACTGGATATCTACACACAAAAACAATGTTAGACTCCCTACATCAGGACATATACAGAAATTAACTCAAATTGGATCAAAAATCTAAATATAAGTGTTAAAACTAAAAAACTTTTAGCACAAAACAGAAGGATGAACCTCTATGACGTTAGATTAGTAAATAATTTCCTAGATATAACATAAAAAGCACAAGCAATAAAAAATTAGACTTTCGACAAAATTTAAAACTTTTATTCTTTAAAAGACATCATCAGGGAAGTGAAAGGATAATTCACCAAGTCAGGGGGAAATATTTGTATCTTTAATATACAAAGACTCTTATAACTCAGTGATCAGAAGATAGATAACAATTTAAAAATGGGCAGGCAAAGGGGGCGCCTGGGTGGCTCAGTGGGTTAAAGCCTCTGCCTTCGGCTCAGGTCCTGATCTGAGAGTCCTGGGATCAAGCCCCGCAAGGGGCTCTCTGCTCAGCAGGGAGCCTGCTTCCCCCACTCCTTCTGCCTGTCTCTCTGCCTACTTGTGATCTCTCTGTCAAATAAATAAAATCTTTTTTAAAAAAATGTTTTAATTAAAATTTAAAAAATGGGCAAAGGATTTAATACATATCTCTCAAAAATATATATACAAATAGCCAATACACAAATGAAAAGACACTCAGCATCTTTAGGGAAATGCAAATCAAAACTGCAATGAGATACTACCTAACACTCACTAGGAGGACTATGATTAAAAAGATGGTAACATATGTTGGCAAGGATGTAGAGAAACTGGAGCCCTCATACACTGCTGGTAGGGATGTGCAATGGTGAGGGTGCTCTGGAAAATACAAGTTCCTCAAAAGTTTAAACACAGAGGCACCACGGGGTACCTGGCTCGCTTTGTCGGGAAAGCATGTGACTCTTGATCTCAGGGTTGTGAGTTCGAGCCCCACACTAAATGTAGAGATTACTAAAAAAAATAAAATACTTAAAAAGTAAAGAAAGAGGGGCGCCTGGGTGGCTCAGTCGTTAAGCGTCTGCCTTCGACCCAGGTCAGATCCCAGGGGCCTGGGATAGAGCCCCGCATCGGGCTCTCTGCTCCGCAGGAAGCCTGCTTCTCCAGCTACGATTCCCTCTGCTTGTGTTCCCTCTCTCGCTGTGTTTCTCTCTGTCAAATAAATAAAATCTTTAAAAAAAAAAAAAAAAGTACAAGTAAAGAAAGAGAAAATAAACATAGAGGCATACAATCCTGCAATTCTATTCCTAGGTATATACCCAAGAGAACTGAAACTATGTACATAAAAACTTGTATATGAATGTTCATAATTGAATTACTTATAATAGCCAAAAAGTAGAAATAACCCAAATGTCCATTAGCTGATAAAAAAAAAATGTAGTATATATCTCTATGATAGCATATTACGCTGCCATAAAAAGAATCAAGTACGACAATATGGACGAAACCTTGAAAATGGGGTAACAATCCTGAAATAAAAGATCACATATTACATTAAGTTTCCATTTGTATGAAATGTTCAGAATAGGCAAATATAGGGGCGCCTGGGTGGCTCAGTGGGTTAAAGCCTCTGCCTTCGGCTCAGGTCATGATCTCAGAGTCCTGGGATTGAGCCCTGAATCGAAGCAGGCTCTCTGCTCAACGGGGAGCCTGCTTCCCCCCTTTCCCTCTGCCTGCCGCTCTGCCTACTTATGATCGATCTCTCTCTGTCAAATAAATAAGATCTTAAAAAAAAAAAAAAGAATAGGCAAATATAGTCAGAAAGCAGATCAGTGACTGCCTAGAAATAAGGATATGGGAGTTATGGGGGTGGGGAGGTTACTCTTAAGGAATACAGGATTTATATCTCAGGTGATATAAACCTTCTAAAATTAAGATGATGGCTGCACAACTGTGAATATACTAAACACCACTGAGTTACATATTTTAAATGGGCAACTTCTATGGTAAGTGAATTCTATCTCAAAAAAGCTGTTACCAAAAAAAACTCTCAATTTTTTAAGTACTCCCTGACCCACCCACCATTCCATTTCATGTTACTCCCTCTCAGAATGTCTACAGTTCATACGGTAGTGACTTGGGCTTGTTTATTCATTGTTTTGAAATAACTAAATTAGGGGCGCCTAGGTGGCTCAGTGGGTTAAAGCCTCTGCCTTTGGCTCAGGTCCTGGGATTGAGCCCCTGCATAGGGCTCTCTGCTCAGCAGGGAGCCTGCTTCCCCCTCTCTCTCTGCCTGCTTGTGATCTCTCTCTCTCTGTCAAATAAATAAATAAAATTTAAAAAAAACAAAAACTAAATCATATGTCTTATCTCCTTTCCTTATAACCTACAAGCTTTGCAAGTGTTTCTTCTACTTCTTTCAGACTTTAGAACCAAGTATAATAATGGAGACAGAATGGGCCCTCAAATAAGGGCTTGAATTTTCAAAATGCAAAATATTAAAAATATGAACCATGGAGAAGTTAACAAGACTACTCAAAGTCTTCCTTTGGAGGAATACAGATATATATTAAAATCCTCAGATCCTTAAACAAATTGTTCAGAATAAAAATAAGTGAAGGAGAACATAGAGCTAAGGTTTAACATTACAATAATCCTAGGTAATGAAAGAATAAGTTTTGATTCAATTAAAATTAAAGTTGCCCAGAGATAAATTTCATTTAATATATTAAAGGTTCACTGTTAGTGCAGTTAATCAAAGGAAGTTGTAGTATTTTCATCATGAAACATGAGCACAAGTTAATAATTAAACCTTTGTTGTTTACTTGATTTTATTGTTCTCAGGGAAGTCTCACATATATTAATTAAAATGGCTTTAGAATTACAAAAACAGCAACAGCAAACAACAAAACATAGTTTGGCCCACCTAAATATTTCCTTTAAGTATAAAGTAATAATAGTAATTTATCCTAAAGAGAAAGTGAAAATTCAAAACTCTGTTTCCCATGAAACCCTAAACCAGAAACTAAAATTCGAAGGCAACTGATTTCAAAGTACAGAGAAAAACTCAAACAGCCAGAACACAGTAGATCACAATGATAGTTGATAACTAGATAGTAGAGAGCTACTGAAGGTTATAAAATCCAATTGTTATGTTCTTTATAAAATTTGTGTCCTTAAATAGCTAGATTTCACTTGTTCAAACTCATAGATGAGAGCTCTTCCTCCTCTGTGGCTTTAACTCCTTCCTTCTGTCACCCCCCACCTCCACCACCCCAATTTTACTCTTTGAAGATGGAAAACAATTTTTAAGGATTTTAACTCACCTTTTTGACATAATTTCATAAATATATGCTACCATCTAAAACAACATCATGAAATGCCCCAAGCTGTCCACCATCTGGGAATTACATTCCCATCCCCTTCGCATTCAAATAAGACTCTGAGATAAATTCTCACCAGTCAAATGTGGGCAGATGTTTGTCACTTTAAGTCTGGAAGTTCTTAAGAAATGGGGTGCCTGGGTGGCTCAGTTGTTAAGTGTCTGCCTTCAGTTCAGGTCATGATCCCAGGGTCCTGGGATTGAGCCCCACACCGAACTCCTTGCTCCGGGAGGCCTGCTTCTCCTTCTTCCCCTTCCCCTGCTTGTATTCCCTTTCACTGTGTCTCTATCAAATAAATAAATAAAATATTTAAAAAAGAAAAAGAGAAATGGCCCGTAACACACAAGGCCCCAAAGCCCTAAAGAATGCCAGAGCCATAGATGTTAAGGAGTGTGGGTCCCTCAAATACTACATGGAGGAAAGCCACAGGCCTGCTAACCAGCAGCACCTGCACAGAACTGTTACATGTGAGCAAAATACAAACTTACACGTGTTAAGCCACTGAAATTCTGGTGTATTTATTACCCTAATTAGCATTATCCAAAGTAATACATGCACAAAGTCTTAAGAATTTCAATTCCCCCTAATTAAAGACATTTGCAAGAGTTATTTTGGAAAGACTGTTTAAAAGTCTTTTAAATAACATTAAATTTTAAAATCTAAACAATTTTCCACCTTGATTTTGTTGTAACATAATTACTTTAAACAATGATATCATGAGCAGTTCCACTATTAATAAATTTTATTGTCCACATATCTTAATATTTTAGTTCAGTATACTTTCATGATTACAAAGAAAAAATGTTTTCCTCAATTTTCTCGAATTAAAAAATTATGAAGTGTTTTAAAACACTAATTCATGTCTAATTTGTAATATCTAATATCTAAAGGCAAAATTCATTTCTACTTTATAGTTCTTAAAGTATTAAAAACTATCCATAATTTCAGTGTATTTATTTCTTTACTTATTTTATTATCATCTATATTCTTAAGGTAAGAATTCTTCCTTTAAATATAACCATATGACAGATAATTCTGTTCGTTGTAAATGCATACATATCCATAAGACACATGCTTTAACAAAACCATGACATTTTGTGTTCTAATAAAGCTCTCCCTACTATCCTTCACAAAACCGTTAAAATTTTAGTACTTTACAGGTTTAAGTTTAATATTGCTGATATAAATAAAAATAAGGCCTAACTGGGAAACCTGTCATTAGTAAACAGACACTACAAATTTAACCCAATGAAACTCCTCCCACATTCTCTTCACCCTGCCTTCAAAGAAAAAAAGAAAAAATCCTTTAACCCCTCCACTGCCTTTACATTAAACTCCGAACCATTGTTTTTTCCCACAATTAAAATTAAATGAACAGCACATTTACTACTCTACACAGAATAAAAATGAAAACTATTGAAAGTTGATTGAGGATTTTTCCTTAAACCATTCAGGAAAATATTCCAAGAGATTTTTGTTTACCAAATCAGTCAATATGAACTAAAAGAATTACACAGCAATTTTTTGGGCACTATTCTTTGCTAATCTATAAAGGTAAGTTGGACTCTAGTTTCTCAATCCATTTTAATGCTTGACTGTATTGGAACATATATGTGCTACATACAGTGTAAACAATTTTTTCCAGGAGTACATTGCCAGAGTTCATAAAAAAGTAGTGAAACTGAGAGCGTATTCAAAAATATGGGGAACAAAGAGTATGACTAAATAGTCTCTATAAAGTAATACACTAGGCCACTTTAATGACAGTCTCGTTTCTAGGAAAGACAAAATATAACATTAAAAGTTGTTTATATATATCTTATGTATTTCAAAGGACTCTGAAATGTTCTATTATCTTGATTTTTAACCTACAGTTACATAATATTGCTCTCCGTTGTCAAATGGCTATTTGTACTTATACATGTTTTTCAGTGCCCACAATTAGGGCTGCAGAAGGAGGAATATTTAACTAAGCATCTACTATGTGCCAAACATGTTTTCTCATTCTACCCTGAGGACAACCTTACTATAAATGTATTATCTTCTTTTTACAAAAGAGAAAACTGACGTTTACAGACATTAGGTAACTTGCTAAGGTCAAACAGCTAGAAAAATGGCACAGCCAGAGTTCTGAAGTCTGTAAAACAAGGCCTTTTTTTCCACTGAACTACATATGTTGTTTTCCCAGCAGTCGTCATAGAAAACAGCTCTCCACTTCTATTCTTCCCTCCACTCTTGTTCCCAGTGAACAGCCTGGAACATTTTGTGAGACCAGGTTTAGAAACAGAGCTATCTGGCCATTATACAGAGCCTGGTCTGCAAAGATCAAATCTGTATCATGACTTTATCCATAGGGTTTTAGCTAGATGAGCTTACTAAATGCAAACGGAAAGAGGGTGGAGTAAAGTAGATCAGCAAGTAATTATCCAAATACCATTTATATTTTGGTTTACAAGGCACTGTACACCTATTGGCAGCTTTATCTTTATAGTTCCGTTTTACTTAGACCACTCTCGAAATAGCTTTCCAGGAGCACACACTGGGTAGACAATAAACGCTACTTGATCTAGGTTTTGGAGATTGTGAGTGAAAACTTGTTTGTTTGTACTATCCTGATTGACAATTAAGATAAGTAGAGGCAATACGGTAGTAAAATGTAGTACAGTGCTTCCAACGTGTACAAAAGGCTCAGCTAAATTCCCCGAACACAATCCATCCAAACAGCTAAATAAGCCGAGTTAAGGACGATGACAGCTACAGTAACTTCCTCTTCCTCACCGACCTCCTCAGCTCGGCGTGTACCCGCCTTTCCCCCTAGGAGGCAGGATATAACAATTTCAAATGCACAAAATCGATTGAATCCCACAAACACCACAGGACAGGGAAGCCTGGTTCCATTTCTTCCTCCGCCTCTCAAGAAAAATTTTACCTTAAAAATTGCATACATATTATCCACGAGAAAATATCTGCAACGAAAACTGAAAACCTGTACTTAGTCCTTCCACCCAGCCTTCAGGGTGAAAGGACTGAAAGATGAAGAGAAGGGATCTCCACATCGCGTATTCCCGAGATTGACTGCTTTGATTCACTTTCCCTCGGATCCCACCGCCGGCTAGGGGAAGGGCTTGCAGTTCGAACGCCAAAATATGCCTTCGCCTCTCAGCAGACGCGGAGGCGGCCGGGGCGACGGCAATCGGCGGTCCCGCCTCCGACCCTCACCTGCCCAGGCCCGAGGCAGTGCCCTGGCCTCCCGCGGGCCCGGCGTCCCGGGAGGCGCCCCGGGAGGCGTCCGAGGAGGCTGGCGGGAGGCTGGCGCGGGGCGGGCGGGCGCCAAGGCGGTTAGGCCGCGCTGCAGGCCGGCGCGCTTCCTGCCGGGCCCCGGGAACAGCGGCGCGGCCCCGACCCGCAGCTCTCCCAGCCTGGCTGCCGGGCGCGTGCCGCACACACACTCACCCTGCCCGGCCGGGCCGAAGCCGAGCAGCTCTCACCTGCGAGGCACCGGAGCCTCGGCCACAACGGGGGGGCACGCCACTCGGGGGTCCCAGACACACGAAATCCGCCCCCAGAGTCCCGGGCTCTGGGCGCCGACCCCCCCCCCTCCACACACACACACACCCCGGAACCTTCGCCGCCTCAGACAGCGACGCGGGTCAGCCCCACACCCGACACACACCCACTCGCTCTGGGTCCTCAGGCCGCCTCCCCGCCCGCCAGAGTCCCAACTCACACACCCACACGCACATTTGTCCCTCTCCCACCTCATTTCCCCGGGGACGCGCTCCTCTTCCCAACACTCTCGGTCTACTCGGAGGCACAAAAACACTCTACCCCATTCTCTTCCTCTGGCCCAGGAGCAACAGCAGCCATTTCCCCGCGGCAGGGGAAACATATACACACACACACACACAAACACGCGCGCGCGCGCGCACACCAGGCCCCCACAGATGCTTCCCCTCCGAAGCCGCGGCCGCAGACGCAAACACAAACACCCACGGGCGGGCCTCGCTCCCGCCCGCCCCGAAGGGAAGCCGCCGCGACAGGCAGGGCCCAGACCCCGCTCGCGGGAGCGTGGGCGCGCAAGGCGCGCGGGCCTGGAGTCGCGGAGGGCCTGCGCCCCCTCCTCACCTGCATTCAGCGCGCCGGGGTCCGGGCGGCGACGGCGACGGCGGCGGCGGGGCGGCTGCTGCTGGTGCTGGTGCTGCGGCGGCGGGGGAGGCGGCGGCGGCGGTGGCGGCGGGGCTGAGGGCAGCAAAGACATGCAGGCAGCCCGCCGGGGGGAGAGGCACCGGCCGGAGGGGACGCGGGGCGGGCGGGCCGGGCCGGGCCGCCTGAGGAACAGCAGAGGCGGCGGCAAAGAGGACGGCTGACCGGAGCAAGGAGACGGACGGGGGGCGGGGAGGGGGACGAGGGCCGCGCCGCCGGGTTTCGCGGACGGTGACCCTGGGCACTCAGTAGAGGCCCCGCGGCCGCAGCCGCCGACGCGAAGGCCCCCCGCCGGAGGAAGCTGCGCCCCCACAGCCTCCGAAGCCGCGGCTATTACTCCGAGAGCGGCGCAGAGCCTGGCCTTGGCCTTGGCCTCCTGGCGCTGGGGCTGCCGCCGCTGCGGGGGTTGCTGCTGCGCCTGCTGCTGCTGCCGGGCCCAAGGCTGCTGCACAGAGTCGCCAGCTTTCGGTGCCTTCGTTCTCGCTCACACACGTTCACACCCCCGAGGGCCGGGGGAGAGGCGTCCGCGCGATATCGGTATTGAGATTAATAACAAGGTGCAGAGAGTGCGAGAAGGAGGAGGGTTGATTGACGTGGAGGGGCTGGCGGGAGTCAGTCACTCCCCTGCGCGGGGGGGGTGGGGTGACGGGGGAAGGAGGCGGAGCTCCAGGGCCGCGGCTCGGCCCCGCCCTCTGGTCTCCGCGTTTGGTCCAGGCGCGCGTGCGCGCGTGGCTACCTGGAGTCTTACCCATTTTCTCCTTTACCCTTACCGCTTTTTTACTCTGTTTTCTTGGCTTCAGTGACGAGCAGAGCTGGGAGGACTGGTAGAGTATCAAAAATTCTCGTCCACAAAGCCATGGTGGGAAGAGACTGGCGAACCCTCCTCACCCTGTGTTCGTGCCTCGACTCGGCGCTGTTGACTGCATGCTCTCGCCAGAAGCTGCCTGACTGCGAAGCCGAGCGCTGGTCTGGGTAGCTAGTAAGACGCCAGGTGAGGTGAAGTGACGGAAGGAAAGGTTTCCTGATATCTTCGATGGGCTGTTGTGGTTGTTGTTTTTTTTTTAACGTAAAACATCTGTAAGTTGTGTCGCGAAAGGTAAATAAAAGAACCTGTGACGCTCTGCGATAATCCCCGTCCTATTTATTTGCTAAATCTCCCTTCTCGCGATAGAATTACGTTTCTTTGGCAGTGCCCCATCCCCCCACCCCCGCCGCTATGGAATGAAAACATCAAAACGTAAAAAAGAAAGATTAATGTTTAGTTGGTGAATGTGGCCTTGACATTTCAAGTTTCTGGGGTTTAATTATGTTTTTGTGGGTCAGCTTCTGCTGTTTACCACCAGTAGTCCAAAACTTAGCTCTAGAGGCAGAATACTGCTATTGCAGTTTTGCACAATCTCTGGATGCATGCTCTGGTCTTATGTACTTAAACGAGCAGCATAAGGGTATATCAGTAGCGTAGAGTATTTTTCCCCCCAACTGGAGTGTTGTTTAGCATACTAAGCATGTTGTGTTGCTTGCAGTTAATTAGGCCTTATTATTGAATGCCAAGGGCTTTCATTTCCTGGGGGCAGGGGTGGGGGGGAGGTGTGGTACATAAAAATCATCATTTAGCTAAAACTGATCAGATATTAAGAGTCCACCATTGCAAAAGAACAATTGCACCACTTTCATTTTTGTCACCAGAGTGAGTGAGTGAAGAAGCCCCTTAAGCTGTAGAGGACTTTGTTTTCCAACCATGTTAAGTTTCTTTTTCCCTCTCTAGCACTCTCATTCCAGCTTCTGTAACAGGTGTCAAAATGGCCTTAATCCTGGAGGAAGCCTCACTCATTCCCAACTGTCTTAAAGATTTAAGCTTCTTCAAATACCTATAGATATATAAATTCCTAGCTATCCATTTATATATAATAAAAACCTATGGAGGAGATATTATGTTCCATTGTATTTAGCCTCAAAAACATAAAGATAAGTATATATAGTCCCTCTTCTTAAGTAGCTCACAATGATTGTAGGGGAAACAGACTCTAAAAAGGAAATAAAGAAAATTCTCACAGAACAACCAGAAATGAAATTATGAAAGGTAACACAAAATTAATAGTCACAACACTACCCAGGAGGATAGGCTGATGGCACTGGCATTTTTACTTGAGCCATAGGATATCTGTCACCCCCACAGGCTGACTAGCAAGTAGTGACAGGTAAGGAAAGAGGGGATAGCATTTGTGGATGTTAAGGAAACACTGATAAATGGTGTGGTTTTCTGATCCTGAAGCTCAGGTTTATGTGGGGAATGTTCACTGTTGGTTTCTAAATTTTATACAGTAAATGATCACAGTCCATTGAATAATTATAATTGTGACATTCGAAGTTAAGAATGGTAGGTGGTTTGTGTTGTTTTGTTTTTTTTATAAAAAAGAACCAATTGAATGCAGGTTAAGTTTAATCTCTACTCTCAGGAATGTTCTCTTTATACCATAGGAAATGTATTGACTCACCAAGAACAAAAGGAAAGCAAAACTTTTATATATTAATAAATGTAACTATATCATCCAAAAAACATTGTTTTTCTCATTTGCTATGAGATTGAGATCAGAGGAATAATTTTCAAAGAGTTGCCATTGTATAGATGCTGAGAAATTAAATCTTCATTGATACTAAAAAACTTAAGATTCCAATTCAAAAGACATTGCAATAACAACAAAGCATTAGCACTTAAGCCATTTTTTTTTTTTAAGATTTTTTTTTATTCATTTGACAGAGCACAACCAGGGGGAGCAGCAGAGGGAGAGGGAGAAGCAGACCACCCGCCAAGTAGGGAGCCCGATGTGGGGCTCGATCCCAGGACCCCAGAATCATGACCTGAGCCAGAGGCAGCCGCTTAACCAGCTGAGCCACCCAGGCACCCCAAGCCATTTTTAAAAAGCAGTTTTCTGCGAGATCAAAGTTTGCAACAGAATGGTAACCTGTTTTGATGTCTCATTTCATGGGAATTTTTCATGTTTGTCAGACAATGCAATTTTTTATTAAGATTAAAAATAAGAACATAATAGAAAAGTTTCTCTTTAAAGAAAAGTGATTTATCCAGTTGAAAGCTTCTGGCTTAAGTAAGGCCTTTTTGACCAAGTTGGTAATAGCACTGTGTAGGTACAATTTGTTCTGAAACAGCAGTTAGGTTTATTTGCATTATTACAGAATTGTTCATTCCTTCCCAATTAAAGAAAAAGTACTTGATGTTCTAGTGACCACCTGTGTCTTTTCCAAATAAGCAATTAATATTTGATTTGAGAATATCTGATTTCTACATTTTTTTTCTGTCAGCAGCACAGGTAACTGGACCTATAAGATCCCTGAGAACTATGTTCTTTTATGTTTTCTGCAATTCTGTTGAACAACTTGCTCAAAAGGCAAAGGTTTAGAGTTTTTTATTTAAGAACATTATTACTATTTGATAAAGAACCAAATTTGATTTTATTGATTTCAATACCCTTATATTAATAGCTACATAATTTTTCAAGAAAAGTATCACATTTAGTTAGTAAGTCATAAGTAAGATAATTAAATGTAATTTATCTGATAGTCATTAATACAACTTTTAAAGAAGTATTAATCAAGATGATCTTGCATTTTACTTCCCAGACCTCCTAACAGGGCATCCAAACTGCATTGCAGTGACATATTCTACCCTTTACTGAACCACATTCCTCTCCATCTTTCCATCTTAACTCATCTTATTCCTCTTCTGTCTCCCTGTATCCTCATTACTTTATTTCTAATATTTTCTGAGGTACCATCTGCCATGGGTATATCCATCCAAGAAAGGTGTCTTTATTCAGGGCCTCTGCCCCTCTCCAGGTCTACCAACTCTCTCTTTCCATCAACCTCCCCTTTATTGCTTTCTCTAGAATGACTGTGGATGACACCAAAGACTTTCCACCACCTTGGCCAAAAATGAACATTTTCCACCATGATATGTCAGTCCTAGATAAAGTGGCAAAGCAGGCAAAGTTCATCTTGGTGCCTCTTGCCTTCTCTTTCTTTCTATACTTTCCATCTCAAGTTCCTTGGTCCCTGACTATTCAGAATCTCCACCCCAGCCCCATCAACATCAGCACCACTCTTTCTAGTAATTCCCTTATTCCAGAAATTTTCTAGTTAAGCACTACCACCATCAATAAACATCTAGGACTTTAGTTTATCAAGGACTTACGGGCACCTGGCATGCTATCCAATCAATAAAATTGATTATTTTAATGCTATCTTATTCCAAGGATCCTAATAGGTTTTCAAAGGTACACTTCAGAAACCACCTAGGGTACAGAGGGGACCAGATAGGTGGGACTTCAACTAGAAAGTTTCTGGTTTACGTATTGACCATCTATTTGTCTCCCTGGTAACTTTCCTTTTTCTACAGACAATGCTCCTTTCTTTTGGAGAAACTATTCCCGCCTGTTCTATAAACAGGTGACTTTAGTGGCAGCTGCTGCTCAGTCCTCCAACTTCTTGGCTGCAGGGTGGGCATGTGACTCAAGCCAAAGAAAGCAGAGCTCTTTCCCAGGATGTGTTCAGGTGGAACTAAGGAAAGAAGGGCTATCTCACTACAGTGATAGTCTGAGGAAAGAAGGAAGTCTTGATGATGGCAAATGGCCACATATACTTTGTGTAGAATGAAGCCATTACACCTAGTGGTGCACCAGTCTGGGGTGCCAGTCACTCATGGGGTCCCGCAGCATCTTTCCCCATAGTGCGGTTAAATTAAGTGGTAAATTTTCTTCTACTTCTACACTGACGTGAGTCAGATGTCACAACCAAAACATCCTAATACATTGTGTTTCTGCATGAAAGTTCTTTCAAAACAGGCTAACTGCTGCTAAATAAGTTTGAAAGGCACTGAACTAAGCTATAATAAGACGTTATTAATGGTTGAATCATGGCCTACCAAACATTGAAGGTCACCTTGTCCTAATTCCTCATTTTCCACACGAGGAACCTAAGGCAAAGTGACTTCTAAACATCACACAGGCAGTCAATGGCAAAGTCAGTGTCAGAAACTGATTTCTAGATACCTTTCTCAGTTGTTCTCTTCATTACACTATCCTGTCACCTCTTTAATTCCTCCCAATGGTATTTTTAGAGGCAATTACTTAGAGAAACAATCTTAATCTAAAGGAATAAATCAAAACAGTGGCAATTTCACTTACTGATTGCTTAGTGGAAAGCTATTTGGCTGCATGAAGGCCGTAATAGATGCCTTTTCCTCTTCAAGCCTCTCAGATGTGTTTCATATTGAACCCAAACACTACTTGTGTCTAAGATGGTCAGATCTACAGGTTTTAACTACCATATTTATGCTTATAATTTCCAATCTACATTTTCCAATCCGGAGTTCTTTCCACACATTGAGGCCTACATTGTCAATTTCCTCCTGGATATTTCCACCTGGACAGTCTGTACATATTTCAAGATCAGTATGCATAAAACTGAGCTCATTGTCTTTTCTCCTAACATCTATTCCTGGCCTTGTGTGACCCTCTCTCATTAAAAATGGCATCACCATGGGGCACCTGGGTGGCTCAGTTGGTTAAGCGACTCTTGATTTCTGCTCAGGTCATGATCTCAGGTTTGTGGGATCAAACCCGGCATGGGGCTCCGCTCTCAGTGCAGAGTCTGCTTGGTGTTCTCTCTCTCCCTCTCCCTCTGTCCCTCCTCCTGTTTGCACACTCTCTATCTCTAGTTAGATAAATAAATTCTTTTGAAAAAAATGGTACTACCGTGCTAATGGTCATGTAATCCATGGGGAATCATGGAATGGTTCCCCAATACAGAATCTTAGGAATCTCCCATCATCATCACAATC